>OZ014521.1:48699875-49299875 GCA_963966055.1 Lathyrus aphaca | reverse complement strand
TCGCCACCGACTTTTATTTTATCCATAAGGAAAGGACATAAAAGAACAGGAAAGACCTATTTCTAAAAGACTTGAGTTCGGGGGGTAGGTTATACAAAGGGAAGGTGTTAGCACCCTTTATATCCATGGTTATCCATGGGCTCTTAGTTACTTAGCTCACTTTAATTGTTTTTGGAAAGTGTAGTGTGTGATTAGAAATTTTCTAAGTACTTTGTAATGATTCTCGTATGGATGTATACAAAGCCTTGTTTGAAAATATTTTGAAAATATTGTGAGGTGTGAAAAGTATTTTTGAAGAGTGAGAAAGTAACTATGAGGTACCTACCCTAGACTAAGTCATTCATGTTCTTATATGTTCTTTCAAGGGTAATATTATCCCTATTATTAAGGAATAAGTAGTCATTACCTTGGATTTATTTAAGGGACGGGAGTAGGGTCATCGTATGGTCAATGAAGGCAACTTAAGGGGTGTCTTTAGCAATTCGTAGGGACTATCATCATTTATTCGAAGGGACAAGATCATTATTCCGTAGGCAACCTCGAAGGGACTTGATCTTTTAAATTTATAGGGACTTGATGATTTTATAAGTGAAGGGGCTTTGCTTAAGACACCCCTATATTCGAGGGACTTGACCATTTTATTTTAAGGCAACCAAGAGGAATACCCAAGGAAGTACAAGATGGCGATCAAAGATCGACTTACGTGTGTGAGTGTTTATTTTCAAATATTTATCTTTTAAAGTTAATTATCTAAATTAATTTTAATTACAAATAATTTCCACACCCTATTTACTAACCACGCAGTTAATATGAAAAATAAATGGCAGAAATTAAAAGGCAGAAAATAAAATTCCTACACTATTACATAGCTTAGGGGCAGTTACATAATAATAATAATGGCGGAAAATAATAAAAACCAATTATTACAAAGGCGAATTAGTTACATAATCAGGCAAACAGTGAATGAATAACATAAAAATGAGTGAATAAATTAGAAGAAAAAAGTTTGCAAACTAGGTTAAGAAAACAGTTAGGGTTAAGGTTTGAGAAAAAAATTTAAGGTTTAAAAAAAATTTAAGGTTTAGGAAAAATTTTAGGGTAAAAATTATGGCGAAATTTGGGTTTTAAGATAAAGATTAGAGCTAATTTTTTAGGGTTTAAAGTTTATGAAAAAAAATTAAGACTTAGGTTTAAAATTAATGTTTAGGGAAAAAATTAAGGTTTATGAAAAAAATTAAGGTTTATAATAAAAATATAAGTTTTAAAAAAAAAATAAAAAAAAATAATGTTTTATCTTTTAGAAATTAGTTTAATAATAATAATAAGGAAATTCAAAGAAAATACATAATTTGATGAAAAAGGAAAAAATAAAGTTAGAGATACCCAAAATATTTGGGGTTTGTCCTTTTTGCTTCAGTTCTTTGCCATTGGGACATCCATGTTTCTTATCAAAATGTTCCAAACCTCAGTTCCTTGCCACTAGGTTGTGGGTCTGCATATGAATAAATGAAACAGATACCTATTATATAATAAAAATGAAAAAAAACATGTTAGTAAAACAAAATGTCCCAAGGTTGAGTTTTACAAAAGAAAACATATAATCAGTTTATATTAAAATAGCCTAATAATTAAATAAATCTAAGAAAAATGAATTATGAGAATTAATTAAATTAATAAACATTTAAAGGTTGATTAAGGTTTTTATAAAAAAAAAATAGAGGTTTTAATAAACCTAAATATAAAAGTAATAATACTAATAAAAAATGCTAACCTAAATTTAATAAAAAAGAGATTTGTTAAAAAAAGTTAATTAAAAATAATAGGTTAACAATGTTTAAAAGATAAATTAAGAAAAAAAATGATGAAGAACCCATATTTCTTTGCCAAAATGTTGTGTCCAGGGTTTGAACCCAAACCCTTTTTATTCCAACCTCTGGAGAACCTTTATCATTGGGTCATGCGTGCCTGTGTTACTAAACATGGAAAACATATATTATATGATAAGGCGGATAAAGAATAACATAAAAACGAGTGAAAATAGGAAAATATTTACTTTAGAGAAAATTATTGAGGTTAATCATGGTTAAAAGGATAAATCAATTAGAAAATGTGTTAATTAGAGAAATTAAAGGAAAATATGAAAGAAAAGCAGGTTTTTGCCCAAAATGTTGTGAGTGGGAATTGAACTCACGCCATTGACCTTCCTGTTTCCAACCTTAGCCACTAGGCTATGTGCAGTCCTCATGAATAAACCTCTTGACCTCTGAAATTTCCTGCGAAATTTGTAAAAACCCCAAATTTGAGCTTGAAACCCTAACTATGGTAAGATTCGGTTTTGGTCATGAAGCTTCGAATAATCAACCCAGAAAGCTTCTATAACATGAGACAAACAACGTTAGATAAACAAAATTGATTAAAATATCAAGAATAAATGGAATTAAAAAAAACTAAAGAAAACTTAAAAATTTCAATTCAGTTCATGCATTTTTGTATGAACTTGATAATGATGATGATGGGGATAGCTTTATTTCTGAATTTTTTTTCTCCTTTTTTCCGGTCCCCTTTTCTTGGTCTCTCTACTAGTAAGTATATATAGGACTAATTCAGGGTTAATAATAATGGGCTTAATTATTTATTTTGACCCAATAAAATATTAATTTAAAACTAAATAAAGTTTAATAATTAAAATAGTTAAAATTAAAATAAAAACTAACAATTTTATTTATTTATTTTAGACCCAATAAAATGTTAATTTAAAACTAAATAAAGTTTAATAATTAAAATAGTTAAAATAAAAATAATAACTAATAATCCTATTTATTTATTCTATACCCTATATAAAAATAAATAGACTCAAAAAATAAAAGTCGGGCGCCAAAGTGCTCGAAAAAATAAAATGAACACATCAAAATAATCAGCGCGAAATAAATGACTCGGAAAAATACAGCGTTTGGTCGGATTTTGAAATAAAAATTATGACCGTTTAAACTGCTCAGACTGATCAACATATGACCAAAAATAGTCGTAAAAATATTTTTAGCATGTCAAATTAAACCACGTGAACCGCAGATTAATGTTATTGACATTTGTAAACTTAAACTTGACATTTTTTCGTTGACTAATTTTAGGCACAGTAAAAAAAAGTTAATTTGACCAGTCTGTTTGTAAATTCCGAGAAATTATTCCGGCTAATATTAAGACGGAAAAAAAATGTTATGCTATGAAGATAATGCAAATGAATGCGAAACAAAAAGTCGGTTAGAGTTAAAATAGAGGGCAAATTTTGGGGTACAACAGCTGCCCCTGTTCAATTTTCTGAAACTTGAGGAGTTAGATTGGCCTGTGTGCCATTCGTGACTTGGAAGGTTGAAGGGGATTGAACACAAAAGCCCAAAATTTTTCACTCGCCAATGCGTAGAGTAACACTGCTGATTAGTTGAATATGCTTGAATGTGCTTAAAGATGCCACTCGGAGGAACCAGAGATGGGCTTATAGATGCCATCCATAATATCAGGAGGTGATAGTATCAATAGGTTGTCATTGGATATCAGTAATAGGTCTTCGTATAGGCCGTCTCTGAATTATTCTTGTAACATGGTTTGAGTTGAATGTCAGCACTAGATCTTTGTATAGATCGTCTCTGCATTATCTCTGGGGGAAAAGAATATCCTTTATTAGGTGTCAGTATTTAGATCTTCGTATAGATCGGCTCTGAACCGTCTTTAGGAACATTCTTTAACTTAAGCATCAGAATCAAATCTTCGTGGTGATTATCCCTGAATTGCTTTTGGTAATATCCTGGGGTAAGTACCAGATCTTCGTATCGATCATTTATGTACCATCCCAAAGATCATCTGTTGAATTGACCATAAGAAATAAATCTTCGTAACAACTATCTCTTATAGAAATATCCTGGATTAAGCACTAGATCTTCGTATAGACCATTTACATACCATCCCAAGGACAAAAAGAATATAAGGATTAAATCTTCGTGGCGATTATTCCTGAACTTCTTCTGAAAAATCTCTTGGACTATGTGCTAGATCTTCGTGTAGATCATTTACACACCATCCCAAAGATAATTGACCATCAGAAATAAATCTTCGTAACGATTATCTCTTCTGGAAATATCCCGGATTAAGCACTAGGTCTTCGTATAGACCATTTACGTACCATCCCAAGGACAAAAAGAATATCAGGATTAAATCTTCGTGGCGATCATCTCTGAACTTCTTCTGAAAAATCTCTTGGACTAAGTGCTAGATCTTCGTGTATATCATTTACACACCATCCCAAAGATAATTGACCATCAGAAATAAATCTTCGTAACGATTATCTCTTCTGGAAATATCCCGGATTAAGCACTAGATCTTCGTATAGATCATTTACGTACTCTTCCAAGAACAACTTGAACATCAGGATTAAATCTTCGTGTCGATTACTCCCGAATTGCTTCTGGTAATATCCTGGACTAAGCATTAGGTCTTCGTGTAGACCATTTATGTGCCATCCCAAGGATAATTGAGTATTGATCATCAGAAATGAACCTTCGTAGCGATTATCTTTGAATTAAGTATCAGCACTAGACCTTCGTATAGATCGTCTCTGAACTGTTTTGAGTTGTTAAATAGACCAGTAGAAATAAGTCTTCGTAACGATTATCTCTTCTGGAAATATCCCGGATTAGGTAATAGATCTTCGTATAGACCATTTACCCACCATCCCAAGGATAGAAAGAATATCAGGATTAAATCTTCGTGACGATTACATCCCTTGGAAATATCCTGGATTAAGCACCAGATCTTCGTATAGATCATTTACGTACCCCTCCAAGGACAAATTGAGTATTGATCATCAGAAATGAACCTTCGTAGCGATTATCTCTGAATTAAGTATCAGCACTAGACCTTCGTATAGATCGTCTCTGAACTGTTGTGAATTGTTGATAGTGTTTTATCTGCATATAACTATCCTGCAAAGAAAAGGTTAGTTTATGCAATATGTATGCATGTATGGCATGATATACTTAAGTAAATTTATTATGCATTATGGATGCGTATGCTATGATATGATGTAAATGATGTATGTATGAATCATGCAGCCTGAAGTGTCTGGGTATCTCTGTATAACAACTGCTGGCTAGGGAAAATAAATCCCGATTCGTTACTGAAGAATATGAGGACCTCGTTCCCGTTTTGTTTGATAGTATAGTATTTATAACCTCCCGTCTTCGTTTGTCGTACTTCTATTGAAGGAATAAGTTCCTGACTATCCTGACTGAGGATAAAAGAGATGGACATAAATTCAAGGGGAGACGTAACTTGAAGTATCTATAAAGATAGATTTGCTCTACTGGGGATTTGTAGTTGTCTTGTGGGGATGAACCGGCGAAGCTTCGTTGAACTACTACCCTCGTTCGTCCTTAGTAAATACCATTACTGCATTTCAGGCATTTCTAGTAAGCATCAATCATATTCAAAGCATATATACATTCAAACATAACCAACAAACGTTTTTCGCTTTAGTAAAAGAGGAAAAGTAATCCTGAATAAAGAGGGAAAAGTAAAGCTGAACTCGAAAACAGAATCGTTTCAACTTTGAAAGTGTATAACCAATTGGATTTAGAGCTCCTGAGATTCTTAACTTTCCTGAATACCTTCCCAAAAATCCTCATAGCTGGATCTGAAGACATGATACTGACACCATCTGATACTACTGGTGTAGACAATTAATTTCCACAATGGCTTCTGCTGAGAATCCAATATCAAGGTAATACAATGAGAGGAACGTGTCTTCAAATTGTGATGGACCATATACGCTCCGGGTATTAGATTTGAAAAGAAAGCATTGCCCCTTGGTTGAGGATGAATTGTCCCATAATGGAAGTATCTGAATGTAGTTACCTCAAGAGAAATAAGCAGAATGCCCCACAATAATATGCCCCTGACATCATGAACTTTATAATGTTACCCTTGGTAATTCAAATATATGAGGAGAGCTGCCCCTGGCTATTAAGCATTGTTGAATCTAGACCTGATTGCCCCGAATGAATCGAACAGTAAGTTGGTATGCCCTTTAATTGGGAAGCAGTGACTATGCCCCTGGCATTATGAACTCTGTAATGTTACCCTTGGTAATTTAGATATTTGAGGAGATCTGCCCCTGGCTACTTAAACATAATTGAATCCTATCCTGATTACCCCAAATGAATTGGGAAGTATCATGGCCTGCCCCCTTGATTGGGAGATAATGACTATGCCCCTTTGTATACATGGACTTTGATCCAGGAAGCAACTTTGTTTATCATAAGGACTTTGATTTATTGAACATTCATCCTGTAAGTTTCTCTGTTTATCAAACACTCAGGTATATGCAAATAAATATATTCAAAAATGCAATGCTTATGTCTGTCTTTAAGTTTTGAAAAAGAGTTATTTTAGAAAAACAGTTTTTGTGAAAACTGTGATATTAACTCAAGTTTTATAATAAGCCCTAAAGGAGTCAGGATACCTTTTTGTAGCAGTACGCTTTCGAACTAACCATGCTTCAGTTAGGACTTTTAAAGGGTTGTAACGTGGCCTGGTTCACAGTTTAAGAAACAAAGGATAAAGAATCAAATTTTATTTGTACCCAACCCAATCTCCATGATGTTCTTCAGTCCTATGCTCAGTTAACTTATGCATTGAGGCTCAAAGGAGTTTGGAATTATAACACTGACATTTGTGATGGTTCAGAAACCAAAAATTTATTTGAACATTCAGTCATCTTTCTTTGTTGAGGATTCATAGTGACCTCTTTTTTCTTTTGACTTTGTTGTATCTTCTTTTTTCCTGAACTGTTTGTTTCAAAATTACAGTCAGCGGAATTTCTCAATTTTTTTACTAAGTCTCCTTCATAGGTTTTGACTTAGTGGGTTTTTCTTTTGCTGGATATTGACTGTCAGGTTTAATGATTACAGAGAACCATCATTAGTTGTGTACAACATAGATAATTGGCATATTTGAGTTAACCGAGTAACTACCCTGCCCCGGGTTATGAATAAGGGTTTTAATTTGTGCGAGAATAAAAACTCCTACTTCATAGGCTTAAAAGGGTTGACTAGGGATTAACTTCCTTATATCCCCACTGTTTAGGAATTGAAACAATGCATGTACATCGTCAGCATAGTCTGTCCAAAAGCATACTTCCTAATATTATGGTATTGTTTTCGTCATCCTCCCTCTACAGGCTTATAGCTTTATCAGGAGTTAAATATCACAAAATAGAAATATGAAGCATAGTTCAAAATATAGTGAAACAAATGGATTAATTCAAGACAAACATATGCAATGCATTAATGAAAACAAAAGTTTAACATAATAGTAAGTGTTTAGGCAAACAAAAGAAATTACAAACGAAAATTCAAATGTTCTCAAAGCCTCTTCCTATAAACTCGTCACTCCAGTTATCTGGAAACTTTGATGCTTGATGGAAGATAGAAGAACTCAACCTGGCCTTCTGGCGTAACCTCGAGTATTCCTTCGTCAATTAGGTCTTGAATCTTATTCTTCAATGTCCAACAGTTATTTGTGTCGTGTCCGGGACTGTCGGAGTGGTACATACACCTTGCTTTGGGATTATAGTGAGGAGAAGAGGTATTAGGATTTTTAGGAGAATTTTTCAAGGAAATTAGCTTCATTTCCAACAAGCATTGCAGCATTTGTGGCATTGGCGTGTTGAATTTGATGAACTGTCTTTTATATTCCTTGTGTCGAAGTGGATTAATCTTACAGGGTCTTCCTTCTTCCATTGAAGAACAATCAGTGGTAGCCTGCTCTTTCTTTCTCTTATCCTTACTTTCCTTTCAACCAAGTCGGCTTGTTTCAACGGAGGTTGACTGATGATTAGATTCCCAACCCCATTATGTCGAAGCTTATTGACAAAGCTTCTCAGCTCTTCTTGCCCCTGGGCCAAACTCTGGATAAGAGCCATTTGGCCATTCATCTGGATCCTCATCTCTGCCATCTCAGCTTGTAGTTTTTCAGCTGATCATCCTTGTTGTCCCCAGGATTCTTCTTCTTCATGTCCTTAGAGAGGAATGTTTTCAACTCTTCTTGCCCCTTGGAAAAATTCAGAATCACTTCTTGAAATTGAGCATTTTGAGCTTGAAGATCTTTGATAGATTGTTCGAGATCCATTTCTGCTGAAATAAACAGCGAGAAGATGAGAAACCTGTTGTGACAACCTGTCATGCCATGATATGGTATGTAGATGCATATGCAATGTTTTCAAGGACCGCAGAATTTACATTTGTTAAACAAACGGAAATAAAAACTTTTATTAGTAAATGTTAAAATTATTTTGCCCCTTGGGCTTACAATGAAGGGAAATAAGTACAAAACTGGGGTTTTAAGTCTCCCATGGACGTTTCCTCTTTGTATGGAGGTATGTGTTGAGGTTCCGCTCCTCGTGAAGTTGCTTGGTCAGCTCCAACACTTTTTCTTGGCTAATCCTGAATTGAGCTTCGAAGGTATTTCTTTGTTCCTTTAGTTGGATCCAGGATTTCCGCAATTCTTCCAGGTTAGTGGGCATGTCTGGATGAAGGATGGTATAAGGAGTATCTCCTTCTGCAACAGGCTCCATATTAACTGGTAGAATAACAGGATATGGCAGCATAAGAGTCTGAGCACGTGCTCGTACCCATCTGAGATAAGGTTCCTTAGGAATAGTTTACTTTGGTTCCAAATTGTTGCTATCAATCCTGTTCACCTTGTTCCAAGCTCGTATAAACCTTTGACGGTAACCCTGTAGATCGTTGTCGTAGTCGAACACAATACCCTAAATAAGCATGTCATGAGGACCATTACTCTGAGCATAACCAAACTGACGTAGTGCTAAAGAAGGATTATAGGTAATGCCCTCTCTTATGCCTAGAAGTGGCACATTAGGGAACTCCCCACAACGGTCAATGATAGTAACATTCTCCATAGATCGAGAGCACCAATGAATATCTGAATGAGAAAGTGACATGATTCTTTTAGACCACATGAACCCTTGTTCATTCTTCATCACTGATCGAGGAAGGTGAGAAATAAACCACCTAAACAATAGAGGTATGAAGCACATCAGAGTTCCTCGTGCCTTCATAGTACGTGTATGGAGAGAGTGTAAGATGTCTCCAAGTAATGTAGGCACTGGATTGCGAGTCAGAAATATGTTGATGGCGTGTACGTCTATGAACTGGTCTGGATTAGGGAACAACACTAGGCCATAGATTAGTAAGGCCAAGATCTCCTCAAAAGCATCATAACTCATAGCCTTCAGGAATATCTGAGCTTTCTCCATCAATACCTTAGCAAGAATATCCTTAACTCCGCTTCTCGTTTCTAGGACAATGTCTGATTTCTTCAGATGTAAGGCTGCAACAATGACTTCAGGTTTAGGCTCTTTTTCCAAGCTTGTGAAGGGTCTATGATCAAGGATAGGTATACCCTGTAGTTTAGAGAACTCCTCCATTGTAGGAACCAGCTGGTAGTCGGGTAATGTGAAGCAATGATGTTTAGGATCAAAGAACTAAAATAGAACACTCATCATGTCTTCATTGAACCCTGAAGTGACTAGATCCAGTAGGTGACCATGCCTTTTGATGAACTGGGAGTTTTCAGAAACTTGAGAGACTAATTCCTTAAGCTTAGGAGGTGTTCTACAAAGTTGATCCGGATAGTATTCCTACGAGCAGAAGCCAGGACCTGCAACAAAGAACAAAGATAAATCCTTTGGTCCTTGAAATGGTTAGTGAAAATGTTATGCTTATGATGCATGATGATGTTATGATGTTATGTTCAATCACAAACATGTGGCACACATAAACAAGTCACACAATAGCCCTAGGTTTAAAGGCTTGCATGAAGTTTAAAGGTAAGTACCCTCCCTTGAAGTTTAGTTGGTTCATCCTGTCCTACAAAAGTAACCGGGTTCTAAGGGATCTCAATATCACTGATCCTTCCCAATGGTGGTTGTTCAGTAGGCAACTTACTTGCCAACCAAAACCCTCCAAGTTTAGGATCTCAATGAGTGTAGCATCGAGTATCAACCAACTTCAGTCTTCACCAAAGTCGGCTATCTCACTACTTTCAAAAGGTCAAGATGGGATGACTAGGGTTCTAAATGTCAGTTAGTGTATTGACAACATATGGCAACCTCATATTATCCTTAACTTACTTAAGAAACATAAGCACCAACCAAGAAGTCACACTAACTATGGCCACCAGATCAACCATATCAGTATACGCCGTACAGTTTCCTTGGTCTATTGCCATTTACCTAAGGTACACTAGATCCGGGTTAGGATCTTTCACACATAAAGCCCAACAAGTAATATAAAGCAAACAAGGCAAACAATTTAAGTGATCTAATTCCTAAGGGTACCCCTCTTTTATTAAATCCCCAGCAGAGTCGCCAGTTCTGTAACACGGTGGGAGAACTGACTTTCTATAAATGTTGCGGATAGCAAGAGTCGCCACCGACTTTTATTTTATCCATAAGGAAAGGACATAAAAGAACAGGAAAGACCTATTTCTAAATGACTTGAGTTCGGGGGGTAGTTTATACAAAGGGAAGGTGTTAGCACCCTTTATATCCATGGTTATCCATGGGCTCTTAGTTACTTAGCTCACTTTAATTATTTTTGGAAAGTGTAGTGTGTGATTAGAAATTTTCTAAGTACTTTATAATGATCCTCGTATGGATGTATACAAAGCCTTGTTTGAAAATGTTTTGAAAATATTGTGAGGTGTGAAAAGTATTTTTGAAGAGTGAGCAAGTAACTATGAGGTACCTACCATAGACTAAGTCATTCATGTTCTTATATGTTCTTTCAAGGGCAAGACTATCCCTATTATTAAGGAATAGGTAGTTATTACCTTGGATTTATTTAAGGGACGGGCGTAGGGTCATCGTATGGTCAATGAAGGTAACTTAAGGGATGTCTTTAGCAATTCGTAGGGACTATCATCATTTATTCGAAGGGACAAGATCATTATTCCGTAGGCAACCTCGAAGGGACTTGATCTTTTAAATTTATAGGGACTTGATGATTTTATAAGTGAAGGGGCTTTGCTTAAGACACCCCTCAATTCCCCGCTCACTAACAATGAAGCCAAGTAGCTTCCCGGAACGGACTCCGAAGGTGCACTTATTCGGATTCAACCTCAATCTGAACTTCCGGAGTCTGTCAAACAACTTGGCTAGATTGACTAAGTGCTCTTCTTCTGTTTGGGATTTTGCTATCATATCATCAACATAAACCCCAATTTCGTGATGAATCATGTCGTAAAATAGCGTCACCATCGCCCGTTGGTAAGTGGCCCCTGCATTCTTCAAACCAAACGGCATAACCTTGTAACAGAAAGTTCCCCAAAGCGTGATGAAGGTTATCTTTTCCATATCATCGGAAGACATATTAATCTGGTTATATCTGGAAAACCCGTCCATGAAAGAGAACACAGAAAACTGAGCAGTATTATCGACGAGCACATCTATGTGAGGTAGAGGGAAGTCATCTTTGGGGCTGGTGTAAACACCCCAAATTTGCCCTCACCCATTCACACCATGGCTTGTGATCATTTCATATGCATAAACTCAATCATACCATCTCATATCACATTTTTGATTCACTGCATTGGTTCAAAGTCATCTGCATCTAGGGTTTGTGATCTGAGCAATCCAAGAGCTTCTTGAGCCACTCCAAAGGTCATTCAATCACTTCAAAGGGGTCTATGTGTGTTCAAGCATCATATTATATCCTCTCAAAGTCAAGAATGTCAAAGAATCACAAGAACTGAGAATGGCATGGAAGCAGAGCCAGGCTAGACTGCACAGATGACCTGAAATTAGGGTTTTGGTTTCAAAGGCCATAACTCCATTTTTTTTGGTCATTCTTGTTTCTATTGGTCTCTATATGGTATAGGGAGTATGCATATCAATTTTCATGAAGAAATTCCATGGGGAAGTCATCTGATCAAGAGTTGACTTTTCAAGCAAGTCAGTGCAAAATCAGGGCATCTGAGGCCCCCAATGACCCAACCAAAGGGCATTATTCATCATTTTGATTGTATATGATCTTTATTTGATCATTGAAGATGTTGGAAGTTCACAAAATTCAAGAATTTCAAGTTTTTGCAAAGTTGACTTTTTGGGCAAGTTTGACTTTTAATGGAATTGTCATTTTAGGCAACTTTTTCAACCCTTACTTTTTGATTCAAAAAAGCTTCAAATGGAAAAACTTTGGTCATGAAAGTTGTATAATGGATCATTCCCTTTTCAAAAAGTACAAGAACATGACCTAATTCATTTTGGATCAAAAGTTATGGCTTGTCAAAGTTGGCAAAAATCACTAAATTTCAAGTTATACACCAAAGAGGCAAAGTTGCAAATTCACTTCTCAAGGCCAATTAAGTCATCAAATGGATTTCTAAACTTCATCACATGATCATACAAGTCCTAAAAGTCAGATTGCATCCAAAGGATCACATGTTTTATGACTTATGGATCAAGATATTTCACAAAGAACCAAAGGCAAGGCAAGTTGCAAAACTCATCATAGCTTCTCATCCACTTGCTGGCTAGCTTGCTGATCAATCCTAGGCCTTTCCTCACATCATGCTGCGCAGGACATGCCTTTTGTACTTAGCTAGCAAGTAGCCCATGCCCTTCTTACACAACTTTGACATTTTGGCAAAAGCACCCATACCAATCAATAAAGCACACATCATGTCATCTGACCAATGGCAATTGTTTATACTAATCAAATGCAAGCCAAACATAACAAGAAGCAAGCCTGAAACACTCCATAACTCAGCATTCTCATTTTCCACCCCTTGTGCAAGAGCCTTCGAAACAGCCAGTACAAGCCTCAAACACACAAACAAACTTCACCAACAATCTCACCATGCTTCACTGAACACAAACCAACCTTCAAAACAGCCTGAAAGCCATTGAATCAAAAACACGATTCCCACCTGCCATTGAACAGAACTCAAGCAAACTCTCAAACCAGCCATTGCAAACTTCAAACAAACATTGTAAGCTTCTCAGGGGGATCATTGGAGTGCATTTGAGCCAAGGAAACAGCCAGAAAGCTCCTGAATCAAAAGCTTCAGTTCAGGTATTCAACTCAAAACTTTTTTCCAGAAACGTGTTTTTAAGTTCTTAATAGCTTCTATGCACTCCCCTGACCATGAATATATGCTTACTTTTGAAAATGGTTGAGAAACCAGGATGTATGCAATGTCTGAAACTTTTGCCCTAAAAAATGTTTGATTCGATTCTCTCTGATTTTGAATGATAAATGTTGTTTGATTGAGGGGTTTGATTTGTTTTTGAGTGGGGATGATTTCTGTTTAGTTAGATTTTGTTTTGGATGCGTGTAGAGAGAGTTTGAGAATTGGGATGGCCGGAGAAGACGACCGGAACAGTGTTCCGGTCGCCTGAAAGTCATTAGGGCATAATTAATTAGGGCTAATCATAATTATGAGAGTTTGAATGTCAGCCGTTGGATATGGCGCCAGGTCAAACGCGCGCGCAGCCAGTTCAAACTTGGACCTTTGGATCTGATTACTTTCCCATTTTTCAGTTTATTTCATTTTTATTTTTCATTTAAATGCATTTCTTTTCTCCATTTATTTAAAAATAGCAAAACAATTTCAAAAATTCTGAAAATTTTTATACACATTTTTATTAATTTTCAGAAACCAAAAACATTTTTATTTTTATTTTTTGCATTAAAAAATATTTTTAAATCATTTAAAAGTTTATTTTTAATTAATTAATGAGAATTAATTAATTAAAAATACTTTTAGGTATTTAAAAATCACCAAAAAATTAATGAAACCTTCATAATCATTTAGAAACATTGTCCAACCCTCAAACCAAATTTCGTTTTGATCTTGATGTCTTTTGAGAATTTTTCATAGAATTAAAATCATTTCAAGGCATTATTTTGATCCAAACTTCAAAAAATCATTTCTGCCTAACCATTGAGAGTTGGACTTTGATTCTTTTTGCATTGCATTTTGTTTAGCATGTAGTTTGTGAGATTAAATTGGCATGATTTGATCTTTCATTTTCAATTTGTTTGGCATTTTTCTTGCTAAGGTACCCTAAAACCCTAGAAAACTTAGGAAATTCACAACCCTAATTAGGTTAAGAGTTAGAACCCCTCCTTTGGGCAGTGAGTTAGTATAGGTTTAGGGTTCCTTTGAGAGCATTTTCAATTTTTTATCTTGATGTTTGCTTCTGATTTTGGTTTTTGTTTGATGCATGGATCATAAACCCTAATTTGGGCTTCCTTTTGCATCCATCTTGCATTTGCTTGCATACCATGACTTGCCATTGCATTTTATGCATCCATTTGATTCATTGGACATCTTAAGACATATTAAAAGCATGTTTGATCATTGAATCATGTATTTTCCATGTTGTATGCCATTTGCATTCCATAACTTTTCATGTATGTTCATGGTTCTAAACTTGTTTCATTTGCATCCACATGTTTGTATGATCATTCTCATGTCTTGATTCATGTTTGCATCATCTCATAGCATCATTATCATCTCATATATGCTTCTGGTTTTGGTTTGCATCATGCCATTTCATTCCATTTTGCATTGCATTGCATTCCTTTCACTAACTTTTCAGGTGGTAAGCAACTTTGAGAAGTGAATTTGCCTTCACTTCTCACAATTTCTTTTCATCTCTTTCATGCATCCTTGCTGCATTTTGTTATGTGTTTGAGATTGAGCTTGATCATTCTTCTTCTTCTCACTTTCTTTCTTCAAGTGACTTGTCTTCTTAAATGAAGCAAGTTACTTTGTTTCTCCTGATCCTTTCATCTGCTTCCTGGTGGTTCCATTGAAGATTTCTCTTGTTAACCTCACAAACCTTAGGAACAACCAAGCATGACAATGATTAGGATTTTGATTAGTCTCCCCACTTAGTTTTACCTTTGTGTCTCTTTGAGTCTTCTCTTCTCATCTCATAATCAGGGACTAAACCCTAAAGGTTTTAAGGCTTTGTGATTAAGCTTATGCCTGCATCCTTCTATTAGGATGGAGTGTATAACTTTAATCCTAAGTGTTAAACCCTTAATGTGTTTAACCCCTTTAATCAATCCACTCAATAATCATCAAGACATCAAGCTTGTAACTTGGGCCTTGCATCAGGGTTCTAATTCTTCCTTAATTGGTTAAGAAGGACTAACCCTAGTGTTAATGGACAAGTCCCCCTCAAGTTGTCTTACAAACCATAAAAAACACTTCATCATTTCATCATTAAATAAAATCCACTTAATAAAGGCTTTGTTTTGTCATGAGTTTAATCCCTAATCATGGATTAAGTTGAGGAGTTTTCCTCAGCTTAAACATTCTCATCTATTATCCTTCTATTAGGATGGTGTAATGAGTCTGTTTAATCTCTGATTATGGCTTAACCTCATTACTCAACACTAAACAAAAACACCAAAAACATCTAAATAATCACGAGTAGGTTAATGATCTTAATCCTACACCAAAGGTGATTAAGTGTGAGAAGCTGACTTCACACTTAAGGTATTCTCATTACCCCTAATCAGAGGGAAGATGTGATGAGTTTACTAAATCCACTGGTTTAGGCTTAAGCTCATTAATTTATGACACATTTCCAAAAGCAATAAAAGACTGAAAACACAAAAACAAACAATAATCGTCTCCTCCGGGATTCTTTTCTCATCTCATTCACTCACAAACGAGAACTTGCTTCTTCCGTCTAATGCAAGACAGTTTGCATCTGTGCCAGATAGATCATACACTTGAGCATAGACTAGTAAGCAGTTCACAAGTTAATTCACCTTTCAGTCTCTTTGGGTCGAACTACGGTGTTCTGACTTCCTCATTGCACGAGAGGATACGTAGGCACAACTTAACAGTTATCGAACAAAAGTCTCTGTATATTCCCCCTCCTTCCAGCATTATTCTTTTAGCCTCATGATCTTGAGCATCTTGTTCTTGTTTTTAAACTGACACTTCACTTATACACCTCACTTCTCTTACACTGACACCTGTACATCCTTTTCCAGCTCTTTTGCACACAAAATTACACTGACACTACCCCTTTTAAACACAAATCTTTTAAGCGTGGATCCCGTCGAGTACGGCGGACAATCTGGGTGCTAATACCTTCCCAGGTTGTAACCAACCCCCTTTCTCAGTCTCTCTGGTTCGCAACCGTCTTATCCATCTTTTTCTAGGTCTATGCAACATTGCCTTTCCCCCGGGATAAAAATGCCTAGCTGGCGACTCTATTCATTTCCCGTGAGTTCACTCTTGTGTGTTCTCGCATCCCCCTTTCGCCGACCGTTCGCGTCTGTACCCCATTTGACCCGGTCTCATCTGGTGGGAGCGACAGCTTGGCGACTCTGCTGGGGACCCTTATACTGTGACCAGGGCTTCTGGTTCTTTTTGTGGGTTCCTCCTAGCGCTTGATTGATTTGTGTTTACGAGGGTGTTATGTGCTAGTTGTGTTTGTATTTGTATTTATTTTGTTTATTGCTTTATGTACAATTTGTTTACTGCTTTCTTTATAGCTTTACATATATCATATTGTCATACTGTGCTGGCTGGATCTGGTTTTGCTTTGGTGGGTGGGTGTTCTATTGAGAGTTGAGGTCCTATACCGGGGACCTGAGTGACACCTAGGCTAGAGTGGTTCATGTTCTTTCCCATTCTATTTCGGTCTGGTGCGGGAATGTGAAACACGGTTCAGATATGGGTTTCTTCTTGAGAACTCAGTGCTACAGATTTCCTGTAGTGCTAGGGCTATCTGGGAAGCCTGCTAAGTCTGGATGACCTTCAGTATTGACCTTCAGAAATTGAGGTGAATTAGAGGAGGATCTTTTATGGTTATTGTAAACACTGTACCTCCGGGTTAGAAGTGTTTACACTTCTCATAACTGATCCAAGTCTGAGGATCCTTGTTTTAGAACATTACCTGTGAGGGGGTTGGGCTGTTTACAGGTTTGCAGGAACCCTTGACCTCAGCATACCCTGTTACTTTGTTTTGATTAAGAGTACTCCATTTTGGAACAGTTCTTGTGATTTTTAACCCTGGACATGTGACTCTTTATTTGAGTCCCCCACCTTGGTTACTGGACTTTTGAACCTCCATCTGGATTTCTTGAACATACCTGGACTTATATCAGAGCACTTGACCAGATCCAGCTCAGTCACAAACCCTTGCATATCATTTGCATACATCATCATTGCATCATTTTAACATTTGCTTATTTGTTTTTCAGGGTATCCATACTTTATTTTGGCTTGGTTTTGACCCCATCATCAGCATAGACCTATCTTCATCAGTATCTATTTCAGCTATCAGCTACCTGCTTCAGTCACCTGCACCACCAGTCTCAGCCTGTCAGTGGCCCATCTTCAGTGTCATCATCAGCATCTGTCTCAGCTCTTCTTCAGCAACATGGCACCCAAGAAGAGTAATATCTCCTACCATTTCTTTCAGCCTGAGCTAGCTGACATCAGGAGGATTCAGACCCTGATTACTCCAGACCATATACCACTATTCAGAGAACACTATGGAGGCATACTTGATGTGGTTATGGATTTGGACCCTTCACAGAGGAGCCTGATTCATACTTGCCTGCAGTTTTATGATCCCCCTCTGAGGTGTTTTACTTTTCAGGATTTTCAGTTGGGGCCTTTATTATAGGAGTATTCATCATTGGTTGGTGTACCTATCAGAGGTGGAGTCCCCTTCAACCATGAGATGGCTTTTCCCAGTGATGAAGAGATAGCAAAGGCATTACATCTGGAACCAGTTCTGATTGGGCAGAATATGACTACCAAGGCTGGGATTTCTGGTTTACACTTGGATTTCTTGACCTCTCAGGCTATTCTGAAAGCCTCCTTGGGGGAGTGGAAGGCAGTCTGTGCATTATTAGCCCTTAGCATATATGGGGTTATATTATTTGCAGATGAGCCTAAGTTTATTAGCAAGAATGCAATCCATCTTTTCATCCTGAGGAACCCAGTGCCCACCTTACTGGGAGACTTCTACTACTCTGTCCACCAAAGGAATGAAAAGCAAAGAGGAAGATTGGTGAGGTGCTGTGCTCCCCTGTTCCATACCTAGTTGCTCAGACACTTGCCCAAGACTGATGCATTTTTGAACCCTCACCAGCAGAGGAACTGGGCCAGAAGACTCACTGCTTTAACTGCAGCTGATATCAGGTGGTGCACTCAAAGCACAAAGAGCAGGGACATCATTACCAGTTGTGGGCAGTTTCCCAATGTACCCCTGATAGGAGTGAAGGGTTGCATCAACTACAACCCTCAGCTATTCAAAAGACAACTGGGCTATGCATTGGTCCACACTCCTAAGGCACAAGACTTGGCTGAGACTCTTTACTGTGAGAATAAGCCTAATCTGGCCATTGTCAGGCAAGCATCCTGGGCTTGGGACAATGTCCAGACTAAAGGAGTAACCATTCTTGGGAAATGCAATAATGTGGCCTCAGCACAGTACTATGAGTGGTCCCATGCCAGGGCTCAAATTTCTGGAATGCCTTTCACCGTTGAGGATGCACCGGGACCCTCCACAGCACCACCTCCTGCCACTGTCAGCTTAGAGGAGTTTGAGAATTTGAAAGAAAGAAATGAGAAGTTGACTCAGGCTCTGCAGAAGACCCTCTGGGAGAGGAGTGATGGTCGGCTGGACATTGAAAGGTTGGAAAAGCTAAAAGTAGAGCATCTAGCCAGGATTGAGAAGTCAGAAGATTACATCAAGAAGTCCAGGGCTGGAGAGCAGATCTTGAAGAATGCCTGTAAAGAGGCTCAGTTCCAGAAGGCCAGGACTGATTTGTATCTGAAAGAGAGTCAAGCTAGGTGGGTCAGGATCACCGAAGCTCGTACTCTGGAAGATAAAAGGACTCAGGACAGGATTGAGCAGTTGGAGGCTAATACAAAAGAGCAACAGGAAGCCCTGCTAGCAGCCCAGAGAGAGATCTCAGAGTTGAAGATTAGAGCTGGTGTGAAGAGGTCAAAAGACCAGAGCCAACACAAGAAGCTAGCTGCAGCTGTTGCTACCAGGAATCTCCTTATCAGGAATCTCACAGAGCGTCCAGCTGATCCTGTGACTGAAGCACTTCTCAAGGAAGTTCAGGAGGATGAGTTTGGTCTTGGTGTCTGACTTTTGCTTGTTGTTGCTTTCATTTCATGTACTTTTATTTTTTATGTTGTATTTTTGACCCCTCAGAGGGCATGATTTGTAAGAAACAAACTATGTATTATTCACTTTCTGTAATATATATATTAGTTTGTTTTATCTGAGTTTCTTTCAAGCAAAGTCACAAGCATCTTCCTCGGGGGTCTGGAAAGGTCAAAACCAAGTGCCAAGCCGGATACCTTGGAAACAAATAAGCATACTGCATTGCATGCTAACCCTTGTTTGTTTTGTAGGTTTGTTTTGTTTTTGTTACTAACTCTGTTGTGGTTCAGGAACTATTGCTCGACGTCGGGTGTTCCCACTCAACCGTCCACACAGATATCCCACCCGCAACAACCTTCCGGGTATACAGATGGACCAGGTACAACAGGACCTTACAGAGGTCAGGAACCAAATGGCCAATGAGAGATTGGAAATGTGGAATCAGATGACACAATTTATGGAGGTGATGAATGGATTGGCACAGAGCCAAGAGAGATTAAGAGCCTTGGTAGAGAGGCAGACTCAGGAAGATCCCCATCTAGGGACTGGTGGGACAAGCAACAATGAGAGGGTTCAGCCTCATATCAACCCACCTGTATTTGGACCCCACCTTCACCCAGAGATCAACATCCCTGCTAATGTACAAGGGAATGCTACTACAGGCAGAGTGCTGCAAGAAGACCCCCAGGAAGATCAATTCACAGTGATGGGAGCCGGGGATGAGGCCTATGACAGAAGGCTGGATGAAATTGCTGAAAAGTTAAGGTCCTTGGAGTCTCAAAACTCCTTGGGTTTTGATGTTATGGACATGGGCTTAGTGGACGGGGTCAGGATTTCCCACAAATTTAAACCTCCGTGCTTTGAAAAGTACAACGGGACTTCCTGCCCACGGACCCACTTGCAATCCTTTCTGGGGAGGCTGAAGGCATATACCATGGACGAAAAGCTATGGATGTTTTATTTCGAGGATAGCTTGACATGAGCTTCAAGGGAATGGTACTCTCATCTGACTAGAGCCACCATCAGATGTTGGAAAGACTTGGCAGAGGCCTTCATTAGACAATACCAGTATAATTTGGATATGGCACCCAACAGGACCCTCCTGATGGGGATGTCACAGTCATCCAGGGAAAGCTTCCGGGAGTACGCCCAGAGGTGGAGACAGCTAGCTGCTGCTGTCCAGCCACCCATGTCAGAGAGGGATATGGCTGATATGTTTATGAACACCCTCCAAGGGACATACATTGATAGGCTAGCTGCCTTTTCTTCTACCAGCTTTGCGGATGTCGTTATAGCTGGAGAAAGAATTGAGAGCCTATTAAAGATGGGCAAAATTTCTGACAACGGTACCAGCTCATCCAGCAACACAAGGAAACCTTTTGTGGGCCCAAGAAGAACTGGTGAGACCAATGCTATCCATACCAGCAGGGGCAGACCCCAATATGTTCATAGGTCTATGGCAGCAGTCACCATTCCCGCTCCAGTTCATCCACAACCAGCTTATCAACCACAGCAACGAAATTATCAGCAACACACTCAGTATCCTCCTCATAGAAACTACAACAACACCAACAACAATCAGCAAAGACCATTTCAACAGAGTCCGTCTCAGGCCAATAGGGTGATCGATCCGATCCCTATGCCTTATGCCACATTATTGCCACAACTCCTAAAACTCAACCTGGTTGAGCTAAGGACGTTGGCACCTCCAGATCCTGCCAGTCTGCCCAGAAATTACGACGCCAGCGCCAGATGTGCTTTTCACTCAAATGCACCTGGCCATAGTACAGAGAAGTGCAGAGCTTTGCACATGAAGGTACAGGACTTGGTAGATTCTAAGGCTCTAAACTTCGCACCACCACCAAATGTTAACAAGAACCATATGCCAAACCATGGTGGCCCCAGAATCAATGCTATTGAAGAAGACAAGCCGTCTTACTTGATAACCAGTGTGGGTCAGATTCGGACACCCTTGGTAGAGATTAAAGCTCAACTCCTTGAATGTCAAATATTCCCGGGATGTGAGCTAGGGTGTGCTTACTGTAACATTTTAGTGAATGGTTGTGATAACTTGAGAGATGGCATAGATGGTCTCATCCAGAGTGGCCTGCTTCAAATCACGACATCAATACCTACCAATCCAGCAATCTCCTTAACAACAGTTCCCGAGTCTTCTACAACTGCAACAATCATTGTTCCAAATAACTCTTCAATCTCATCAACGAATGTTTCATCCGTTGCTTCAACGGACCAAATATCAGCAAACATCCCTTCTACAACTTCAGCACCCATTCATTCAGAATCTCCTACAACAACAACACCCATCCAGTCAACAATGTCTCCTACAACATCAACAGCAAACAACGAAAGCGTCTCAACGGTTACAATTTATTATGATCCTGAAAATGATTCTGCCTACAACTCACAAAACGCCACTCCTATCAGAGCACTAGTCACAATATACTATGATCCACATACTATCATGGTCCCTTCTGCAGCTGCAATCAGTCCAGTCACTATCACAGTGCCTGGGCCAGTACCTTATGAAAGCAGTAATGCTATCCCTTGGCATTACGGCTCCGATCCATACCGTGAAGGACAGAAAATCACTCTCGAATCATCAACTTCTTCACCACAAATAGACAATGTGGGGGGAGGCGGAGGCTTCACTCGAAGCGGACGTCTCTTTGCCCCACAAATTCAAAGACCCACTGCTGAGGCAGAAGCTGCTGCCAAGGCAAAAGGGAAGAGCATGGTGCAAGAAGAACAAATTGTTAAAGAAGCTTTGAAAACACCTTTCGATCAAGAGGTTGATGAATTCATGAGAATCATCAAGAAAAGTGATTACAAAATAGTGGACCAGCTTCACCAGATGCCTTCCAAGATCTCCATTTTATCATTATTAATGTGCTCCGAGGCTCACCGGAACGCACTACTAAAAGTCTTGCACGCAGCTTATGTGCCGGAAGAGATCACAGTCAATCAGTTGGAAGCTGTAGTTGGAAATGTTAATGCTAGTAATGGACTAGGATTTACCAACACTTATTTGACTACGGAAGGCCGCAATCACAACAAGGCTTTGCACATTACCATGGAGTGTAAGGGTGCAGTTCTTTCCCATGTACTGGTAGACACAGGATCATCCCTCAATGTCTTACCTAAAAAAGCCCTTGTGAAGCTAGAGTATGAAGGATTGGCATTACGCCCTAGTAACTTGGTAGTAAGAGCCTTTTACGGTTCAAAGAGATCAGTTCTGGGAGAAATTGAGTTGCCTATAACGATTGGCCCACAAACTTTCAAAACGACCTTCTACGTGATGGACATTCAGCCTGCCTACAGCTGTTTGTTGGGTAGACCATGGATTCATGCCGCTGGCGCATTTACGTCTACCCTTCACCAGAAGTTAAAATTCGAGTGGGAGGGCCAAGTCGTTACTATTTGTGGAGAGGAAGGTATCTTTGTCAGCCATCTGGCTACATACAAATACATTGAGATGGATGGGGAGATCCACGAAACGATGAGTCAAGGGTTTGAGGCCTTGAACATAAATGAAACATCTGTTGTACCTGGAACCTCGATGACATCTTATCAACAAGCCCGAAAGGTTGTTGAAGAAGGGATTGCCCAAGGCTGGGGCAAGCTGTTACCTGTAGAGAAGAAGGAGGATAGATTTGGGTTGGGTTACAAACCAACTCAACAAGATCAAGCAGAGGCTGCTAAGGAGACCAACTTTGTTAGTGGGGGGGATGCTCACCCCTGATGCTGTCAACAATTTGGAAGACGAGGATGAAAGCGACCGCAACCTGGAAAGTTGGATACGTCCAAAGATCCCGGGGAACAGTATCTCAAACTGGTCTTCCCAGGAAATCATAAGAGTTACTCCTGCAGAGTAATTATTATTTCCTGTATTTTTATAGCATGCATCAAGTCTTGCATCTTGCCCAAGATGACAAGACTCATTTTTTAATCGGGCCATCTGTAATTTTTGTGCAACAAGATTAATCAATGAAATATCAGACATCTTTTGCAAATGAGTCTTTTTTTTCTTCTTTTCCGCTCACTGTTTTTCCATTTTTCTTTTTGTACAAAAAATAAATGGAAGTGTTTTCAAAATGTTAACTTTATTTCACTTTTCAAAACAAGATTAAAATCAATCACTAAAATGAACAAACTGAACCCTTGCAGAGAGTGCCTTCCAGACCGCACCGACAACAGCACGGCTATGACTTCGTATGACTTTGACAATCCAATCAATCAAGCTGATGAAGGGGTTGAAGAAGATTATGAGCTTCCTGAAGAGCTAGCCAGATTGTTGAGACAAGAGGAAAGGGTTATCACTCCTCATCAGGAGGAGGTAGAAACGATCAATCTTGGTACAGAGAAAGATGTGAAGGAAGTTAAAATCGGGGCCTGCTTACAAGACTCAGTGAAAAGACAACTGATTGACTTGCTTCAAGAATATGTGGATGTGTTTGCTTGGTCTTATCAAGATATGCCAGGGTTGGACACCGACATTGTTATGCATAAGCTGCCTTTAAAAGAGGACTGCCCACCGATTAAACAGAAATCGCGCCGCACTCGCCCAGACATGGCAATGAAGATCAAAGAAGAGGTACAAAAGCAATGGGACGTCGGGTTCCTTGCTGTAACTAGCTATCCGCCGTGGGTTGCTAATATAGTACCTGTGCCTAAGAAATACGGCAAAGTAAGGATGTGTGTTGACTACCGGGATCTGAACAGAGCCAGCCCGAAGGATGATTTCCCATTACCTCACATTGATGTATTGGTGGATAATACGGCTCAGTTCTCAGTATTCTCCTTCATGGACGGATTTTCGGGATACAATCAGATCAAGATGTCACCTGAAGACATGGAGAAGACAACCTTCATCACACCCTGGGGCACGTTCTGTTACTAGGTGATGCCATTCGGACTAAAGAATGCTGGTGCAACGTACCAACGGGCTATGGTGACATTATTCCACGATATGATCCATAAAGAAATCGAATGTTATGTGGATGATATGATTGCCAAGTCCCTCACTGAAGAAGACCACCTGGTAAATCTGCTAAAGCTATTCAAGCGTCTGAGGAAGTACCAACTGAAGTTGAACCCCAACAAGTGCACATTCGGGGTGCGATCTGGTAAGCTGCTGGGTTTTATTGTGAGCGAGAAAGGGATTGAAGTTGACCCTGATAAAGTCAAAGCCATTCAAGAAATGCCTGCACCAAAGACAGAAAAAGAAGTTCGAGGGTTCTTAGGACGATTGAACTACATTTCACGGTTCATATCTCACCTTACAGCAACCTGTGAACCCTTGTTCAAACTACTGAGGAAAGAACAAACGGTCAGGTGGAATGAAGACTGCCAGAAGGCTTTTGACAAAATCAAGGAATACTTGCAAGAACCTCCAATCCTTATGCCTCCAGTTGAAGGAAGACCTCTGATCATGTACTTGACAGTATTAGAAGAGTCAATGGGGTGCGTGCTGGGCCAGCATGACGAGTCTGGTCGAAAAGAGTATGCAATATACTACCTAAGCAAAAAGTTTACCGACTGTGAACAACGTTATTCACTGCTCGAGAAAACTTGTTGTGCTTTAGCGTGGGCTGCTCGCCGACTGAGACAGTATATGTTGACCCACACCACTTTGTTGATCTCAAAGATGGACCCAGTCAAGTATATTTTTGAGAAGCCAGCACTTACCGGACGGGTTGCAAGATGGCAAATGATCCTCACAGAATATGACATCCAGTACACATCTCAGAAAGCCATCAAGGGCAGTGTATTGTCTGAATATCTTGCTGAGCAACCCATTGATGATTACCAGCCTATGAGATTTGACTTCCCTGATGAAGACATCATGTTCATAAAAGCAAAAGATCATGAAGAGCCTGTTCATACTGAAGGGCCTGACCCGGAAGAAGGGTGGACTATGATGTTTGATGGGGCTGTTAATATGAATGGTCGTGGTGTTGGTGCAGTACTCATTACACCTAAAGGAGTTCACATGCCTTTCTCGGCAAAACTCACCTTTAACTGCACTAACAACGAAGCTGAATACGAAGCTTGCATTATGGGTCTTGAGGAAGCCATTGACCTCAGGATCAAGACATTGACTGTATTCGGAGATTCAGCTCTGGTAGTTAATCAAACCAATGGCAAATGGTACACCCACCAGGATCATCTGATACCTTACAGGGATTATACCAGGAGGTTATTGACTTTCTTTACAACAGTCAAGCTCGAGTATATCCCTCGGGACGAGAATCAGTTCGCAGATGCTCTGGCTACCATTTCATCCATGATCAAAGTTCAAGCTGCCAACTTTGTACCTCAAATTTCAGTGTCCAGACTTGACAGACCAGCATATGTGTTCGCAGCAGATGTTGTCAAGGATGATAAGCCTTGGTTCCATGACATTAAGTGCTTCTTGGAGGATCAAACATACCCACCTGGGGCATCTTCCAATGATAAGAAGACTTTGAGAAGGCTTACTGGAAGTTTCTTCTTGAATACTGATGGTTCCCTGTACAAGAGAAACTTTGATATGGTGCTCCTCAGATGTGTCGACAGGACAGAAGCAGATTTGCTAATGCATGAAGTGCACGAAGGATCCTTTGGTACCCATGCTGGAGGACATGCAATGGCCAAGAAATTGCTAAGATCAGGTTACTACTGGATCACAATGGATGCCGACTGTTGTGCCTACGCCAGAAAATGCCACAAATGCCAGATTTATGCGGATAAGGTGCATGTGCCTCCCAATCCTTTGAATGTGGGGCATCGATATGATTGGCAAGATCGAACCGACTGCTTCAAACGGCCACAGATTCATCCTGGTCGCCGTTGACTATTGTCGCTCCCGGGATTTTCATCCTAGTACAAACGCGAAAGTGGCGCGGAAAGGTTAGAGTCGCCAGCCAGACATTTTTATCCCGAAAGAATGGGAAAGGTAATGTTGCACAAACCTGAGGAAGAAGGAAAGGACAAGGCCTTGCAAACCAAAGATCTGAGTTCGGGAGTCGGTTACGACCTGGGAAGGTATTAGCACCCCAGATCGTCCGTCGTACCCGACGGGATCCACGCTTGCTTGTTTGTTTCAAAGGGTAAAAGAATAAGATGCTGCTGAATAAAACCGCTACTGGAACTGGAATGAGAAATGAACTGAAATAAGAAAATGGAAGGAAAAGGGGAAATGTAGGGAAAATAAAGAATGTGCTCGAACGGGCCCTACCCCGCTGCCTACGTACCTCATCGGGATAATAAGGATTAGAGTCGACGTAGTTCGCCTAACCTAGGCGGGAACTATTTATTTGTGTTTTTTTACAGCTGGAACTGCGTATGTCTATGCTCAGGTGTTGCAGGCTCGTCTGGTACGAGTGCGTTTACCGTCTTGCATATGTGACAAGTCGCCACGAGTTCACGTTGTGAGTGAATGAGATGAGAAGAGAAGTTCCCGCAGGATAGTCGCTTGTTATTTGTTTTTGGTCTTTTAAAAGAAATGTTTTGAATTTGTTTGTGAACGGTCTTGTACTAAGACCTATCCATCGCGGGAAGTATTTACACCTCGCCCCGAAACAGGACGCGTATAAACACTCCGCAACAAAGTCTCGTGTCGTACAAGATTGTTCGGTTTTTATTAAATGTTTTATTGCTTTTCTTTTTGAGATGAGAAAGAAAGACTCAAGTTGATAAAAGGAAAAATCTAAGGGCCTGAGACTCAATCCTAATTTCATTGTATATTTACAAGTGGTCCTAATGGTTAGTGTGGTTTCTAATCCTAATGGAAAACTAGAAACTACTAGAATTCAACTTACTTCTTAATGAAGTTAAGTTGATTCTAAGAACAAATGGGGAAACCTATACAAGTTGTGAAATCAAAATAAAGCAAAAAAACAATGAAATTAAACATAAGAAATAAAATTCTAAACAACACATTAAAGGCATAACCTAAGAATAGTCTATTTATTTATTCTACTTTTAAGTGAAAATGAAGTTTAATCCTAAGTTCTAAATCTAAGTCAATCCTAATGCTCATTCTAAAAAATCGAATTAAACTAAACCTAATTCTAAACTCTATGACTAAATTCAAACTAACCTATTTTTTTGTACTTTATTTTTAATGGCCGAAACTAATGGGAATTATGCATAACTAGGCCTAAAACTAATATTCTAAAAAAAATATTAAAACTTCTAGAAAAATTATGAAACTTAAGCTATAGGGTCCTAACATTATCTCTAAAATTGTATTAAGAGGGATTCTAAAAAATCTTATTTTTCCTATGCCTAAAAATCCATTATTTCTACCTAAAGATTAACCATTATTTCCTAAAGATTAAGCTACTAAAACATAGGATAAATTTCCCTAAAAAATCCACTAAAAATACACTAAGAACTAATATGAGTCCTCTAATTATAGAAAAAAGAATGGCTCAAAAAAGTTGTTGGAAGTCATAAAAATAAAATGAACAAAATCCAGCATAATTAATAGAAATCCAATAAAGCTAATTAATAGAAAAATTCATAATTAATTCAAAAATAACAAAAATTCAGAAAATAAAATTGTCACAAATTTCTAAATTTAATTATTAAGCTACTGAAATTTTTGGGGAATTTTCTAATGATTTTTACTATTTTTTTGAGAATTATTTCTAAATTATATTAACTTAAAATAAAATCCTAAAGAAATAATGCAGGGGGTGTTTTTAGTAATTGTTTTATGTGTTTTTTGCGAACTGGGCCCCAAAGGAAGGTGCAATCAGCAAGGGGGAAAGGCCCAATTCGGAGGAAGTATGAGGGAGGTGAGAAGAGCTATTTTTTCAGTTTATTTTTTAGAATTGGGCTCACAAGGGGGTGAATATAGCAAAATCAGAAGGCCCAAATCGTAGGCTTTCCTGGGGGTGCCTTTAGCATGCTTTTTCAGTTATTTTTTCACACAATGGGCCTAACAGGGGTGTGGGTAGTAAGAAGAGAAGGCCCGTTTCTAGTAAGAAGCTGAGGGGTGCCAAAAGGAAAATTTATGCTATTTTTTTATTATGGGCTTAGAGAAGGGGTGTAAATAACAAAAATCAATTAATCCCCTCTTAAAGGTTGAGATTGATGAATTAAAAAAAGATTAGGAGAAATTGAATAAATTAACTAATAAAAATTGATTAACTAACCTAAACATTGATTATAATCTTTATTAATCAAATAAATAAAACAATTTACAAAGAGGAAATAAAAACCCTAAAACAGACCCTAAACTTCTTCTTCTTCTCTCAAATTCAGCCGCCGCTAACCCCTCCTTCCCTCTCCTTCATGGAATCGCCGCTGTGGCCTCCTCCATCATCTCCTATCTTCTTCGTCGTCATCACCATCCTCTAAGCTTCTCTCCTCTCCGCCTACAACCTACATCCCCTCTCCTCAAATACCCTAATCTCACCCTAAACCAAAATTTCTAGCACAAATTCAAAATGAAACTCAAACCCTCACATGAACAAACATCTCTCTGCCAATCCCAAAAATCGCCATATCGAAAGTCGAACGAAATCAAATAACAAAAAGCAGTGCAGCAATCATTTCAAACGAAAGGGATACAAATTCGTACCTGATGAATTGAAGTAGAATCAACAATCTTGACGGTAAAGGATCGTTCCTCTTCTGACGGTGCTGCGAGCTTGACGACGATCTTGTTTATCAGCCGATGACATGACGATAGTGCGAAGAAGAAAATCAAGAACCCCCGTTCAGGTATACGTATTGATATTATCCTTCATTCTTCTTTTGCGTTTTACTTTCTTTCTTGTGATTGTTCGAGCACTGATAAGATCAATACAGGATGAATGGCGAACCGGTACGACAATTGCAGCCGTGGTTCGCTTGCTTGGCTCAAGCTGGTGTATTCCTGAAGGTCGCGGTAACTCGCTGGCTCTGATGAAAACCTGAAGCCGAATCAATGTTGGAATTTGAGGAGAACGAATGAAGTGATACCAATGAAGCTGAATCCGTTGAATCACTATGGGATTGAGGTATGCCAAAGTCAGCTTCTTACTTCATTTCTTCGATCCCTTTCTCCTATTTTCTAGCTGTAATTCTTAAGATTGATTCGATTTTGACGTCTCTAATGGGTTTCTTGTGTGATACAGGGTTCGGTAGGGATTGAAGCAAGGTAACAGAAATGGAAGGAATAGGTGAATGGTTGAAGAATGAGGTTGAAGAGTTGAAGGAAGGAAATGGTGGGAAAGAAAAGAGGGATTGAGAAGAGAAGAGAAAGGAAATGGTGAAGGTGAAGAGAGAGATGAATGAATGTTCAACCCTGGTTTGAAGAAACTGATACTGATTTATAGGTGGAACTCAAAGATGGTTCTGGAATCTCTTCAAGCCAAATTCGGTTAGAATCAGATTTTTGGTTTATTATTTTCTGTTATGGAATTGGTTATGAGTTAAAAGTTAGTTATTTTCTGATTTCTGTTTCTCACTTTCGCTTGGAAACCTTGCATAATTTTTGACTTTTCTTATTGTATAAGGGTCCTCTTCTGAAATTCAGTTAGGACTTGACTTTGATTTCTTTGAATTCTGGTCTTTTTGTGCGTTTACGTTCCGTTATTTTTCATCAGTTGATACTAACCCTTCAATTTCGGATCTCTTGATGACTCTTACCATTTTCTTCTTTTCTTTTTTTTTTGATTGAGAACACATGTTTGGAGCACCGTTGCAAAGGATTTGCGCAAGCGAACTGGTTGCAGCTGAGGAATTCGGCAGAATCAGTTGACCCGCCGGTTCAGAAAATGGTCCAGATGAAGCTGTACAGGAAACCGAAGGTTGGCCGAAAGGAGATGAATTATTTTGCCGTGACGCTGTTTCAGGTAACGGTGCCGGAGGAAAGATGTCGGCGAGATTATTAGTTTCCACTTATTGAGATGATGACCCATGGGACGCAAGATTAGATTCAGCAAGAAAAAAAAAGAATTAATTGTAATCGAATTGATGTGAAAAACGCTCCTGAATTTTCTGTCACCATACTGTTATTGTGTTGTTTTTGTTCTTTTTTTTTTAATTTATTTGTAACTGGAACTTTATAATTGAAATACACTGAATTTATCAGTTGGTATAACTCTGTAAATGTCTGACCACTCTGTATCACATGCCAATATGCCTATTGAACAAACCTGTCCATTATGAAAGAATTTCCTATGTTATTTGGAATAGCTGAAATTTCTACAAAGCTCCTTCATGGTAAATTCATTTGACTAATGTTGAGTCTTGACTATGATAACCAACCCTCACGCGCCTTTAATATTTGAATCAACCAATCACGTGTGTGAACTTAACCAAATGAACACTCTCTTATCCCAACTAGCACCACAGTTTACCATTCAAACCTCAACAGCATAGATTTTAAACAAGTCTTGTGTAGATTTAGGAGTTGTTAGGTCAGGATAATTGGAGTAACCTCCAAAAGATATATTAAAAAAAATGGATTAAAGAAAAAGTTTATAAGTTCAATTAGGACTTAAAAGGAAGATAACAAATGGAGGGTTCGAAAAAATGAAAACCGTTGCCTTGTCGTGGACTAACGATGGAATCGGTTAATGGACCTAAAATATAGAACTCAAAAGAATATTGACTAGAAACAAGAGGTATTAGAACCGGATTTTATTGGACGTGGACTTGAACTGAAAATGACTAATTGGAAATTGGTTTAGCAATTTGGATACTAAGATGAAAACAAAAGAACTGACCTCCTATTATTTTTTTTGTAAAATTTTGTGATGGTTCTAAAACGAAATTGCCATTGAGCTTAAATGGTGTAAAAATAGACAAAGGGGAACATAGGAGTTTGAAAGATGGTTCAAAATGGATCACGGACAAAAGATAAATGGAAAAGTGAGTAAGAGAAAATAAATATGAATTGATGGAAGCATACTGGAGTAGAAAGGCGAAAATGGAATGGAATAATCAGGGATGGTTCATAACAAAGCAATGAATGAAATCTTGATTTTTGGCCCAAAACCTACTTTTGAAATCTTTCCACAAATCTATAAACACGACCAATTCTGAGCCGCTGAATATTTTCTAAATTAGTCAAAACTCTTTGAATTGTCTGAAACATGCCCTGACCATTCGAATTCAAATGAATCACTAGTAAACTGAAGATTTGGCCCAGGCTTCACACAAAATACTGCGCGATATCCTGATGAATCACAACACAAGACAGCCTGAACTTTGAATATGCATTGTCTAAGAAATAGTCCAGTGGTCCAAGATACACTCGCAATTGCAGTAATCTTCTGATAATTTGACCAAGATTAGGTTACGCTCCCCTCTGAATTGAGACACCACTGAGCAACTGCATTTGGAGTGAAATCATAATCCAATGAATATTCTCTGTTATTTCAATCCTTGCTCGACACGCATAGGGTACAAAACCCTAATTTCCTTGAGCCCTAATCACATACCTTACGAAACAATGAAATGAACTACTATGAAGTTAATGACTTGGTGAGAAGTGCAGATGAGTGCGAAATGATACACCAGTAAAGGGAATAATATGAGGGCAAATTTTGAGGTATTACAGCTGCCCCTATTCAATCATCTGCAAGCCTGAACGAATAATTGCAATGGCTTTTATACGTTCGAGGTGTGGAGTGATTGAATACTCGAATAAAACCTGAAAATTTGCACCCTGAGTGTAATGGAAATGCCGTCCACCCATTTATTTATTTATGTATTTTTTGATTTTGACCTCTGAATAGGCAGCGAAAATAGAACCAGGTGGAATAGAATCAATGCAATCACTGCGACTGCTGAACGAACCGAAACCACAAGGAGGGTGCCTATTGGCGAAACAGGACTTAACGCAACATCAACCGATTTGCGACTCAAATAAAATCAACCAAACTAACACGGAGATGGTATCAACCGATCCACCCCGGAAACGCGAGAACGTAATATCATCCGATTTACAACTCGAAGAGAAATGATATCAACCGATTCATAACTCAAATATGATCAACCGATCTAACACGGAAATGGTATCAACCGATCCACCCCGGAAACGCGAGAATGTAATATCATCCGATTTACAACTCGAAGAGAAATGATATCAACCGATTCATAACTCAAATATGATCAACCGATCTAACACGGAAATGGTATCAACCGATCCACCCCGGAAACGCGAGAATGTAATATCATCCGATTTACAACTCGAAGAGAAATGATATCAACCGATTCATAACTCAAATATGATCAACCGATCTAACACGGAAATGGTATCAACTGATCCATAACCAAGAAACACGAGAATGTAATATCATCCAATTTACAACTCGAAGAGAAATGATATCAACCGATTCATGACTCAAATAAGATCAACCGATCTAACACGGAAATGGCATCAACCGATCCATTATCTTCGCACTGAGACGAGACCATTGTACTTAAATGGAGACTCGAGAGGAACGGGATCGTTGTACTTAAACGAGAGCCCAAGACGCGACCGTTGTACTGAAACAGAAAATGCGAAACAATGAGACTGTTGTACTGAAACAAGACTCAAAGACGAGACCATTGTACTTAAATGGAGACTCGAGAGGAACGGGATCGTTGTACTTAAACGAGAGCCCAAGACGCGACCGTTGTACTGAAACAGAAAATGCGAAAAGATGAGACTGTTGTACTAAAACAAGACTCAAAGACGAGACCATTGTACTTAAATGGAGACTCGAGAGGAACGAGATCGTTGTACTTAAACGATAACCCAAGACGTGACCGTTGTACTGAAACGGAGACGCGAAAAGATGAGACTGTTGTATTAAAACAAGACTCGACTGGGGATAACAATAAGATGTGGTAAAAGTAACCACCCTGGGAAATGAAGTTGCATTCTGTGGGGAACACTTCAATCTGATCGGAGATGTAACGGATCTTATGTAATACCTCAAAACTGGACCATGTTGGTATGCATATGTTTGAATTTATGGCGTAATGCTCCACGACGATGGAAATGCTACGCTTTGGAGGATGCAAATGTGATAATGATCATGCAAATGCAAATGCAAAGAGGTCTCCCGATGAGGAGAAAGCAGGTATCCCAGATAACTTGGCTGGGAAGAAACGATGATCACTGCATTGATCTGATTGATCCTTGTGAGGAGAAGACAACTCTGCGGGGAAGGCTATCAATGATATACCGGCTCTGAACTGCCGCCATTGCCAAAAATAAATTGGACTTTGAGATTGGAGAGCCAAGACCCTGCTAGATGAGGGCTTTTCTTGAACTCTGATGGGGAAATGAAGACCTCCTGACTTGGCTGAGAACCGAAGGCATGACACTGTTGAGGAAGCAACTGCTGGGGAGGCAAGACACTCCTTATACGGCTGAGAATTGCCCCTGTCTGAAGGGAAACTTCTGCTTGGGGACGACACCCACTCTCTGCTACCTTGCTGGGTGAAATTTCAACTTCCACATGGCTGGGGATGACGGGTGATATCAATGATAAAGCTTCCTGCTGAAAATAAAAGCTCAAGCTGCCACTTGCTGGGGATAAGAGATAAATCCTCTCATGTTGGGAATGAGAGATGTAAGGCGTTTCATGCTGGGGATGAGAGACGATGATACCCTTCTGATCAAGAAGTAACTTTCGCTTTGCCACACAGCTGGAGAAGGGATTGTCTAATGAGACTAGCTAAGACATTTTGATCAATGAAGCTTGCTGATGAAATAACTCTTGAAGTACTATGATGACAATGGCTTTGCCCCTAGCCCCGGGTTGATAGGTTGTCAACTAATCATGAGTGAACAATGGTTCTTTACAATCTTCAACTCGCCTTCTACTAGGATCTATCAAAAGATAATGTCTCAAGAGGATTTTACAGAAAACTGGCATACGAGATGCCTCAGTGTCTTCAAACTCTTGGAGAGATTCGTCGGATCTCAAAATAACTGCCCCAGACTGCATGGTTTGTGCAAGAATTTGCCTCGCAAGGATTCATGAAGAACCTCATATCACTATGAGATATTCTGCCCCAGTATATTGAACTCCGGATAGGTGCTTTTGATAAACCGTCTTCGGGAGAGAGTAACTTCTAGTGCTCTTGGGGTGGCCTGCCCCAGTACGAGCCTTGAAGTGATCACCTCTGAATGATTGTGCTTTGAAGAGAACACCCAGATCAATTGTTCTTTGAGAGATTGGATCTCGAAGTAATTGCCCCAGTTTGGCTAAAATTTGAATGCATGCATCAGACTAATGGCTCTTTGAGAGATTTGAATCTCGAAGTGATTGCCCCGGCTTGGCTGAACTTTGAAGAGATTGCTCGACATGACTTCCCCAGATTAGCTGGCTCTTACCACAACTGTTGGGAAAGTCCCTACTCAATGGAGTTTTCTTGAAAAGTGCACCTCGACAGATTGTCCTTCGGAAGTTTCAGACTTCTCAACTTGGCAAGATTAAGCTCCTGGACTGAGATTCCATACATGGACTTTTATGATGCCAAACAAATGTATGCAAGCAGAAAATGTTTATTTTAAGAATGAAAATTCTAATGCAACACACATATTAATCTTGAAGTTTTACTGAAAAAGATGTCGCAAACTTTTGTGAGTGAATCACTGGTTAAGATACGACATTGATTTTTGATGAATGAAAGCACGCACATGCAACACCAACAAAGAACTTTTAGCACAACTCATAGGAGTCAAGAACGCGATCTTGTGGTAGTACGCTCTCAAAAATAACCCTGTTTCAGTTTGGACTTTTGAGGGTTGTATCGTGGCCTGGTTCACGGTTATAGAAACAAAGGATATAGGCTCGAAATTTATTTGTGCCCACCCATCTTCGTGATGTTCTTCATTCCTATTTTCAGCTAGCTTTCACAAGCGCTCACTTCTCAAAAAGGGTTTTGTGATGGTTAAGGAACCAATTACACTAACGGTTTAAGCACCACTCAGGTTGTTGTTGGGAGCCACCCACCCCTATTGTCTTTCATGTCTGTATCACACGACTTTGTTCTTGTTCAAGGATCTTTCTGGTGTAATCCTTTTCGTCTTTCGCTTTTGCATTATTTTTCTTATCCCTAACTTTTTCCTGGACTGATTCTTGTGAATCTTTGATTGTGAAGTCCAGCGGGATGCCCTAATTTTTGCCTAAGTCGCTTGTTTTCAAGTTTCGACTTAGCGGGCTTTTTCATTCTTTTTTTTTTGAACAAATCGTGTGACACTGTTTGTCTTGATTGCTTTGAAAGGGTCGTGACTGTCTCACTTCTTGGTTGAGGAAGGATAACCTTTGTGGTTTCCGGTCTCTGGACCTCTTGATTGGGATAACCATTGTGGTTTCTGGTCATTGGACCTCTTGATTTGGTACAACGAAAGGTAATGAATCCTCAGATTTGCACTCCTTTTCGAAATTTGAACGCTCGATCAAACTAACTGACGCCTACCCTGCCCCTAGGTTTAGTGCAAGGGTTTTTTCATGCAAAAAGAAACTCCTACTTCAAGGCTCAAATGGGTTGGCGAGGGTCTATCTCCCTTATATCTCTGTTGTTTAGGATTTGAAACAATGCCTGTACATCGTCAACAAGGTCTTTCTCAAAAGCACACAATTAGAGATTTTTGCGTTGTCATTTCGTCATCCTCCCTCATAGAGTTTAAGCACGACAGTTGGTATTGCAATGCACATACACAAAATCATGAGTGAATACGAATGGATTACTTCAAGAAAAACATGTGCATTTTATTATGGTTAACATTCAAAAACAAATAAATTTCATACAAGTAAGCAAATGTTTAGCATATAAAAGAAACTACAAATGGAAATGCAGTAAAGAAATTGAATATAGCCGTAGTTGAGGAGGCTTGGCTCCGTCTAGACCCGTCAGTCTTGGACACTTTCAGCGATCAACAACTCTTTCACGGACTTGTAGTCTTCAATTCGCAGTGGTATAACTATCCACGACGATCATACCTCTTCCTCTAGTTATTCTAACTCCGATACGAGACATCTGAAGGGAGAAGTGAAGCTGGAGAGTAAAGCTGCCCCATAAGGTTGCTCGGAAAGACCTGACGATCTTCTGCCTACGTATCTCCATTGACCCAAGACCAATGAAGAATCAGAGCGACGTAGTTCCCCTCGATAGGGATGAAACTGCACTACAAAGACGCACCATTACCAAAACAAGAGTATCTGAATTACTTCTGGCTTCAAAACTTCGAACCAAAGAAAGTGTCATCTCTCTTATATGTTTGGTGCGAAGTTGATAGCTTTCGAGTCGATTAAGTCTTGCACTGTGTGGTGAAAAGCTTTACATCCATCAATATGATGCCCTGGTGCCCTAGAATGAAAATCACAGTTGACATTGGCATCCCATCCCTCCGGTAGTGGAAAAGGAGGTGGAGACAGCTTGCGAAGCCCAACCAACTTCAATTGAAGCAAATGCTGGAGGAGATCAGTGTAAGACATTGGAAAAGGGTCAAAAAATCTTTCTCTCCTTTGTTGCTGACCCTGTTGAGGATTATGCTGACGACGATTTTGCTGTTGTGAACGTGTGGCACTTGGGATGATCATAGATGCTGTCTGGTAATGTGAACCTTGATTTCTCTTCTTTCGCTGGACACAAACTGCCCCTGCTTCTTCGTACTGCTTCTTTTGCTCATTGGACAACGACTTCTTAGTTCCAGGAGTGGAGGCACCGTTGACCTGAATCTTTCCTCGCTTCATCCAATTTTCAATTCTTTCACCAGTCAAGACGATATCAGAAAAACCATTAGCTGAACAGCTTTCCAAACGTTCAATGAAGTGCCCCGGGAGGGTATCCATGAATAGGTCTACCATTTCTCTCTCCTGCAATGATGGTTGTACTCTGGCTGCGACCTCGCGCCACCTCTGTGCGTACTCCTTAAAGCTCTCAGAGTTCTTTTGTGACATGCTCTGAAGCTGGGTTCGGTTGGGAGCCATGTCAATATTATACTGGTACTGCTTGAGAAAGGCTTCCCCAAGTTCCTTCCAATTACGGACATAGTTCTTTTCCAGCTTTATGTACCATTCTAACGAACCCTCGGAAAGGCTGTCTTGGAAGTGGTACATCCAAAGTTTCTCATCTTTCGTATGTGCAGCGATTTTGCGATGGAAGGCCTGCAAGTGCATTTTCGGGCAAGATCTACCACTGTACTTGTCGAAAACGGGAGGTCTGAACTTTGGAGGGATCACCAACCCTGAAACCAGCCCCATATCAGCAACATCAATGCCAAGGGTGTCTTTGCATTCTAAAGCCTTTACCTTCTCGGTTAGCATCTGAAAGTCCTGGTTATTGGCCCCATAACCAAATCCCACATCTTCATTGAGAAAAGTAAATCGATCCTCCTGTCGGTCTGCTACACGAACAGGAATTGGACCCATGCCTTCAGGGATAGGAGGCCTATTATCCGTAGATGGGATGACTGTGTTGATCGGATTGCCTTCGGCGTCCAAGGTAACCATTGGAGGATCAACCTGTGGACGATTAAGCCTCAGCATGGCGGTTCTCATCTCTTGTTGCCCCTGCACTATACTCTGAATTGCTACCATGAACTCTCCCATCCGAGTGCGAAACTCGTTCAACTCGGCTTGTACTGTAATCATGATTTGACTCGGGTAGCGTACTGGTACGGCCGATACTTCCCCTGAAATGGTCAAATAAATTAGGAAATCCAGATAACTCGTTAGTATGCAAAAATGATATGCGTGCAAATGCCATGCTACAGATCCCACTTCATTCAGATCAGGGGACAGATATCCACGGAGTGCCACATCATAAGATAAACTCTGTGAGTGTGCAGGGAGAAAGTGCTGCGTATCGGGACTTCAAAAATAAAATTGCCAGGATAGAGAAGTTGCAACAATGGTACCGACACACTTCCATAAAGCAAAGAATACACCAACATGCGAAACCTTATACAATTATTTGCCAACAATACTGAAATACAGGAAAATGTCGCAATCCACAACAGAAAAACAAAAGATTCCTTCAACAACTCTGAAGGTAATCTAGAAACACAATAAAGCAAAATACATGTATCAAAAAAATCTACATCTCCTGATTTGAGCTTCGTGCAGTCTGCATGGCCAGCTGGATCAAAGGCTTCAGCTCCTGAGGTACCCTTCTGGTGTAATGATCCCTGAATCAATTAGACATTGGACATTTTGCTTGAAGGCTTTGCACTCATCGATGGTATGTCCAAATGTTCCGGAGTGGAACTCACATCTGACATCCATATTGTAATCTGGGGGAATGGGGTAGGGTATTGGCAAGGCATTCCCTGGCTGAATCAAAGAATTCTCGAGCAAACGGGCAAACACTTGACTAGGAGTAAACACTTCTTCAACCTGCTTGAACTTGAGTCTCCCCTGTTGTTGATAATTCTGATGATGAAATGAATTCGAACACCTAGAGTTCTTATGCACTTTCTTCTTTATGTCGGATCGGTGAATGGGTAAAGGTTCCTGGCACGATGTCTTCAAAACCCAGATCGGAGGCACACACCCCTGATTGGGGATAATTCTTGTGGTAAGGAAAGGAGAAGTTCCTCCTAGTGATATGAAATCTTTTGACACATCCCCGCTGATCGGTGCGAAATCGATTACTTTTGCATCAATGAGCTCTTGAACTTGATGCTTAAGCCTTTTGCAGTTTTCCACATGGTGACCAGGTGCCCCAGAATGGAAAACACACCTGGCATTGGCGTCAAAATCTGGAGGAAGCCTTTTGGGTGTGGCTGTCACGGTGACAAGTTCAACCAGATTAAGCTCGAGCAAACAAACAAGCAATTGTGCATATGACACCGGGATCAAATCAAACTTGGCTTTAGATGTCTTTGGCATTTGTCCGCAGCTTTTGCCTTTACCTTCCCTTTGATGAACTGGAAGAGTCTGCAAATTGAGAGGCTTAGCATCCCGAAGTTGAAGAGGGTTTCCGCGAAACACTTCCTAATCTTGAAACAAAATCACCGAACTGGGATGACCACTAACTTCTGCAGTAATAAAGGGGAGGTGGTGCCCTTCTCGGAGCTTTGGGGCTTCCCTGGTCTGGTTCTCTTGTTTCTTCAGTTGGTAGACCTCCTCCATCAATAACGTGTGGTCATGGCACAAGGTCCGCATGTCCTCCGAGAGTTGATCCATTCGGACTTTCATTTCAGCTATTTCTACTCGGCATTGTTCCATACCCATCTCTTGATGACTGTGATTCAAATTGGCCATTCTGAAGAGTAAACGAATCAGGATGAGAATCTGTCCCCGGACACCTGTAATGAGAGTAAGGATGCATGCAAATGCCATGTTCGATTATTTCCAAGGGATCCATCTGCTTTGATTCCAATTTGGATATAGGAACATATAATGAAATGGTTCAAACATAGGATATTTGGAAATAGCCGAACATGTATGATAGAATGCTATGATGTTATGTATGCAACAGGCATGTGATCAGTGAAGTGTCTGTGATGTGCCAATCATATAATCAGGTGTCGGTGCAAGGTCTCAGAATCCAAATATCACAATAATCATCCCTCTGATCCGGGATCCATATCTTAAGAACAAAAATCCAGATCACAAAACTGAACCAAAGGCAAAGTGGGTATGCTGAAGGTATCAGGGTTCCTGCAAACCTGTAAACCCCTCCCAAATCTCACGGGTGTGCTACTACGGGTCAACATCACGGACTCTCAAAGCCGAATAGCAATAATACTTTCACCATTTCCGAGAAATGGCTCATGACCAAATCAGGGAATCGGTTTGGCATTATGTACTACTCAGGGAGGCCTCAGCTGAATTCCGGAAAAACAAGCATCCCTCACAAGTCTCCAGCTTCAAGCACTGAATCGAGAAACAATAGTACATTCATCCCGAAGGGTACAATACTATCGTCATACGAACAGTTTGCTTTAACTGAATTCCTATGAGAGAACCAGGCCATCCTATGCGAGTTCCCAATGGACCCTCGGATGCGAGTGGGTTTGCCAACAAATGTGGTCTGCCACTATCATCACTGGAGAGGGTTGTTTCCATTAAGGTTCTCAATGATCGGTCCCCAGCTGCACATAACTATCAAGGTTGTACCCTGAAGTGGGGAAGAACCCCCACACAGAATAGTCCCAAGACAGTCGCAACCTGGGTGTGGAACACATCACCACTCATCATGTAACCATGCGAGCACAATGTGTCCACGCTAATCCTATGGTGCACTCAAGCCGGGTATTTGGCTTATCTCACAGTAACTCCCAACCCGCAGAAAAAATGAAAACCAGCACAGCCAGACAGTCCAGTATAATATGATGCATGGAAAATAAAATACTGAAAGCGATAAATAAATGCGATAAAGTAAACCTGTAAAATAAAACTGTAAATGAAAACAGTAAAGCTAAACTAAAGCACACAACAGCAAACAAACACCCAAAGAAGCAAAACCAAACAGGCGCTAGGATTGACTCTACAAGGGAAACCGGAAGAATCAGGTTAGTCCCCAGCAGAGTCGCCAGCTGTCGCTCCCGGGATTTTCATCCTAGTACAAACGCGAAAGTGGCGCGGAAAGGTTAGAGTCGCCAGACAGACATTTTTATCCCGAAAGAATGGGAAAGGTAATGTTGCACAAACCTGAGGAAGAAGGAAAGGACAAGGCCTTGCGAACCAAAGATCTGAGTTCGGGAGTCGGTTACGACCTGGGAAGGTATTAGCACCCCAGATCGTCCGTCGTACCCGACGGGATCCACGCTTGCTTGTTTGTTTCAAAGGGTAAAAGAATAAGATGCTGCTGAATAAAACCGCTACTGGAACTGGAATGAGAAATGAACTGAAATAAGAAAATGGAAGGAAAAGGGGAAATGTAGGGAAAATAAAGAATGTGCTCGAACGGGCCCTACCCCGCTGCCTACGTACCTCATCGGGATAATAAGGATCAGAGTCGACGTAGTTCGCCTAACCTAGGCGGGAACTATTTATTTGTGTTTTTTTACAGCTGGAACTGCGTATGTCTATGCTCAGGTGTTGCAGGCTCGTCTGGTACGAGTGCGTTTACCGTCTTGCATATGTGACAAGTCGCCACGAGTTCACGTTGTGAGTGAATGAGATGAGAAGAGAAGTTCCCGCAGGATAGTCGCTTGTTATTTGTTTTTGGTCATTTAAAAGAAATGTTTTGAATTTGTTTGTGAACGGTCTTGTACTAAGACCTATCCATCGCGGGAAGTATTTACACCTCGCCCCGAAACAGGACGCGTATAAACACTCCGCAACAAAGTCTCGTGTCGTACAAGATTGTTCGGTTTTTATTAAATGTTTTATTGCTTTTCTTTTTGAGATGAGAAAGAAAGACTCAAGTTGATAAAAGGAAAAATCTAAGGGCCTGAGACTCAATCCTAATTTCATTGTATATTTACAAGTGGTCCTAATGGTTAGTGTGGTTTCTAATCCTAATGGAAAACTAGAAACTACTAGAATTCAACTTACTTCTTAATGAAGTTAAGTTGATTCTAAGAACAAATGGGGAAACCTATACAAGTTGTGAAATCAAAATAAAGCAAAAAAACAATGAAATTAAACATAAGAAATAAAATTCTAAACAACACATTAAAGGCATAACCTAAGAATAGTCTATTTATTTATTCTATTTTAAGTGAAAATGAAGTTTAATCCTAAGTTCTAAATCTAAGTCAATCCTAATGCTCATTCTAAAAAATCGAATTAAACTAAACCTAATTCTAAACTCTATGACTAAATTCAAACTAACCTATTTTTTTGTACTTTATTTTTAATGGCCCAAACTAATGGGAATTATGCATAACTAGGCCTAAAACTAATATTCTAAAAAAATATTAAAACTTCTAGAAAAATTATGAAACTTAAGCTATAGGGTCCTAACATTATCTCTAAAATTGTATTAAGAGGGATTCTAAAAAATCTTATTTTTCCTATGCCTAAAAATCCATTATTTCTACCTAAAGATTAACCATTATTTCCTAAAGATTAAGCTACTAAAACATAGGATAAAATTCCCTAAAAAATCCACTAAAAATACACTAAGAACTAATATGAGTCCTCTAATTATAGAAAAAAGAATGGCTCAAAAAAGTTGCTGGAAGTCATAAAAATAAAATGAACAAAATCCAGCATAATTAATAGAAATCCAATAAAGCTAATTAATAGAAAAATTCATAATTAATTCAAAAATAACAAAAATTCAGAAAATAAAATTGTCACAAATTTCTAAATTTAATTATTAAGCTACTGAAATTTTTGGGGAATTTTCTAATGATTTTTACTATTTTTTTGAGAATTATTTCTAAATTATATTAACTTAAAATAAAATCCTAAAGAAATAATGCAGGGGGTGTTTTTAGTAATTGTTTTATGTGTTTTTTGCGAACTGGGCCCCAAAGGAAGGTGCAATCAGCAAGGGGGAAAGGTCCAATTCGGAGGAAGTATGAGGGAGGTGAGAAGAGCTATTTTTTCAGTTTATTTTTTAGAATTGGGCTCACAAGGGGGTGAATATAGCAAAATCAGAAGGCCCAAATCGTAGGCTTTCCTGGGGGTGCCTTTAGCATGCTTTTTCAGTTATTTTTTCACACAATGGGCCTAACAGGGGTGTGGGTAGTAAGAAGAGAAGGCCCGTTTCTAGTAAGAAGCTGAGGGGTGCCAAAAGGAAAATTTATGCTATTTTTTTATTATGGGCTTAGAGAAGGGGTGTAAATAACAAAAATCAATTAATCCCCTCTTAAAGGTTGAGATTGATGAATTAAAAAAAGACTAGGCGAAATTGAATAAATTAACTAATAAAAATTGATTAACTAACCTAAACATTGATTATAATCTTTATTAATCAAATAAATAAAACAATTTACAAAGAGGAAATAAAAACCCTAAAACAGACCCTAAACTTCTTCTTCTTCTCCCAAATTCAGCCGCCGCTAACCCCTCATTCCCTCTCCTTCATGGAATCGCCGTTGTGGCCTCCTCCGCCATCTCCTATCTTCTTCGTCGTCATCACCATCCTCTAAGCTTCTCTCCTCTCCGCCTACAACCTACATCCCCTCTCCTCAAATACCCTAATCTCACCCTAAACCAAAATTTCTAGCACAAATTCAAAATGAAACTCAAACCCTCACATGAACAAACATCTCTCTGCCAATCCCAAAAATTGCCATATCGAAAGTCGAACGAAATCAAATAACAAAAAGCAGTGCAGCAATCATTTCAAACTAAAGGGATACAAATTCGTACCTGATGAATTGAAGTAGAATCAACAATCTTGACGGTAAAGGATCGTTCCTCTTCTGACGGTGCTACGAGCTTGACGACGATCTTGTTTATCAGCCGATGACATGACGATAGTGCGAAGAAGAAAATCAAGAACCCCCGTTCAGGTATACGTATTGATATTATCCTTCATTCTTCTTTTGCGTTTTACTTTCTTTCTTGTGATTGTTTGAGCACTGATAAGATCAATACAGGATGAATGGCGAACCGGTACGACAATTGCAGTCGTGGTTCGCTTGCTTGGCTCAAGCTGGTGTATTCCTGAAGGTCGCGGTAACTCGCTGGCTCTGATGAAAACCTGAAGCCGAATCAATGTTGGAATTTGAAGAGAACGAATGAAGTGATACCAATGAAGCCGAATCCGTTGAATCACTATGGGATTGAGGTATGCCAAAGTCAGCTTCTTACTTCATTTCTTCGATCCCTTTCTCCTATTTTCTAGCTGTAATTCTTAAGATTGATTCGATTTTGATGTCTCGAATGGGTTTCTTGTGTGATACAGGGTTCGGTAGGGATTGAAGCAAGGTAACAGAAATGGAAGGAATAGGTGAATGGTTGAAGAATGAGGTTGAAGAGTTGGAGGAAGGAAATGGTGGGAAAGAAAAGAGGGATTGAGAAGAGAAGAGAAAGGAAATGGTGAAGGTGAAGAGAGAGATGAATGAATGTTCAACCCTGGTTTGAAGAAACTGATACTGATTTATAGGTGGAACTCAAAGATGGTTCTGGAATCTCTTCAAGCCAAATTCGGTTAGAATCAGATTTTTGGTTTGTTATTTTCTGTTATGGAATTGGTTATGAGCTAAAAGTTAGTTATTTTCTGATTTTTGTTTCTCACTTTCGCTTGGAAACCTTGCATAATTTTTGACTTTGCTTATTGTATAAGGGTCCTCTTCTGAAATTCAGTTAGGATTGACTTTGATTTCTTTGAATTCTGGTCTTTTTGTGCGTTTACGTTCCGTTATTTTTCATCAGTTGATTCTAACCCTTCAATTTCGGATCTCTTGATGACTCTTACCATTTTCTTCTTTTCTTTTTTTTTTGATTGAGAACACATGTTTGGAGCACCGTTGCAAAGGATTTGCACAAGCGAACTGGTTGCAGCTGAGGAATTCGGCAGAATCAGTTGACCCGCCGGTTCAAAAAATGGTCCAGATGAAGCTGTACAGGAAACCGAAGGTTGGCCGAAAGGAGATGAATTGTTTTGCCGTGACGTTGTTTCAGGTAACGGTGCCGGAGGAAAGATGTCGGCGAGATTATTAGTTTCCACTTATTGAGATGATGACCCATGGGACGCAAGATTAGATTCAGCAAGAAAAAAAAAGAATTGATTGTAATCGAATTGATGTGAAAAACGCTCCTGAATTTTCTGTCACCATACTGTTATTGTGTTGTTTTTGTTCTTTTTTTTTAATTTATTTGTAACTGGAACTTTATAATTGAAATACACTGAATTTATCAGTTGGTATAACTCTGTAAATGTCTGACCACTCTGTATCACATGCCAATATGCCTATTGAACAAACCTGTCCATTATGAAAGAATTTCCTATGTTATTTGGAATAGCTGAAATTTCTACAAAGCTCCTTCATGGTAAATTCATTTGACTAATGCTGAGTCTTGACTATGATAACCAACCCTCACGCGCCTTTAATATTTGAATCAACCAATCACGTGTGTGAACTTAACCAAATGAACACTCTCTTATCCCAACTAGCACCACAGTTTACCATTCAAACCTCAACAGCATAGATTTTAAACAAGTCTTGTGTAGATTTAGGAGTTGTTAGGTCAGGATAATTGGAGTAACCTCCAAAAGATATATTAAAAAAAATGGATTAAAGAAAAAGTTTATAAGTTCAATTAGGACTTAAAAGGAAGATAACAAATGGAGGGTTCGAAAAAATGAAAACCGTTGCCTTGTCGTGGACTAACGATGGAATCGGTTAATGGACCTAAAATATAGAACTCAAAAGAATATTGACTGGAAACAAGAGGTATTAGAAACGGATTTTATTGGACGTGGACTTGAACTGAAAATGACTAATTGGAAATTGGTTTAGCAATTTGGATACTAAGATGAAAACAAAAGAACTGACCTCCTATTATTTTTTTTGTAAAATTTTGTGATGGTTCTAAAACGAAATTGCCATTGAGCTTAAATGGTGTAAAAATAGACAAAGGGGAACATAGGAGTTTGAAAGATGGTTCAAAATGGATCACGGACAAAAGATAAATGGAAAAGTGAGTAAGAGAAAATAAATATGAATTGATGGAAGCATATTGGAGTAGAAAGGCGAAAATGGAATGGAATAATCAGGGATGGTTCATAATAAAGCAATGAATGAAATCTTGATTTTTGGCCCAAAACCTACTTTTGAAATCTTTCCACAAATCTATAAACACGACCAATTCTGAGCCGCTGAATATTTTCTAAATTAGTCACAACTCTTTAAATTGTCTGAAACATGCCCTGACCATTCGAATTCAAATGAATCACTAGTAAACTGAAGATTTGGCCCAGGCTTCACACAAAATACTGCGCGATATCCTGATGAATCACAACACAAGACAGCCTGAACTTTGAATATGCATTGTCTAAGAAATAGTCCAGTGGTCCAAGATACACTCGCAATTGCAGTAATCTTCTGATAATTTGACCAAGATTAGGTTACGCTCCCCTCTGAATTGAGACACCACTGAGCAACTGCATTTGGAGTGAAATCATAATCCAATGAATATTCTCTGTTATTTCAATCCTTGCTCGACACGCATAGGGTACAAAACCCTAATTTCCTTGAGCCCTAATCACATACCTTACGAAATAATGAAATGAACTACTATGAAGTTAATGACTTGGTGAGAAGTGCAGATGAGTGCGAAATGATACACCAGTAAAGGGAATAATATGAGGGCAAATTTTGAGGTATTACAACTATTTCACCAAGTGGGTCGAAGCAGCTTCCTACGCAAATGTTACCAGGCAAGTGGTAGCCAGATTTCTGAAGAGGGATATCATCTGTCGATACGGAGTTCCCAAGCGGATCATTACTGATAATGGTTCCAACTTAAACAACAAAATGATGGCAGAGCTGTGCCGGGACTTCAAGATCCAACACCACAATTCTTCTCCTTACAGGCCAAAGATGAATGGCGCTGTTGAGGCAGCTAATAAGAATATCAAGAAGATTGTGCAGAAGATGGTAGTCACCTACAAAGACTGGCATGAAATGCTACCGTTTTCCTTGCATGGGTACCGCACGTCAATCAGAACATCCACTAGGGCAACACCGTATCAGCTTGTGTATGGTATGGAGGCAGTCCTACCTGTTAAAGTTGAATTACCCTCTCTACGGGTACTGATGGATGTTAAGTTGAACGAAGCAGAATGGGTCCGATCCCGGTACGAACAACTGAGCCTGATTGAAGAGAAAAGATTGGCTGCAATCTGTCATGGGCAGTTATATCATAAAAGAATGAAGAAAGCCTTCGATCAGAAAGTCAGGCACCGAGAGTACCAAGTAGGAGATCTTGTGCTGAAAAGAATCCTCCCTCCTCATACAGACCACAGGGGCAAGTGGACTCCGAATTATGAAGGACCATTTGTAGTGAAGAAAGTTTTTTCTGGTGGAGCACTGATGCTCAGCACCATGGATGGTGAAGACCTCCCGTCCCCTGTGAATTCAGATGCAGTTAAAAAATACTTCGCATAAAATGACCCGCTGGACACAAAAACAGAATGTAAGTCCAGGCAAAATAGGGCATCCCGGCGAGTCAAAAACAGAATAAAAGACTCGGGCAAAAATAAGGGAAAATAAACAAAAAAAATGTACACCCGCTGAGTTGAAAAGCCGCATTGGACAACTCAGGAAAAAATGGGTATCCCGATGGATCGAAAACCCGAAAGGGCGATCCATGCAAAATAAGGGAATGAGCGAACAACTGCATTCTGAATTCGTCTGTATCGCCTACAACTTGGTAGGCCTCGGAAGGATCAAGCTTCTGTCAGAATCAGCCTTCTTCAGAAAGCAAGACGAGAAGAATGTCAAATGTCATACGAGTCATAACAGAAGGGAAGCCCCTTGAAGCGTCGACAACATTGCCAGTATTTTGTTTCTCAATTTGTAACAATCTCTTCATTTCAGGGGATTTGTTTCTTTGACTGTATCTCGCCAATTCAGGGCACATGAATTAATAAAATCAGATTTTCAGTCATGTTTTCGTCTTGTACATTTTTATTTGCAAAAATGTCTGATGTCTTAAGAAAAACTGATCGCATAAATACAGATGCTTATCTTCAAAAATAAAAGTTACATGCTTGCAGGAAGTATACTTACTCTCAGAAGTGTCTAAACTCCTATGACGGAATCCAGTAAAGGATACCTCGGGATTACTTGTGCGTTTCCCTATCTTTGCAGGATTGCAGGTATCCAAAGCGCAACTTGGGGCATGAAAGCTTCACCCCAGCAAGCTGACAAATCAACACTCACTCAAAGTGTTTTCTCCCCAGCCGAGTTGCCAATCATTCTTCCTCAGCCAAATACAAAAGTCAGGGAACCATCTCCCCACAGAGTTTCGACCTCTATCCAAAAAAGCAGCGCATGAGGGGATCACAACAGAGTGAAGAAAGCTTCTACAAACCCCAGCTGGGTCCCTCATTATCAGGATGGGTCTATCAGTGACCTATTCCCCCAAGCAGATATCATCTCATCGGATCTACCAGTGATCCCATCCCTAGCTGGGATGTCCATTTCAAACAGATCGACCAGAGATCTTCGCAGCAACGGGATCCGAATCCTGGTTTGGTATCTTTGCATAATCATGGCATTCGCATCATATTCACCCACAAAGCGTAGCATTCCGTCTAATACGGAGCATTACGGCAAAAATCAAACATATTGCATAATCATAAGTCATGTTCTGAATCAAACACTTGTGAATATTGACAATCCGTCAACAATATACAAAATACCTCTCAGATTCCCCAGCAAACACAGTTGCCTTACACTCCCAAACACCAGCATATACTCCTTTTGGCACCCGTCCGTGTCACATCCCCAGCATAAAGCCAAAGCGTCCCCTTTGCACTCACAGATACTTGTATATATACAATTCCTTGACATCCGTCCATGTCATTTTCTCCAGCACAACAACATAAACACTTTGTATATCAGATACTTGTTTATACCATACTTTTCACCTTTTGACACTCGTCCGTGTCACTCTCCCCAGCAGATAAACACTCATCTATACACTTATACAGATACTCGTCCGTATCTTGTATATACCACTTATATCCCCGCAGATTCGACACTAGTCCTTGTTCTTTGTTAACCAGTTGGTACTCGTCCGTACCATCACCTCAGAACATGTGTCAAGCGTTTGTTTCTACCTGATACTCGTCCGTATCATAGTCTTAAGGATGCTCGTCCGCATCTTTAATCCATACACCATGTCAAACACTTTCCTGTCTTCTTGAATACCGATACTCGTCTGTGTCTACTATTCCCCAAAAGAGTCCCCTCAGATTCAACGCTCGTCCGTGTTCCTTGTTAACCAGTTGATACTCGTCCGTATCATCATCTCTGAACACGTGTCAGTATTTGTTTCTACCTGATACTCGTCCGTATCGTAGTCTTAAGGATGCTCGTCCGCATCTTTAATCTATGCACAAACATCTAAACACTTATACCTTTTGTTTCTTGGATGTAAACACTCGTCCGTGTTTACTATTCCCCAGTAGATCGCCAACAAAGCAATTTTCTTTTTATCTGACATTTGTCCTATGTCATGATAAGCTTTGAGAGCAGCCGTACCCTGCTAGGTGGTCGTCCTCCACCTCTTGATGATCGTCCTTCATCATGCTCATCCGATGGCCGTCCCCATCGTTGATCTTCTATCCGACATTCGTCCTATGTCGTGATTTTTAGCAGCCGTCCCCTGCTAGGTGGTCGTCCTCCACCTTTTGATGATCGTCCTTCATCATTTTATCCAATGGCCGTCCCCATTGTTGATTTTGGTTATCTGGCATTCGTCCTATGTCATGACAAACCTTGAGAGCAGCCGTCCCCTGCTAGGTGGTCGTCCTCCACCTCTTGATGATCGTCCTTCATCATGCTCATCCGATGGTCGTCCCCATCGTCGACCTTTTATCCGGCATTCGTCCTATGTCGCGATACTTTCGGCAGCCGTACCCTGCCAGGTGGTCGTCCTCCACCTTAGATGACAGTCCCTCATCTTATACCCAACAGAGCAGCCGTCCCCTGCTAGGTGATCGTCCTTCACCTTTGATGACCGTACCTCATCATCTGTTTATTTCATTTATTCTTTAACCCGATGGCCGTCCCCGTCGTGGTCCCTTTTCCTTTTCCTGATGATCGTCCTTCGTCAGTTTAGCCCGATGGCCGTCCCCATAGTTGGTTACTTTGCTTTATGAACTTGATGGTTGTCCCCGTCATGTTTCATTAATCCCCAGAGAACTTTACAACTTTATCTTGATGTCCGTCCCCATCATAATTCTTTTATCCCCAGCATGTCATCCATCCCCGTCATTGCTTTATTTTCCGCACTTTTCCCAGCATGTCGGCCGTCCCCGTCATTGCTCTTTACCCAGCAGTCGTCCTTTGCTCGACGGTCGTCCTCTGTCGCCCACACTTTACAATATATTTTATTTTCTTTTATCCCTTTTCTTCTTCATTCTGAGTGCAAATTTTGGACTGTCTTTGGTATTCAACCACAAGTTATCTTGTTTGCCTGTTAAGCCGTCGCTTACATCCTGCACAGCTAACTCATGTTTGAATAGGGGAAGCTGTAAACACCCCAAATTTGCCCTCACCCATTCACACCATGGCTTGTGATCATTTCATATGCATAAACTCAATCATACCATCTCATATCACATTTTTGATTCACTGCATTGGTTCAAAGTCATCTGCATCTAGGGTTTGTGATCTGAGCAATCCAAGAGCTTCTTGAGCCACTCCAAAGGTCATTCAATCACTTCAAAGGGGTCTATGTGTGTTCAAGCATCATATTATATCCTCTCAAAGTCAAGAATGTCAAAGAATCACAAGAACTGAGAATGGCATGGAAGCAGAGCCAGGCTAGACTGCACAGATGACCTGAAATTAGGGTTTTGGTTTCAAAGGCCATAACTCCATTTTTTTGTCATTCTTGTTTCTATTGGTCTCTATATGGTATAGGGAGTATGCATATCAATTTTCATGAAGAAATTCCATGGGGAAGTCATCTGATCAAGAGTTGACTTTTCAAGCAAGTCAGTGCAAAATCAGGGCATCTGAGGCCCCCAATGACCCAACCAAAGGGCATTCTTCATCATTTTGATTGTATATGATCTTTATTTGATCATGGAAGATGTTGGAAGTTCACAAAATTCAAGAATTTCAAGTTTTTGCAAAGTTGACTTTTTGGGCAAGTTTGACTTTTAATGGAATTGTCATTTTAGGCAACTTTTTCAACCCTTACTTTTTGATTCAAAAAAGCTTCAAATGGAAAAACTTTGGTCATAAAAGTTGTAGAATGGATCATTCCCTTTTCAAAAAGTACAAGAACATGACCTAATTCATTTTGGATCAAAAGTTATGGCTTGTCAAAGTTGGCAAAAATCACTAAATTTCAAGTTATACACCAAAGAGGCAAAGTTGCAAATTCACCTCTCAAGGCCAATTAAGTCATCAAATGGATTTATAAACTTCATCACATGATCATACAAGTCCTAAAAGTCAGATTTCATCCAAAGGATCACATGTTTTATGACTTATGGATCAAGATATTTCACAAAGAACCAAAGGCAAGGCAAGTTGCAAAACTCATCATAGCTTCTCATCCACTTGCTGGCTAGCTTGCTGATCAATCCTAGGCCTTTCCTCACATCATGCTGCGCAGGACATGCCTTTTGTACTTAGCTAGAAAGTAGCCCATGCCCTTCTTACACAACTTTGACATTTTGGCAAAAGCACCCATACCAATCAATAAAGCACACATCATGTCATCTGACCAATGGCAATTGTTTATACTAATCAAATGCAAGCCAAACATAACAAGAAGCAAGCCTGAAACACTCCATAACTCAGCATTCTCATTTTCCACCCCTTGTGCAAGAGCCTTCGAAACAGCCAGTACAAGCCTCAAACACACAAACAAACTTCACCAACAATCTCACCATGCTTCACTGAACACAAACCAACCTTCAAAACAGCCTGAAAGCCATTGAATCAAAAACACGATTCCCACCTTCCATTGAACATAACTCAAGCAAACTCTCAAACCAGCCATTGCAAACTTCAAACAAACATTGTAAGCTTCTCAGGGGGATCATTGGAGTGCATTTGAGCCAAGGAAACAGCCAGAAAGCTCCTGAATCAAAAGCTTCAGTTCAGGTATTCAACTCAAAACTTTTTTCCAGAAACGTGTTTTTAAGTTCTTAATAGCTTCTATGCACTCCCCTGACCATGAATATATGCTTACTTTTAAAAATGGTTGAGAAACCAGGATGTATGCAATGTCTGAAACTTTTGCCCTAAAAAATGTTTGATTCGATTCTCTCTGATTTTGAATGATAAATGTTGTTTGATTGAGGGGTTTGATTCGTTTTTGAGTGGGGATGATTTCTGTTTAGTTAGATTTTGTTTTGGATGCGTGTAGAGAGAGTTTGAGAATTGGGATGGCCGGAGAAGACGACCGGAACAGTGTTCCGGTCGCCTGAAAGTCATTAGGGCATAATTAATTAGGGCTAATCATAATTATGAGAGTTTGAATGTCAGCCGTTGGATATGGCGCCAGGTCAAACGCGCGCGCAGCCAGTTCAAACTTGGACCTTGTGATCTGATTACTTTCCCATTTTTCAGTTTATTTCATTTTTATTTTTCATTTAAATGCATTTCTTTTCTCCATTTATTTAAAAATAGCAAAACAATTTCAAAAATTCTGAAAATTTTTATACACATTTTTATTAATTTACAGAAACCAAAAACATTTTTATTTTTATTTTTTGCATTAAAAAATATTTTTAAATCATTTAAAAGTTTATTTTTAATTAATTAATGAGAATTAATTAATTAAAAATACTTTTAGGTATTTAAAAATCACCAAAAAATTCATGAAACCTTCATAATCATTTAGAAACATTGTCCAACCCTCAAACCAAATTTCGTTTTGATCTTGATGTCTTTTGAGAATTTTTCATAGAATTAAAATCATTTCAAGGCATTATTTTGATCCAAACTTCAAAAAATCATTTCTGCCTAACCATTGAGAGTTGGACTTTGATTCTTTTTGCATTGCATTTTGTTTAGCATGTAGTTTGTGAGATTAAATTGGCATGATTTGATCTTTCATTTTCAATTTGTTTGGCATTTTTCTTGCTAAGGTACCCTAAAACCCTAGAAAACTTAGGAAATTCACAACCCTAATTAGGTTAAGAGTTAGAACCCCTCCTTTGGGCAGTGAGTTAGTATAGGTTTAGGGTTCCTTTGAGAGCATTTTCAATTTTTTATCTTGATGTTTGCTTCTGATTTTGGTTTTTGTTTGATGCATGGATCATAAACCCTAATTTGGGCTTCCTTTTGCATCCATCTTGCATTTGCTTGCATACCATGACTTGCCATTGCATTTTATGCATCCATTTGATTCATTGGACATCTTAAGACATATTAAAAGCATGTTTTATCATTTCATCATGTATTTGCCATGTTGTATGCCATTTGCATTCCATAACTTTTCATGTATGTTCATGGTTCTAAACTTGTTTCATTTGCATCCACATGTTTATATGATCATTCTCATGTCTTGATTCATGTTTGCATCATCTCATAGCATCATTATCATCTCATATATGCTTCTGGTTTTGGTTTGCATCATTCCATTTCATTCCATTTTGCATTGCATTGCATTCCTTTCACTAACTTTTCAGGTGGTAAGCAACTTTGAGAAGTGAATTTGCCTTCACTTCTCACAATTTCTTTTCATCTCTTTCATGCATCCTTGCTGCATTTTGTTATGTGTTTGAGATTGATCTTGCTCATTCTTCTTCTTCTCACTTTCTTTCTTCAAGTGACTTGTCTTCTTAAATGAAGCAAGTTACTTTGTTTCTCCTGATCCTTTCATCTGCTTCCTGGTGGTTCCATTGAAGATTTCTCTTGTTAACCTCACAAACCTTAGGAACAACCAAGCATGACAATGATTAGGATTTTGATTAGTCTCCCCACTTAGTTTTACCTTTGTGTCTCTTTGAGTCTTCTCTTCTCATCTCATAATCAGGGACTAAACCCTAAAGGTTTTAAGGCTTTGTGATTAAGCTTATGCCTGCATCCTTCTATTAGGATGGAGTGTATAACTTTAATCCTAAGTGTTAAACCCTTAATGTGTTTAACCCCTTTAATCAATCCACTCAATAATCATCAAGACATCAAGCTTGTAACTTGGGCCTTGCATCAGGGTTCTAATTCTTCCTTAATTGGTTAAGAAGGACTAACCCTAGTGTTAATGGACAAGTCCCCCTCAAGTTGTCTTACAAACCATAAAAAACACTTCATCATTTCATCATTAAATAAAATCCACTTAATAAAGGCTTTGTTTTGTCATGAGTTTAATCCCTAATCATGGATTAAGTTGAGGAGTTTTCCTCAGCTTAAACATTCTCATCTATTATCCTTCTATTAGGATGGTGTAATGAGTCTGTTTAATCCCTGATTATGGCTTAACCTCATTACTCAACACTAAACAAAAACACCAAAAACATCTAAATAATCACGAGTAGGTTAATGATCTTAATCCTACACCAAAGGTGATTAAGTGTGAGAAGCTGACTTCACACTTAAGGTATTCTCATTACCCCTAATCAGAGGGAAGATGTGATGAATTTACTAAATCCACTGGTTTAGGCTTAAGCTCATTAATTTATGACACATTTCCAAAAGCAATAAAAGACTGAAAACACAAAAACAAACAATAATCGTCTCCTCCGGGATTCTTTTCTCATCTCATTCACTCACAAACGAGAACTTGCTTCTTCCATCTAATGCAAGACAGTTTGCATCTGTGCCAGACAGATCATACACTTGAGCATAGACTAGTAAGCAGTTCACAGGTCAATTCACCTTTCAGTCTCTTTGGGTCGAACTACGGTGTTCTGACTTCCTCATTGCACGAGAGGATACGTAGGCACAACTTAACAGTTATCGAACAAAAGTCTCTGTATATTCCCCCTCCTTCCAGCATTATTCTTTTAGCCTCATGATCTTGAGCATCTTGTTCTTGTTCTTACACTGACACTTCACTTATACACCTCACTTCTCTTACACTGACACCTGTACATCCTTTTCCAGCTCTTTTGCACACAAAATTACACTGACACTACCCCTTTTAAACACAAATCTTTTAAGCGTGGATCCCTTCGAGTACAGCGGACAATCTGGGTGCTAATACCTTCCCAGGTTGTAACCAACCCCCTTTCTCAGTCTCTCTGGTTCGCAACCGTCTTATCCATCTTTTTCTAGGTCTATGCAGCATTGCCTTTCCCCCGGGATAAAAATGCCTAGCTGGCGACTCTATTCATTTCCCGTGAGTTCACTCCTGTGTGTTCTCGCATCCCCCTTTCGCCGACCGTTCGCGTCTGTACCCCATTTGACCCGGTCTCATCTGGTGGGAGCGACAGCTGGCCCTATTCAAATCCTTGTAGTCTACACACATCCTAACTTTATCGTCTTTCTTAGGGATCGGCACAATGTTGGAAACCCACGGAGGGTAGCTGGTCACGGCCAAGAAACCAGCATCAAATTGCTTTTGTACTTCTTCTTTTATTTTGATTACCATATCAGGACATGTGTGCCTCAACTTCTGCTTCACTAGAGGGCGGTTTTCTCTCAGAGGCAACTTGTGTACCACAATGTCAGTGTCTAAACCAGGCATATCTTTATAGGACCATGCAAAGACATCAACATACTCTCGAAGCATAGCAATTAAATTAGTCTTGATAGATTCTTCTAATGCGGCCCCGATCTTGACTTCTTTCTTGTCTTCTTTGGTACCCAGGTTTATCACCTCGACAACTTCTTCGTGCGGCTGAATCATTTTCTCCTCATGTTTAAGCAGTCTGGCCAATTCTTCAGGTAGTTCGCAATCCTCTTCACCCTCCTCATCGGCTTGATAAATTGGATTGTTAAAGTCATACTCAGCCATAACAGGGTTGTCATTGATAAGATCCGGTGACGAGCACCTGCATGAATGGTGATTCATGCAAGGCTTTAGCAAAAACTTGAGAAAATGAGAAACATTGCCATTTTAAAACTTTTCTTTCTTTTTGTAAAACAAAAGCAAAAAATGAAAGACAAAGAGCAACATGGATGAATGTGAAACGTCACCTTTATTTAGGATTATGAAAGACAAAAAGCCACTATGCCCCGGGCAAGACATAGTGCTTGAGTACAGGAAAGACAAAAAAAAAATTATTACTCTTCGAAGGAGGTGACTGAGATAAGCCTTTTAGATGTCCAATTGCTAAGTTGAGTCCCTGGAACAGAAGGCTGATCCACTCATCTAAGTCACAATCACTAACAACTACGTCATCCTGCACAGCACTGATGTTTCCATAATCCACCACTCCCGCACTCGTGAAAGTAATCGGGCTTTGACGACCTTTAGCACTCGGTCCAGATGATGACTGCCCAGGATGGTAACCAATTCCGAACATATCTTTCTTTTCTGGAACTTCTACTGGACTACCCCAGCCTTCTCGCACCCCTGACTCTACCAACTCAAGAGCTTGCTTATAAGAGGCCACAAAAACCCCCTTCTTTGGTTCTTCAGGAGAAGCTGCCACTGCAGACGCTTATTCAGTTTTCAGGGGCTCAAAAGCCTGACATGGAGCCTCGACTATTTAGCCATCCATCTCCACATACTTGAATGAAGCCAGATGACTAACAAAAATATCTTATTCCCCACTGACAGTTATAATTTGGCCTTCCCAGACGAACTTTAGCTTTTGATGAAGTGTGGACGATACTGCTCCTGCTGAATGTATCCAAGGTCTTCCGAGCAAACAACTGTATGCAGGCTGTATATCCATTACGTAAAATGTGGTATTGAAGAATTGTGGACCTACTTTAATTGGTAACTCCACCTCCCCGAACACCGATCTCCTAGACCCATCAAATGCTCTAACTACCAGGTCGCTAGGCTTTAGAACTACTCCATCATAATCCAACTTCATCAATGCTTTCTTGGGCAGAACATTCAACGACGATTCGGTATCTGCCAACACGTGAGAAAGTACTGCGCCCTTACATTCTAAAGAGATATGCAGTGCCCGATTATGAGCATGCCCTTCAGATGTTAGATCCATGTCTGTAAAGCCCAATCCGTGATTGGCATTGACACTAGATACCACTGCTTCCAACTGATTTATTGAAATATCCTGAGGCACATACGCCTTGTTCAGAATATTCAAGAGAGCCTTCATGTGGGAGTCAGAACACATCAGCAAGGACAAGATGGAAATCTTCGACGGAGTCTACTGCAGATGGTATACAATCTTGCAATCGCTCTTTTTGATAATTCTCAAAAATTCTTCAGCTTCTTTATCAAAGGTGATGTCTGGATCAGTCACTGGTGCGGGCTCGTTGACAAGCACTGGCTGCTTCCCCCTTGCTTTAACATGGGCTTATGCGGTGTCTCTGGGTGGTATCACACTATTTCTTAGTGTTTCCGGCGCAAATAACCTTCCACTTCTAGTAAAGACCCCTACTCCAATGTTTTCTATTTGAGTTGGGGTCGTACTAGACGTGGCCAACTCTTGCTTCTAGCCATTACAGTATACTTCGCCACCATAATTCCAGGGAATGGCTCTATAGCTCTGATACATTACTGGTCCTGCAGTGGTGATGGTTATCGGTGCCGCTCTAGCCCGTGAAGGAACTTGAGATGGATCGTAGAAGATGGTTGTAACACAGTGGGAGAACTGACTTTCTATAAATGTTGCGGATAGCAAGAGTCGCCACCGACTTTTATTTTATCCATAAGGAAAGGACATAAAAGAACAGGAAAGACCTATTTCTAAAAGACTTGAGTTCGGGGGGTAGGTTATACAAAGGGAAGGTGTTAGCACCCTTCATATCCATGGTTATCCATGGGCTCTTAGTTACTTAGCTCACTTTAATTGTTTTTGGAAAATGTAGTGTGTGATTAGAAATTTTCTAAGTACTTTGTAATGATCCTCGTATGGATGTATACAAAGCCTTGTTTGAAAATGTTTTGAAAATATTGTGAAGTGTGAAAAGTATTTTTGAAGAGTGAGCAAGTAACTATAAGGTACCTACCCTAGACTAAGTCATTCATGTTCTTATATGTTCTTTCAAGGGTAAGACTATCCCTATTATTAAGGAATAAGTAGTCATTACCTTGGATTTATTTAAGGGACGGGCATAGGGTCATCGTATGGTCAATGAAGGAAACTTAAGGGATGTCTTTAGCAATTCGTAGGGACTATCATCATTTATTCGAAGGGACAAGATCATTATTCCGTAGGCAACCTCGAAGGGACTTGATCTTTTAAATTTATAGGGACTTGATGATTTTATAAGTGAAGGGACTTTGCTTAAGACACCCCTATATTTGAGGGACTTGACCATTTTATTTTAAGGCAACCAAGAGGAATACCCAAGGAAGTACAAGATGGCGATCAAAGATCGACTTACGTGTGTGAGTGTTTATTTTCAAATATTTATCTTTTAAAGTTAATTATCTAAATTAATTTTAATTACAAATAGTTTCCACACCCTATTTACTAACCACGCAGTTAATATGAAAAATAAATGGCAGAAATTAAAAGGCAGAAAATAAAATTCCTACACTATTACATGGCTTAGGGGCAGTTACATAATAATAATAATGGCGGAAAATAATAAAAATCAATTATTACAAAGGCGAAGCAGTTACATAATCAGGCAAACAGTGAATGAATAACATAAAAATGAGTGAATAAATTAGAAGAAAAAAGTTTGCAAACTAGGTTAAGAAAACAGTTAGGGTTAGGGTTTGAGAAAAAAATTTAAGGTTTAAAAAAAATTTAAGGTTTAGGAAAAATTTTAGGGTAAAAATTATGGCGAAATTTGGGTTTTAAGATAAAGATTAGAGCTAAATTTTTAGGGTTTAAAGTTTATGAAAAAAATTAAGACTTAGGTTTAAAATTAATGTTTAGGGAAAAAATTAAGGTTTATGAAAAAAATTAAGGTTTATAATAAAAATATAAGTTTTAAAAATAAAATAAAAAAAAGATTATGTTTTATCTTTTAGAAATTAGTTTAATAATAATAATAAGGAAATTCAAAGAAAATACATAATTTGATGAAAAAGGGAAAAATAAAGTTTGATGAAAATACATAATTCTAAGGAAAATGAATTATGAGAATTAATTAAATTAAAAAACATTTAAAGGTTGATTAAGGTTTTTATAAAAAAAAAGTTTGAGGTTTTAATAAACCTAAATATAAAAGTAATAATACTAATAAAAAATGCTAACCTAAATTTAATAAAAAAAAAGATTTGTTAAAAAAAGTTAATTAAAAATAATAGGTTAACAATGTTTAAAAGATAAATTAAGAAAAAAAATGATGAAGAACCCATATTTCTTTGCCAAAATGTTGTGTCCAGGGTTTGAACCCAACCTCTGGAGAACCTTTACCATTGGGTCATGCGTGTCTGTGTTACTAAACATGGAAAACATATATTATATGATAAGGCGGATAAAGAATAACATAAAAACGAGTGAAAATAGGAAAATATTTACTTTAGAGAAAATTATTGAGGTTAATCATGGTTAAAAGGATAAATCAATTAGAAAATGTGTTAATTAGAGAAATTAAAGGAAAATATGAAAGAAAAGCAGGTTTTTGCCCAAAATGTTGTGAGTGGGAATTGAACTCACGCCCTTGACCTTCCTGTTTCCAACCTTAGCCACTAGGCTATGTGCAGTCCTCATGAATAAACCTCTTGACCTCTGAAATTTCCTGCGAAATTTGTAAAAACCCCAAATTTGAGCTTGAAACCTTAACTATGGTAAGATTCGGTTTTGGTCATGAAGCTTCGAATAATCAACCCAGAAAGCTTCTATAACATGAGACAAACAACGTTAGATAAACAAAATTGATTAAAATATCAAGAATAAATGGAATTAAAAAAAACTAAAGAAAACTTAAAAATTTCAATTCAGTTCATGCATTTTTGTATGAACTTGATAATGATGATGATGGGGATAGCTTTTTTTCTGAATTTTTTTCCTCCTTTTTTCCGGTCCCCTTTTCTTGGTCTCTCTACTAGTAAGTATATATAGGACTAATTTAGGGTTAATAATAATGGGCTTAATTATTTATTTTGACCCAATAAAATATTAATTTAAAACTAAATAAAGTTTAATAATTAAAATAGTTAAAATTAAAATAAAAACTAACAATTTTATTTATTTATTCTAGACCCAATAAAATGTTAATTTAAAACTAAATAAAGTTTAATAATTAAAATAGTTAAAATAAAAATAATAACTAATAATCCTATTTATTTATTCTATACCCTATATAAAAATAAATAGACTAAAAAAATAAAAGTCGGGCGCCAAAGTGCTCGAAAAAATAAAATGAACACATCAAAATAATCAGCGCGAAATAAATGACTCGGAAAAATACAGCGTTTGGTCGGATTTTGAAATAAAAATTATGACCGTTTAAACTGCTCAGACTGATCAACATATGACCAAAAATAGTCGTAAAAATATTTTTAGCATGTCAAATTAAACCACGTGAACCGCAGATTAATGTTATTGACATTTGTAAACTTAAACTTGACATTTTTTCGTTGACTAATTTTAGGCACAGTAAAAAAAAGTTAATTTGACCAGTCTGTTTGTAAATTCCGAGAAATTATTCCGGCTAATATTAAGACGGAAAAAAAATGTTATGCTATGAAGATAATGCAAATGAATGCGAAACAAAAAGTCGGTTAGAGTTAAAATAGAGGGCAAATTTTGGGGTACAACAGCTGCCCCTGTTCAATTTTCTGAAACCTGAGGAGTTAGATTGGCCTGTGTGCCATTCGTGACTTGGAAGGTTGAAGGGGATTGAACACAAAAGCCCAAAATTTTTCACTCGCCAATGCGTAGAGTAACACTGCTGATTAGTTGAATATGCTTGAATGAGCTTAAAGATGCCACTCGGAGGAACCAGAGATGGGCTTATAGATGCCATCCATAATATCAGGAGGTGATAGTATCAATAGGTTGTCATTGGATATCAGTAATAGGTCTTCGTATAGGCCGTCTCTGAATTATTCTTGTAACATGGTTTGAGTTGAATGTCAGCACTAGATCTTTGTATAGATCGTCTCTGCATTATCTCTGGGGGAAAAGAATATCCTTCATTAGGTGTCAGTATTTAGATCTTCGTATAGATCGGCTCTGAACCGTCTTTAGGAACATTCTTTAACTTAAGCATCAGAATCAAATCTTCGTGGTGATTATCCCTGAATTGCTTTTGGTAATATCCTGGGGTAAGTACCAGATCTTCGTATCGATCATTTATGTACCATCCCAAAGATCATCTGTTGAATTGACCATAAGAAATAAATCTTCGTAACGACTATCTCTTCTAGAAATATCCTGGATTAAGCACTAGATCTTCGTATAGACCATTTACATACCATCCCAAGGACAAAAAGAATATAAGGATTAAATCTTCGTGGCGATTATTCCCTAACTTCTTCTGAAAAATCTCTTGGACTATGTGCTAGATCTTCGTGTAGATCATTTACACACCATCCCAAAGATAATTGACCATCAGAAATAAATCTTCGTAACGATTATCTCTTCTGGAAATATCCCGAATTAAGCACTAGGTCTTCGTATAGACCATTTACGTACCATCCCAAGGACAAAAAGAATATCAGGATTAAATCTTCGTGGCGATCATCTCTGAACTTCTTCTGAAAAATCTCTTGGACTAAGTGCTAGATCTTCGTGTATATCATTTACACACCATCCCAAAGATAATTGACCATCAGAAATAAATCTTCGTAACGATTATCTCTTCTGGAAATATCCCGGATTAAGCACTAGATCTTCGTATAGATCATTTATGTACTCTTCCAAGAACAACTTGAACATCAGGATTAAATCTTTGTGTCGATTACTCCCGAATTGCTTCTGGTAATATCCTGGACTAAGCATTAGGTCTTCGTGTAGACCATTTATGTGCCATCCCAAGGATAATTGAGTATTGATCATCAGAAATGAACCTTCGTAGCGATTATCTCTGAATTAAGTATCAGCACTAGACCTTCGTATAGATCGTCTCTGAACTGTTTTGAGTTGTTAAATAGACCAGTAGAAATAAGTCTTCGTAACGATTATCTCTTCTGGAAATATCCCGGATTAGGTAATAGATCTTCGTATAGACCATTTACCCACCATCCCAAGGATAGAAAGAATATCAGGATTAAATCTTCGTGACGATTACATCCCTTGGAAATATCCTGGATTAAGCACCAGATCTTCGTATAGATCATTTACGTACCCCTCCAAGGACAAATTGAGTATTGATCATCAGAAATGAACCTTCGTAGCGATTATCTCTGAATTAAGTATCAGCACTAGACCTTCGTATAGATCGTCTCTGAACTGTTGTGAATTGTTGATAGTGTTTTATCTGCATATAACTATCCTGCAAAGAAAAGGTTAGTTTATGCAATATGTATGCATGTATGGCATGATATACTTAAGTAAATGTATTATGCATTATGGATGCGTATGCTATGATATGATGTAAATGATGTATGTATGAATCATGCAGCCTGAAGTGTCTGGGTATCTCTGTATAACAACTGCTGGCTAGGGAAAATAAATCCCGATTCGTTACTGAAGAATATGAGGACCTCGTTCCCGTTTTGTTTGATAGTATAGTATTTATAACCTCCCGTCTTCGTTTGTCGTACTTCTATTGAAGGAATAAGTTCCTGACTATCCTGACTGAGGATAAAAGAGATGGACATAAATTCAAGGGGAGACGTAACTTTAAGTATCTATAAAGATAGATTTGCTCTACTGGGGATTTGTAGTTGTCTTGTGGGGATGAACCGGCGAAGCTTCGTTGAACTACTACCCTCGTTCGTCCTTAGTAAATACCATTACTGCATTTCAGGCATTTCTAGTAAGCATCAATCATATTCAAAGCATATATACATTCAAACATAACCAACAAACGTTTTTCGCTTTAGTAAAAGAGGAAAAGTAATCCTGAATAAAGAGGGAAAAGTAAAGCTGAACTCGAAAACAGAATCGTTTCAACTTTGAAAGTGTATAACCAATTGGATTTAGAGCTCCTGAGATTCTTAACTTTCCTGAATACCTTCCCAAAAATCCTCATAGCTGGATCTGAAGACATGATACTGACACCATCTGATACTACTGGCGTAGACAATTAATTTCCACAATGGCTTCTGCTGAGAATCCAATATCAAGGTAATACAATGAGAGGAACGTGTCTTCAAATTGTGATGGACCATATACGCTCCGGGTATTAGATTTGAAAAGAAAGCATTGCCCCTTGGTTGAGGATGAATTGTCCCATAATGGAAGTATCTGAATGTAGTTACCTCAAGAGAAATAAGCAGAATGCCCCACAATAATATGCCCCTGACATCATGAACTTTATAATGTTACCCTTGGTAATTCAAATATATGAGGAGAGCTTCCCCTGGCTATTAAGCATTGTTGAATCTGGACCTGATTGCCCCGAATGAATTGAACAGTAAGTTGGTATGCCCCTTGATTGGGAAGCAGCGGCTACGCCCCTGGCATTATGAACTATGTAATGTTACCCTTGGTAATTTAGATAGATGAGAAGATCTGCCCCTGGCTACTTAAACATAATTGAATCCTGTCCTGATTGCCCCAAATGAGTTAGGAAGTATCATGGCCTGCCCCCTTGATTGGGAGATAATGACTATGCCCATTTGTATAGATGGACTTTGATCCAGGAAGCAACTTTGTTTATCGGAAGGACTTTGGTTTATTGAACATTCATCATGTAAGTTTCTCTGTTTATCAAACACTCAGGTATATGCAAATAAATATATTCAAAAATGCAATGCTTATGTCTGTCTTTAAGTTTTGAAAAAGAGTTATTTTAGAAAAACAGTTTTTGTGAAAACTGTGATATTAACTCAAGTTTTATAATAAGCCCTAAAGGAGTCAGGATACCTTTTTGTAGCAGTACGCTTTCGAACTAACCATGCTTCAGTTAGGACTTTTAAAGGGTTGTAACGTGGCCTGGTTCACGGTTTAAGAAACAAAGGATAAAGGCTCAAATTTTATTTGTACCCAACCCAATCTCCTTGATGTTCTTCAGTCCTATGCTCAGTTAACTTATGCATTGAGGCTCAAAGGAGTTTGGAATTGTAACACTGACATTTGTGATGGTTCAGAAACCAAAAATTTATTTGAACATTCAGTCATCTTTCTTTGTTGAGGATTCATAGTGACCTCTTTTTTCTTTTGACTTTGTTATATCTTCTTTTTGCCTGAACTGTTTGTTTCAAAATTACAGTCAGCGGAATTTCTCAATTTTTTTACTAAGTCTCCTTCATAGGTTTTGACTTAGTGGGTTTTTCTTTTGCTGGATATTGACTGTCAGGTTTAATGATTACAGAGAACCATCATTAGTTGTGTACAACATATATAATTGGCATAGTTGAGTTAACCGAGTAACTACCCTGCCCCGGGTTATGAATAAGGGTTTTAATTTGTGCGAGAATAAAAACTCCTACTTCATAGGCTCAAAAGGGTTGACTAGGGATTAACTTCCTTATATCTCCACTGTTTAGGAATTGAAACAATGCCTGTACATCGTCAGCATAGTCTGTTCAAAAGTATACTGCCTAATATTATGGTATTGTTTTCGTCATCCTCCCTCTACAGGCTTATAGCTTTATCAGGAGTTAAATATCACAAAATAGAAATATGAAGCATAGTTCAAAATATAGTGAAACGAATGGATTAATTCAAGACAAACATATGCAATGCATTAATGAAAACAAAAGTTTAACATAATAGTAAGTGTTTAGGCAAACAAAAGAAATTACAAACGAAAATTCAAATGTTCTCAAAGCCTCTTCCTATAAACTCGTCACTCCAGTTATCTGGAAATTTTGATGCTTGATGGAAGATAGAAGAACTCAACCTGGCCTTCTGGCGTAACCTCGAGTATTCCTTCGTCAATTAGGTCTTGAATCTTATTCTTAAATGCCCAACAGTTATTTGTGTCGTGTCCGGGACTGTCGGAGTGGTACATACACCTTGCTTTGGGATTATAGCGAGGAGAAGAGGTATTAGGATTTTTAGGAGAATTTTTCAAGGAAATTAGCTTCATTTCCAACAAGCATTGCAGCATTTGTGGCATTGGCGTGTTGAATTTGATGAATTGTCTTTTATATTCCTTGTGTCGAAGTGGATTAATCTTACAGGATCTTCCTTCTTCCATTAAAGAACAATCAGTGGTAGCCTGCTCTTTCCTTCTCTTATCCTTACTTTCCTTTCAGCCAAGTCGGCTTGTTTCAACGGAGGTTGACTGATGATTAGATTCCCAACCCCATTATGTCGAAGCTTATTGACAAAGCTTCTCAGCTCTTCTTGCCCCTGGGCCAAACTCTAGATAAGAGCCATTTGGCCATTCATCTGGATCCTCATCTCTGTCATCTCAGCTTGTAGTTGTTTCAGCTGATCATCCTTTTTGTCCTCAGGATTCTTCTTCTTCATGTCCTTAGAGAGGAATGTTTTCAACTCTTCTTTCCCCTTGGACAAATTCAGAATCACTTCTTGAAACTGAGCATTATGAGCTTGAAGATCTTTGATAGATTGTTCGAGAGCCATTTCTGCTGAAATAAACAGCGAGAAGATGAGAAACTTGTTGTGACAACCTGTCATGCAATAATATGGTATGTAGATGCATATGCAATGTTTCAAGGACCGCATAATTTACATTAGTTAAACAAACGAAAATAAAAACTTTAATTAGTAAATGTTAAAATTATTTTGCCCCTTGGGCTTACAATGAAGGGAAATAAGTACAAAACTGGGGTTTTAAGTCTCCCATGGACGTTTCCTCTTTGTATGGAGGTATGTGTTGAGGTTCCGCTCCTCGTGAAGTTGCTTGGTCAGCTCCAACACTTTTTCTTGGCTAATCCTGAATTGAGCTTCGAAGGTAATCCTTTGTTCCTTTAGTTGGATCCTTGATTTCTGCAATTCTTCCAGGTTAGTGGGCATGTCTGGATGAAGGATGGTATAAGGAGTATCTCCTTCTGCAACAGGTTCCATAGTAACTGGTAGAATAACAGGATATGGCATCATAAGAGTCTGAGCACGTGCTCGTACCCATCTGAGATAAGGTTCATTAGAAATAGTGTACTTTGGTTCCAAATTGTTGCTATCAATCATGTTCACCTTGTTCCAAGATCGTATAAACCTTTGACGGTAACCCTGTAGATCGTTGTCGTAGTCGAACACAATACCCTGAATAAGCATGTCATGAGGACCATTACTTCGAGCATAACCAAACTGACGTAGTGCTAAAGAAGGATTGTAGGTAATGCCCTCTCTTATGCCTAGAAGTGGCACATTAGGGAACTCCCCACAACGGTCAATGATAGTAACATTCTCCATAGATCGAGAGCACCAATGAATATCTGAATGAGAAAGTGACATGATTCTTTTAGACCACCTGAACCCTTGTTCATTCTTCATCACTGATCGAGGAAGGTGAGAAATAAACCACCTAAACAATAGAGGTATGCAGCACATCAGAGTTCCTCGTGCCTTCGTAGTACGGGTATGGAGAGAGTGTAAGATGTCTCCAAGTAATGTAGGCACTGGATTGCGAGTCAGAAATATGTTGATGGCGTGTACGTCTATGAACTGGTCTGGATTAGGGAACAACACTAGGCCATAGATTAGTAAGGCCAAGATCTCCTCAAAAGCATCATAACTCATAGCCTTCAGGAATATCTGAGGTTTCTCCATCAATACCTTAGCAAGAATACCCTTAACTCCGCTTCTCGTTTCTAGGACAATGTCTGATTTCTTCATATGTAAGGTTGCAGCAATGACTTCAGGTTTAGGCTCTTTTTCCAAGCCTGTGAAGGGTCTATGATCAAAGATAGGTATACCCAGTAGTTTAGAGAACTCCTCCATTGTAGGAACCAGCTGGTAGTCGGGGAATGTGAAGCAATGATGTTTAGGATCAAAGAACTAAAATAGAACACTCATCATGTCTTCATTGAACCCTGAAGTGACTAGATCCAGTAGGTGACCATGCCTTTTGATGAACTGGGAGTTTTCAGAAACTTGAGAGACCAATTCCTTAAGCTTAGGAGGTGTTCTACAAAGTTGATCCGGATAGTATTCCTACGAGCAGAAGCCAGGACCTGCAACAAAGAACAAAGATAAATCCTTTGGTCCTTGAAATGGTTAGTGAAAATGTTATGCTTATGATGCATGATGATGTTATGATGTTATGCTCAATCACAAATATGTGGCACACACAAACAAGTCACTCAATAGTCCTAGGTTTAAAGGCTTGCATGAAGTTTAAAGGTAAGTACCCTCCCTTGAAGTTTAGTTGGTTCATCCTGTCCTACAAAAGTAACCGGGTTCTAAGGGATCTCAATATCACTGATCTTTCCCAAGGGTGGTTGTTCAGTAGGAAACTTACTTGCCAACCAAAACCCTCCAAGTTTAGGATCTCAATGAGTGTAGCATCGAGTATCAACCAACTTCAGTCTTCACCAAAGCCGGCTATCTCACTACTTTCTAAAGGTCAAGATGGGATGACTAGGATTCTAAAAGTCAGTTAGTGTATTGACAACATATGGCAACCTCATATTATCCTTAACTTACTTAAGAAACATAAGCACCAACCAAGAAGTCACACTAACTATGGCCACCAGATCAACCATATCGGTATACGCCGTACAGTTTCCTTGGTTTATTGCCATTTACCTAAGGTACACTAGATCCGGGTTAGGATCTTTCACACATAAAGCCCAACAAGTAATATAAAGCAAACAAGGCAAACAATTTAAGTGATCTAATTCTTAAGGGTACCCATCTTTTATTAAATCCCCAGCAGAGTCGCCAGTTCTGTAACACGGTGAGAGAACTGACTTTCTATAAATGTTGCGGATAGCAAGAGTCGCCACCGACTTTTATTTTATCCATAAGGAAAGGACATAAAAGAACAGGAAAGACCTATTTCTAAAAGACTTGAGTTCGGGGGGTAGGTTATACAAAGGGAAGGTGTTAGCACCCTTTATATCCATGGTTATCCATGGGCTCTTAGTTACTTAGCTCACTTTAATTGTTTTTGGAAAGTGTAGTGTGTGATTAGAAATTTTCTAAGTACTTTGTAATGATCCTCGTATGGATGCATACAAAGCCTTGTTTGAAAATATTTTGAAAATATTTTGAAAATATTGTGAGGTGTGGAAAGTATTTTTGAAGAGTGAGCAAGTAACTATGAGGTACCTACCCTAGACTAAGTCATTCATGTTCTTATATATTCTTTCAAGGGTAAGATTATCCCTATTATTAAGGAATAAGTAGTCATTACCTTGGATTTATTTAAGGGACGGGAGTAGGGTCATCGTATGGTCAATGAAGGCAACTTAAGGGGTGTCTTTAGCAATTCGTAGGGACTACCATCATTTATTCGAAGGGACAAGATCATTATTCCGTAGGCAACCTCGAAGGGACTTGATCTTTTAAATTTATAGGGACTTGATGATTTTATAAGTGAAGGGGCTTTGCTTAAGACACCCCTATATTCGAGGGACTTGACCATTTTATTTTAAGGCAACCAAGAGGAATACCCGTGGAAGTACAAGATGGCGATCAAAGATCGACTTACGTGTGTGAGTGTTTATTTTCAAATATTTATCTTTTAAAGTTAATTATCTAAATTAATTTTAATTACAAATAGTTTCCACACCCTATTTACTAACCACGCAGTTAATATGAAAAATAAATGGCAGAAATTAAAAGGCAGAAAATAAAATTCCTACACTATTACATAGCTTAGGGGCAGTTACATAATAATAATAATGGCGGAAAATAATAAAAATCAATTATTACAAAGGCGAATTAGTTACATAATCAGGCAAACAGTGAATGAATAACATAGAAATGAGTGAATAAATTAGAAGAAAAAAGTTTGCAAACTAGGTTAAGAAAACAGTTAGGGTTAGGGTTTGAGAAAAAAATTTAAGGTTTAGGAAAAATTTTAGGGTAAAAATTATGGCGAAATTTGGGTTTTAAGATAAAGATTAGAGCTAATTTTTTAGGGTTTAAAGTTTATGAAAAAAATTAAGACTTAGGTTTAAAATTAATGTTTAGGGAAAAAATTAAGGTTTATGAAAAAAATTAAGGTTTATAATAAAAATATAAGTTTTACAAAAAAAATAAAAAAAAATTATGTTTTATCTTTTAGAAATTAGTTTAATAATAATAATAAGGAAATTCAAAGAAAATACATAATTTGATGAAAAAGGGAAAAATAAAGTTAGAGATACCCAAAATATTGGGGGTTTGTCCTTTTTGCTTCAGTTCTTTGCCATTGGGACATTCATGTTTCTTATCAAAATGTTCCAAACCTCAGTTCCTTGCCACTAGGTTGTGGGTCTGCATATGAATAAATGAAACAAATACCTATTATATAATAAAAATGAAAAAAAAACATGTTAGTAAAACAAAATGTCCCAAGGTTGAGTTTTACAAAAGAAAATATATAATCAGTTTATATTAAAATAGCCTAATAATTAAATAAATCTAAGAAAAATGAATTATGAGAATTAATTAAATTAATAAATATTTAAAGGTTGATTAAGGTTTTTATAAAAAAAAAATTTGAGGTTTTAATAAACCTAAATATAAAAGTAATAATACTAATAAAAAATGCTAACCTAAATTTAATAAAAAAGAGATTTGTTAAAAAAAGTTAATTAAAAATAATAGGTTAACAATGTTTAAAAGATAAATTAAGAAAAAAAATGATGAAGAACCCATATTTCTTTGCCAAAATGTTGTGTCCAGGGTTTGAACCCAAACCCTTTTTATTCCAACCTCTAGAGAACCTTTATCATTGGGTCATGCGTGCCTGTGTTACTAAACATGGTAAACATATATTATATGATAAGGCGGATAAAGAATAACATAAAAACGAGTGAAAATAGGAAAATATTTACTTTAGAGAAAATTATTGAGGTTAATCATGGTTAAAAGGATAAATCAATTAGAAAATGTGTTAATTAGAGAAATTAAAGGAAAATATGAAAGAAAAGCAGGTTTTTGCCCAAAATGTTGTGAGTGGGAATTGAACTCACGCCCTTGACCTTCCTGTTTCCAACCTTAGCCACTAGGCTATGTGCAGTCCTCATGAATAAACCTCTTGACCTCTGAAATTTCCTGCGAAATTTGTAAAAACCCCAAATTTGAGCTTGAAACCCTAACTATGGTAAGATTCGGTTTTGGTCATGAAGCTTCGAATAATCAACCCAGAAAGCTTCTATAACATGAGACAAACAACGTTAGATAAACAAAATTGATTAAAATATCAAGAATAAATGGAATTAAAAAAAACTAAAGAAAACTTAAAAATTTCAATTCAGTTCATGCATTTTTGTATGAACTTGATAATGATGATGATGGGGATAGCTTTTTTTCTGAATTTTTTTCCTCCTTTTTTCCGGTCCCCTTTTCTTGGTCTCTCTACTAGTAAGTATATATAGGACTAATTTAGGGTTAATAATAATGGGCTTAATTATTTATTTTGACCCAATAAAATATTAATTTAAAACTAAATAAAGTTTAATAATTAAAATAGTTAAAATTAAAATAAAAACTAACAATTTTATTTATTTATTCTAGACCCAATAAAATGTTAATTTAAAACTAAATAAAGTTTAATAATTAAAATAGTTAAAATAAAAATAATAACTAATAATCCTATTTATTTATTCTATACCCTATATAAAAATAAATAGACTCAAAAAATAAAAGTCGGGCGCCAAAGTGCTCGAAAAAATAAAATGAACACATCAAAATAATCAGCGCGAAATAAATGACTCGGAAAAATACAGCATTTGGTCGGATTTTGAAATAAAAATTATGACCGTTTAAACTGCTCAGACTGATCAACATATGACCAAAAATAGTCGTAAAAATATTTTTAGCATGTCAAATTAAACCACGTGAACCGCAGATTAATGTTATTGACATTTGTAAACTTAAACTTGACATTTTTTCGTTGACTAATTTTAGGCACAGTAAAAAAAAGTTAATTTGACCAGTCTGTTTGTAAATTCCGAGAAATTATTCCGGCTAATATTAAGACGGAAAAAAAATGTTATGCTATGAAGATAATGCAAATGAATGCGAAACAAAAAGTCGGTTAGAGTTAAAATAGAGGGCAAATTTTGGGGTACAACAGCTGCCCCTGTTCAATTTTCTGAAACCTGAGGAGTTAGATTGGCCTGTGTGCCATTCGTGACTTGGAAGGTTGAAGGGGATTGAACACAAAAGCCCAAAATTTTTCACTCGCCAATGCGTAGAGTAACACTGCTGATTAGTTGAATATGCTTGAATGGGCTTAAAGATGCCACTCGGAGGAACCAGAGATGGGCTTATAGATGCCATCCATAATATCAGGAGGTGATAGTATCAATAGGTTGTCATTGGATATCAGTAATAGGTCTTCGTATAGGCCGTCTCTGAATTATTCTTGTAACATGGTTTGAGTTGAATGTCAGCACTAGATCTTTGTATAGATCGTCTCTGCATTATCTCTGGGGGAAAAGAATATCCTTCATTAGGTGTCAGTATTTAGATCTTCGTATAGATCGGCTCTGAACCGTCTTTAGGAACATTCTTTAACTTAAGCATCAGAATCAAATCTTCGTGGTGATTATCCCTGAATTGCTTTTGGTAATATCCTGGGGTATGTACCAGATCTTCGTATCGATCATTTATGTACCATCCCAAAGATCATCTGTTGAATTGACCATAAGAAATAAATCTTCGTAACGACTATCTCTTCTAGAAATATCCTGGATTAAGCACTAGATCTTCGTATAGACCATTTACATACCATCCCAAGGACAAAAAGAATATAAGGATTAAATCTTCGTGGCGATTATTCCTGAACTTCTTCTGAAAAATCTCTTGGACTATGTGCTAGATCTTCGTGTAGATCATTTACACACCATCCCAAAGATAATTGACCATCAGAAATAAATCTTCGTAACGATTATCTCTTCTGGAAATATCCCGAATTAAGCACTAGGTCTTCGTATAGACCATTTACGTACCATCCCAAGGACAAAAAGAATATCAGGATTAAATCTTCGTGGCGATCATCTCTGAACTTCTTCTGAAAAATCTCTTGGACTAAGTGCTAGATCTTCGTGTATATCATTTACACACCATCCCAAAGATAATTGACCATCAGAAATAAATCTTCGTAACGATTATCTCTTCTGGAAATATCCCGGATTAAGCACTAGATCTTCGTATAGATCATTTATGTACTCTTCCAAGAACAACTTGAACATCAGGATTAAATCTTCGTGTCGATTACTCCCGAATTGCTTCTGGTAATATCCTGGACTAAGCATTAGGTCTTCGTGTAGACCATTTATGTGCCATCCCAAGGATAATTGAGTATTGATCATCAGAAATGAACCTTCGTAGCGATTATCTCTGAATTAAGTATCAGCACTAGACCTTCGTATAGATCGTCTCTGAACTGTTTTGAGTTGTTAAATAGACCAGTAGAAATAAGTCTTCGTAACGATTATCTCTTCTGGAAATATCTCGGATTAGGTAATAGATCTTCGTATAGACCATTTACCCACCATCCCAAGGATAGAAAGAATATCAGGATTAAATCTTCGTGACGATTACATCCCTTGGAAATATCCTGGATTAAGCACCAGATCTTCGTATAGATCATTTACGTACCCCTCCAAGGACAAATTGAGTATTGATCATCAGAAATGAACCTTCGTAGCGATTATCTCTGAATTAAGTATCAGCACTAGACCTTCGTATAGATCGTCTCTGAACTGTTGTGAATTGTTGATAGTGTTTTATCTGCATATAACTATCCTGCAAAGAAAAGGTTAGTTTATGCAATATGTATGCATGTATGGCATGATATACTTAAGTAAATGTATTATGCATTATGGATGCGTATGCTATGATATGATGTAAATGATGTATGTATGAATCATGCAGCCTGAAGTGTCTGGGTATCTCTGTATAACAACTGCTGGCTAGGGAAAATAAATCCCGATTCGTTACTGAAGAATATGAGGACCTCGTTCCTGTTTTGTTTGATAGTATAGTATTTATAACCTCCCGTCTTCGTTTGTCGTACTTCTATTGAAGGAATAAGTTCCTGACTATCCTGACTGAGGATAAAAGAGATGGACATAAATTCAAGGGGAGACGTAACTTGAAGTATCTATAAAGATAGATTTGCTCTACTGGGGATTTGTAGTTGTCTTGTGGGGATGAACCGGCGAAGCTTCGTTGAACTACTACCCTCGTTCGTCCTTAGTAAATACCATTACTGCATTTCAGGCATTTCTAGTAAGCATCAATCATATTCAAAGCATATATACATTCAAACATAACCAACAAACGTTTTTCGCTTTAGTAAAAGAGGAAAAGTAATCCTGAATAAAGAGGGAAAAGTAAAGCTGAACTCGAAAACAGAATCGTTTCAACTTTGAAAGTGTATAACCAATTGGATTTAGAGCTCCTGAGATTCTTAACTTTCCTGAATACCTTCCCAAAAATCCTCATAGCTGGATCTGAAGACATGATACTGACACCATCTGATACTACTGGCGTAGACAATTAATTTCCACAATGGCTTCTGCTGAGAATCCAATATCAAGGTAATACAATGAGAGGAACGTGTCTTCAAATTGTGATGGACCATATACGCTCCGGGTATTAGATTTGAAAAGAAAGCATTGCCCCTTGGTTGAGGATGAATTGTCCCATAATGGAAGTATCTGAATGTAGTTACCTCAAGAGAAATAAGCAGAATGCCCCACAATAATATGCCCCTGACATCATGAACTTTATAATGTTACCCTTGGTAATTCAAATATATGAGGAGAGTTGCCCCTGGCTATTAAGCATTGTTGAATCTGGACCTGATTGCCCCGAATGAATTGAACAGTAAGTTGGTATGCCCTTTAATTGGGAAGCAGTGACTATGCCCCTGGCATTATGAACTCTGTAATGTTACCCTTGGTAATTTAGATATTTAAGGAGATCTGCCCCTGGCTACTTAAACATAATTGAATCCTGTCCTGATTGCCCCAAATGAATTGGGAAGTATCATGGCCTGCCCCCTTGATTGGGAGATAATGACTATGCCCCTTTGTATACATGGACTTTGATCCAGGAAGCAACTTTGTTTATCATAAGGACTTTGATTTATTGAACATTCATCCTGTAAGTTTCTCTGTTTATCAAACACTCAGGTATATGCAAATAAATATATTCAAAAATGCAATGCTTATGTCTGTCTTTAAGTTTTGAAAAAGAGTTATTTTAGAAAAACAGTTTTTGTGAAAACTGTGATATTAACTCAAGTTTTATAATAAGCCCTAAAGGAGTCAGGATACCTTTTTGTAGCAGTACGCTTTCGAACTAACCATGCTTCAGTTAGGACTTTTAAAGGGTTGTAACGTGGCCTGGTTCACAGTTTAAGAAACAAAGGATAAAGGCTCAAATTTTATTTGTACCCAACCCAATCTCCATGATGTTCTTCAGTCCTATGCTCAGTTAACTTATGCATTGAGGCTCAAAGGAGTTTGGAATTGTAACACTGACATTTGTGATGGTTCAGAAACCAAAAATTTATTTGAACATTCAGTCATCTTTCTTTGTTGAGGATTCATAGTGACCTCTTTTTTCTTTTGACTTTGTTATATCTTCTTTTTGCCTGAACTGTTTGTTTCAAAATTACAGTCAGCGGAATTTCTCAATTTTTTTACTAAGTCTCCTTCATAGGTTTTGACTTAGTGGGTTTTTCTTTTGCTGGATATTGACTATCAGGTTTAATGATTACAGAGAACCATCATTAGTTGTGTACAACATAGATAATTGGCATATTTGAGTTAACCGAGTAACTACCCTGCCCCGGGTTATGAATAAGGGTTTTAATTTGTGCGAGAATAAAAACTCCTACTTCATAGGCTTAAAAGGGTTGACTAGGGATTAACTTCCTTATATCCCCACTGTTTAGGAATTGAAACAATGCCTGTACATCGTCAGCATAGTCTGTCCAAAAGCATACTTCCTAATATTATGGTATTGTTTTCGTCATCCTCCCTCTACAGGCTTATAGCTTTATCAGGAGTTAAATATCACAAAATAGAAATATGAAGCATAGTTCAAAATATAGTGAAACGAATGGATTAATTCAAGACAAACATATGCAATGCATTAATGAAAACAAAAGTTTAACATAATAGTAAGTGTTTAGGCAAACAAAAGAAATTACAAACGAAAATTCAAATGTTCTCAAAGCCTCTTCCTATAAACTCGTCACTCCAGTTATCTGGAAATTTTGATGCTTGATGGAAGATAGAAGAACTCAACCTGGCCTTCTGGCGTAACCTCGAGTATTCCTTCGTCAATTAGGTCTTGAATCTTATTCTTAAATGCCCAACAGTTATTTGTGTCGTGTCCGGGACTGTCGGAGTGGTACATACACCTTGCTTTGGGATTATAGCGAGGATAAGAGGTATTAGGATTTTTAGGAGAATTTTTCAAGGAAATTAGCTTCATTTCCAACAAGCATTGCAGCATTTGTGGCATTGGCGTGTTGAATTTGATGAATTGTCTTTTATATTCCTTGTGTCGAAGTGGATTAATCTTACAGGATCTTCCTTCTTCCATTGAAGAACAATCAGTGGTAGCCTGCTCTTTCCTTCTCTTATCCTTACTTTCCTTTCAGCCAAGTCGACTTGTTTCAACGGAGGTTGACTGATGATTAGATTCCCAACCCCATTATGTCGAAGCTTATTGACAAAGCTTCTCAGCTCTTCTTGCCCCTGGGCCAAACTCTGGATAAGAGCCATTTGGCCATTCATCTGGATCCTCATCTCTGCCATCTCAGCTTGTAGTTTTTCAGCTGATCATCCTTGTTGTCCCCAGGATTCTTCTTCTTCATGTCCTTAGAGAGGAATGTTTTCAACTCTTCTTGCCCCTTGGAAAAATTCAGAATCACTTCTTGAAATTGAGCATTTTGAGCTTGAAGATCTTTGATAGATTGTTCGAGAGCCATTTCTGCTGAAATAAACAGCGAGAAGATGAGAAACCTGTTGTGACAACCTGTCATGCAATGATATGGTATGTAGATGCATATGCAATGTTTTCAAGGACCGCAGAATTTACATTTGTTAAACAAACGGAAATAAAAACTTTTATTAGTAAATGTTAAAATTATTTTGCCCCTTGGGCTTACAATGAAGGGAAATAAGTACAAAACTGGGGTTTTAAGTCTCCCATGGATGTTTCCTCTTTGTATGGAGGTATGTGTTGAGGTTCCGCTCCTCGTGAAGTTGCTTGGTCAGCTCCAACACTTTTTCTTGGCTAATCCTGAATTGAGCTTCGAAGGTATTTCTTTGTTCCTTTAGTTGGATCCAGGATTTCCGCAATTCTTCCAGGTTAGTGGGCATGTCTGGATGAAGGATGGTATAAGGAGTATCTCCTTCTGCAACAGGTTCCATAGTAACTGGTAGAATAACAGGATATGGCATCATAAGAGTCTGAGCACATGCTCGTACCCATCTGAGATAAGGTTCCTTAGGAATAGTGTACTTTGGTTCCAAATTGTTGATATCAATCATGTTCACCTTGTTCCAAGCTCGTATAAACCTTTGACGGTAACCCTGTAGATCGTTGTCGTAGTCGAACACAATACCCTGAATAAGCATGTCATGAGGACCATTACTCTGAGCATAACCAAACTGACGTAGTGCTAAAGAAGGATTGTAGGTAATGCCCTCTCTTATGCCTAGAAGTGGCACATTAGGGAACTCCCCACAACGGTCAATGATAGTAACATTCTCCATAGATCGAGAGCACCAATGAATATCTGAATGAGAAAGTGACATGATTCTTTTAGACCACCTGAACCCTTGTTCATTCTTCATCACTGATCGAGGAAGGTGAGAAATAAACCACCTAAACAATAGAGGTATGCAGCACATCAGAGTTCCTCGTGCCTTCGTAGTACGTGTATGGAGAGAGTGTAAGATGTCTCCAAGTAATGTAGGCACTGGATTGCGAGTCAGAAATATGTTGATGGCGTGTACGTCTATGAACTGGTCTGGATTAGGGAACAACACTAGGCCATAGATTAGTAAGGCCAAGATCTCCTCAAAAGCATCATAACTCATAGTCTTCAGGAATATCTGAGCTTTCTCCATCAATACCTTAGCAAGAATACCCTTAACTCCGCTTCTCGTTTCTAGGACAATGTCTGATTTCTTCAGATGTAAGGCTGCAGCAATGACTTCAGGTTTAGGCTCTTTTTCTAAGCTTGTGAAGGGTCTATGATCAAGGATAGGTATACCCTGTAGTTTAGAGAACTCCTCCATTGTAGGAACCAGCTGGTAGTTGGGGAATGTGAAGCAATGATGTTTAGGATCAAAGAACTAAAATAGAACACTCATCATGTCTTCATTGAACCCTGAAGTGACTAGATCCAGTAGGTGACCATGCCTTTTGATGAACTGGGAGTTTTCAGAAACTTGAGAGACTAATTCCTTAAGCTTAGGAGGTGTTCTACAAAGTTGATCCGGATAGTATTCCTACGAGCAGAAGCCAGGACCTGCAACAAAGAACAAAGATAAATCTTTTGGTCCTTGAAATGGTTAGTGAAAATGTTATGCTTATGATGCATGATGATGTTATGATGTTATGTTCAATCACAAACATGTGGCACACACAAACAAGTCACACAATAGCCCTAGGTTTAAAGGCTTGCATGAAGTTTAAAGGTAAGTACCCTCCCTTGAAGTTTAGTTGGTTCATCATGTCCTACAAAAGTAACCGGGTTCTAAGGGATCTCAATATCACTGATCCTTCCCAATGGTGGTTGTTCAGTAGGCAACTTACTTGCCAACCAAAACCCTCCAAGTTTAGGATCTCAATGAGTGTAGCATCGAGTATCAACCAACTTCAGTCTTCACCAAAGTCGGCTATCTCACTACTTTCAAAAGGTCAAGATGGGATGACTAGGGTTCTAAATGTCAGTTAGTGTATTGACAACATATGGCAACCTCATATTATCCTTAACTTACTTAAGAAACATAAGCACCAACCAAGAAATCACACTAACTATGGCCACCAGATCAACCATATCAGTATACGCCGTACAGTTTCCTTGGTCTATTGCCATTTACCTAAGGTACACTAGATCCGGGTTAGGATCTTTCACACATAAAGCCCAACAAGTAATATAAAGCAAACAAGGCAAACAATTTAAGTGATCTAATTCCTAAGGGTACCCCTCTTTTATTAAATCCCCAGCAGAGTCGCCAGTTCTGTAACACGGTGGGAGAACTGACTTTCTATAAATGTTGCGGATAGCAAGAGTCGCCACCGACTTTTATTTTATCCATAAGGAAAGGACATAAAAGAACAGGAAAGACCTATTTCTAAATGACTTGAGTTCGGGGGGTAGGTTATACAAAGGGAATGTGTTAGCACCCTTTATATCCATGGTTATCCATGGGCTCTTAGTTACTTAGCTCACTTTAATTGTTTTTGGAAAGTGTAGTGTGTGATTAGAAATTTTCTAAGTACTTTATAATGATCCTCGTATGGATGTATACAAAGCCTTGTTTGAAAATGTTTTGAAAATATTGTGAGGTGTGAAAAGTATTTTTGAAGAGTGAGCAAGTAACTATGAGGTACCTACCATAGACTAAGTCATTCATGTTCTTATATGTTCTTTCAAGGGTAAGACTATCCCTATTATTAAGGAATAGGTAGTTATTACCTTGGATTTATTTAAGGGACGGGCGTAGGGTCATCGTATGGTCAATGAAGGTAACTTAAGGGATGTCTTTAGCAATTCGTAGGGACTATCATCATTTATTCGAAGGGACAAGATCATTATTCCGTAGGCAACCTCGAAGGGACTTGATCTTTTAAATTTATAGGGACTTGAAGATTTTATAAGTGAAGGGGCTTTGCTTAAGACACCCCTCAATTCCCCGCTCACTAACAATGAAGCCAAGTAGCTTCTCGGAACGGACTCCGAAGGTGCACTTATTCGGATTCAACCTCAATCTGAACTTCCGGAGTCTGTCAAACAACTTGTCTAGATTGACCAAGTGCTCTTCTTCTGTTTGGGATTTTGCTATCATATCATCAACATAAACCCCAATTTCGTGATGAATCATGTCGTAAAATAGCGTCACCATCGCCCGTTGGTAAGTGGCCCCTGCATTCTTCAAACCAAACGGCATAACCTTGTAACAGAAAGTGCCCCAAGGCGTGATGAAGGTTATCTTTTCCATATCATCGGAAGACATATTAATCTGGTTATAGCTGGAAAACCCGTCCATGAAAGAAAACACAGAAAACTGAGCAGTATTATCGACGAGCACATCTATGTGAGGTAGAGGGAAGTCATCTTTGGGGCTGGCCCTACTCAAATCCTTGTAGTCTACACACATCCTAACTTTATCGTCTTTCTTAGGGATCGGCACAATGTTGGCAACCCACAGAGGGTAGCTGGTCACGGCCAAGAAACCAGCATCAAATTGCTTTTGTACTTCTTCTTTTATTTTGATTGCCATATCAGGACATGTGTGCCTCAACTTCTGCTTCACTGGAGGGCGGTTTTCTCTCAGAGGCAACTTGTGTACCACAATGTCAGTGTCTAAACCAGGCATATCTTTATAGGACCATGCAAAGACATCAACATACTCTCGAAGCATAGCAATTAAATGAGTCTTGATAGATTCTTCTAATGTGGCCCCGATCTTGACTTCTTTCTTGTCTTCTTCGGTACCCAGGTTTATCACCTCGACAACTTCTTCGTGCGGCTGAATCATTTTCTCCTCATGTTTAAGCAGTCTGGCCAATTCTTCAGGTAGTTCGCAATCCTCTTCACCCTCCTCATCGGCTTGATAAATTGGATTGTTAAAGGCATACTCAGCCATAACAGGGTTGTCATTGATAAGATCCGGTGATGAGCACCTGCATGAATGGTGATTCATGCAAGGCTTTAGCAAAAACTTGAGAAAATGAGAAACATTGCCATTTTAAAACTTTTCTTTCTTTTTGTAAAACAAAAGCAAAAAATGAAAGACAAAGAGCAACATGGATGAATGTGAAACGTCACCTTTATTTAGGATTATGAAAGACAAAAAGCCACTATGCCCCGGGCAAGACATAGTGCTTGAGTACAGGAAAGACAAAAAACAAAAATTATTACTCTTCGAAGGAGGTGACTGAGATAAGCCTTTTAGATGTCCAATTTCTAAGTTGAGTCCCTGGAACAGAAGGCTGATCCACTCATCTAAGTCACAATCACTAACAACTACGTCATCCTGCACAGCACTGATGTTTCCATAATCCACCACTCCCGCACTCGTGAAAGTAATCGGGCTTTGACGACCTTTAGCACTCGGTCCAGATGATAACTGCCCAGGATGGTAACCAATTCCGAACATATCTTTCTTTTCTGGAACTTCTACTAGACTACCCCAGCCTTCTCGCACCCCTGACTCTACCAACTCAAGAGCTTGCTTATAAGAGGCCACAAAAACCCCCTTCTTTGGTTCTTCAGGAGAAGCTGCCACAGCAGACGCTTAGTCAATTTTCAGGGGCTCAAAAGCCTGACATGGAGTCTCGACTATTTAGCCATCCATCTCCACATACTTGAATGAAGCCAGATGACTAACAAAAATATCTTATTCCCCACTGACAGTTATAATTTGGCCTTCCCAGACGAACTTTAGCTTTTGATGAAGTGTGGACGATATTGCTCCTGCTGAATGTATCCAAGGTCTTCCGAGCAAACAACTGTATGCAGGCTGTATATCCATTACGTAAAATGTGGTATTGAAGAATTGCGGACCTACTTTAATTGGTAACTCCACCTCCCCGAACACCGATCTCCTAGACCCATCAAATGCTCTAACTACCAGGTCGCTAGGCTTTAGAACTACTCCATCATAATCCAACTTCATCAATGCTTTCTTGGGCAGAACATTCAACGACGATCCGGTATCTGCCAACACGTGAGAAAGTACTGCGCCCTTACATTCTAAAGAGATATGCAGTGCCCGATTATGAGCACGCCCTTCAGATGTTAGATCCATGTCTATAAAGCCCAATCCGTGACTGGCATTGACACTAGATACCACTGCTTCCAACTGATTTATTGAAATATCCTGAGGCACATACGCCTTGTTCAGAATATTCAAGAGAGCCTTCATGTGGGAGTCAGAACACATCAGCAAGGACAAGATGGAAATCTTCGACGGAGTCTGCTGCAGATGGTACACAATCTTGTAATCGCTCTTTTTGATAATTCTCAAAAATTCTTCAGCTTCTTTATCAAAGGTGATGTCTGGATCAATCACTGGTGCGGGCTCGTTGACAAGCACTGGCTGCTTCCCCCTTGCTTTAGCATGGGCTTCTGCGGTGTCTCTGGGTGGTATCACACTATTTCTTAGTGTTTCCGGCGCAAATAACCTTCCACTTCTAGTAAAGACCCCTACTCCAATGTTTTCTATTTGAGTTGGGGTCGTCTAGACGTGGCCAACTCTTGCTTCTGGCCATTACAGTATACTTTGCCACCATAATTCCAGGGAATGGCTCTATAGCTCTGATACATTACTGGTCCTGCAGTGGTGATGGTTATCGGTGCCGCTCTAGCCCGTGAAGGAACTTGAGATGGATCGTAGAAGATGGTTGTAACACGGTGGGAGAACTGACTTTCTATAAATGTTGTGGATAGCAAGAGTCGCCACCGACTTTTATTTTATCCATAAGGAAAGGACATAAAAGAACAGGAAAGACCTATTTCTAAAAGACTTGAGTTCGGGGGGTAGGTTATACAAAGGGAAGGTGTTAGCACCCTTCATATCCATGGTTATCCATGGGCTCTTAGTTACTTATCTCACTTTAATTGTTTTTGGAAAGTGTAGTGTGTGATTAGAAATTTTCTAAGTACTTTGTAATGATCCTCGTATGGATGTATACAAAGCCTTGTTTGAAAATGTTTTGAAAATATTGTGAAGTGTGAAAAGTATTTATGAAGAGTGAGCAAGTAACTATAAGGTACCTACCCTAGACTAAGTCATTCATGTTCTTATATGTTCTTTCAAGGGTAAGACTATCCCTATTATTAAGGAATAAGTAGTCATTACCTTGGATTTATTTAAGGGACGGGCGTAGGGTCATTGTATGGTCAATGAAGGAAACTTAAGGGATGTCTTTAGCAATTCGTAGGGACTATCATCATTTATTCGAAGGGACAAGATCATTATTCCGTAGGCAACCTCGAAGGGACTTGATCTTTTAAATTTATAGGGACTTGATGATTTTATAAGTGAAGGGACTTTGCTTAAGACACCCCTATATTCGAGGGACTTGACCATTTTATTTTAAGGCAACCAAGAGGAATACCCTAGGAAGTGCAAGATGGTGATCAAAGATCGACTTACGCGTGTGAGTGTTTATTTTCAAATATTTATCTTTTAAAGTTAATTATCTAAATTAATTTTAATTACAAATAGTTTCCACACCCTATTTACTAACCACGCAGTTAATATGAAAAATAAATGGCAGAAATTAAAAGGCAGAAAATAAAATCTCTGCACTATTACATGGCTTAGGGGCAGTTACATAATAATAATAATGGCGGAAAATAACAAAAACCAATTATTACAAAGGCGAAGCAGTTACATAATCAGGCAAACAGTGAATGAATAACATAAAAATGAGTGAATAAATTAGAAGAAAAAAGTTTGCAAACTAGGTTAAGAAAACAGTTAGGGTTAGGGTTTGAGAAAAAAATTTAAGGTTTAGGAAAAATTTTAGGGTAAAAATTATGGCGAAATTTGGGTTTTAAGATAAAGATTAGGGCTAAATTTTTAGGGTTTAAAGTTTATGAAAAAAATTAAGACTTAGGTTTAAAATTAAGGTTTAGGGAAAAAATTAAGGTTTATGAAAAAAATTAAGGTTTATAATAAAAATATAAGTTTTAAAAATAAAATATAAAAAAGGATTATGTTTTATCTTTTAGAAATTAGTTTAATAATAATAATAAGGAAATTCAAAGAAAATACATAATTTGATGAAAAAGGAAAAATAAAGTTAGAGATACCCAAAATATTGGGGGTTTGCCTTTTTTGGGACACCCATGTTTCTTCATCAAAATGCTCCAAACCTCAGTTCCTTGCCACTAGGTTGTGGGTCTGAATATGAATAAGTGTAACAAATACCTATTATATAATAAAAATGAAAAAAAACATGTTAGTAAAACAAAATGTCCCAAGGTTGAGTTTTACAAAAGAAAATATATAATCAGTTTATATTAAAATAGCCTAATAATTAAATAAATCTAAGAAAAATGAATTATAAGAATTAATTAAATTAAAAAACATTTAAAGGTTGATTAAGGTTTTTATAAAAAAAAAGTTTGAGGTTTTAATAAACCTAAATATAAAAGTAATAATACTAATAAAAAATGCTAACCTAAATTTAATAAAAAAAGATTTGTTAAAAAAAGTTAATTAAAAATAATAGGTTAACAATGTTTAAAAGATAAATTAAGAAAACAAATGATGAAGAACCCATGTTTCTAACAATGTTTAAAAGATAAATTAAGAAGAAAAAAAATAATTTGTGTCCAGGGTTTGAACAGCCGCTTTAATTCCAACCTCTGGAGAACCTTTACCATTGGGTCATGCGTGTCTGTGTTACTAAACATGGAAAACATATATTATATGATAAGGAAGATAAAGAATAACATAAAAACGAGTGAAAATAGGAAAATATTTACTTTAGAGAAAAATTTTGAGGTTAATCATGGTTAAAAGGATAAATCAATTAGAAAATGTGTTAATTAGAGAAATTAAAGGAAAATATGAAAGAAAAGCAGGTTTTTGCCCAAAATGTTGTGAGTGGGAATTGAACTCACGCCCTTGACCTTCCTGTTTCCAACCTTAGCCACTAGGCTATGTGCAGTCCTCATGAATAAACCTCTTGACCTCTGAAATTTCCTGCGAAATTTGTAAAAACCCCAAATTTGAGCTTGAAACCCTAACTATGGTAAGATTCGGTTTTGGTCATGAAGCTTCGAATAATCAACCCAGAAAGCTTCTATAACATGAGACAAACAACGTTAGATAAACAAAATTGATTAAAATATCAAGAATAAATGGAATTAAAAAAACTAAAAAAAACAAAAATTTCAATTCAGTTCATGCATTTTTGTATGAACTTGATAATGATGATGATGGGGATAGCTTTTTTTCTGAATTTTTTTTCTCCTTTTTTTCGGTCCCCTTTTCTTGGTCTCTCTACTAGTAAGTATATATAGGACTAATTTAGGGTTAATAATAATGGACTTAATTAATTATTTTGACCCAATAAAATATTAATTTAAAACTAAATAAAGTTTAATAATTAAAATAGTTAAAATTAAAATAAAAACTAACAATTTTATTTATTTATTCTAGACCCAATAAAATGTTAATTTAAAACTAAATAAAGTTTAATAATTAAAATAGTTAAAATAAAAATAATAACTAATAATCCTATTTATTTATTCTAGACCCTATATAAAAATAAATAGACTCAAAAAATAAAAGTCGGGCGCCAAAGTGCTCGAAAAAATAAAATGAACACATCAAAATAATCAGCGTGAAATAAATGACTCGGAAAAATACAGCGTTTGGTCGGATTTTGAAATAAAAATTATGACCGTTTAAACTGCTCAGACTGATCAACATATGACCAAAAATAGTCGTAAAAATATTTTTAGCATGTCAAATTAAACCACGTGAACCGCAGATTAATGTTACTGACATTTGCAAACTTAAACTTGACATTTTTTCGTTGACTAATTTTAGGCACAGTAAAAAAAAGTTAATTTGACCAGTCTGTTTGTAAATTCCGAGAAATTATTCCGGCTAATATTAAGACGGAAAAAAAATGTTATGCTATGAAGATGATGCAAATGAATGCGAAACAAAAAGTCGGTTAGAGTTAAAATAGAGGGCAAATTTTGGGTTACAACAATGGTTACTGTAGAGACTTTGCTTTCCTTTACAACCTTGTCAAACTGCAACACTCCTTCATTAATCATGCTCTGGATCCCTGCTTTCAACTGCTCACAACCATTTGTAGCTTCAGCACATCCTGGACAATCAACTTCACACCCAGGAAAAATACCCTTTGTGACAAACAAACTTTAACAACACTCAACGGAGTCTGCAAGTCGTTGACATCGCGCACCAGGTTTAGATTCTCCCCTTCATCAACTGCCCCAACCGTACCTCCGTGAGGAGGAATGGGGTTCTGAATTACGTTAGGAGTAGGAGCAAAGTTGATTGCTTTGGAATCCACTAGGTCTTGTACTACATACTTCAAGGCTTTGCAATTTTCCGTGGTATGTGTGGGGGCTCCGGAATGAAATTCACATCTAGCGTTCACATCGTAACCTTCAGGAAGTTACCCCGGCTTCGAGGGTTGCAAAGTTCTGAGCTGAACCAACTGGAGTTGGAGGAGATTCTTCAAAAGTTGTGAATAGGACATAGGCGGAGTTTCAAACTGCCTTTCTCTGGACCTCTGAGAATATAATGGATGGGGAGCTCTTTGTTTATACCCTTGTGAGCGTTGCGGCTGCGGCGGTTGGACTTGCTGTTGAACAGGTTGAGCTGAAATAGTGATAGGGGCCACTTGATGATAAAACCATATGTTACTTCCTATTCTTTGTGTGTACACTTCCCCGTACTGAATCTTCCCTTGCTTGATCCAACTTTCTATCATCTCGCCAGTCAAGATGATATCTGAGAATCCACTTGAAGAACATCCAGCTAGCCTTTCCATGAAATTCCTAGGGAGGGTATCCAGGAACAGGTCTACCATTTCTCTCTCCAACAAAGGTGATTGCACTCTAGCGGCCACTTCACGCCACCTTTGTGTGTAATCTTTGAAGCTCTCAGAGCTCTTCTGAGCCAGACTCTGAAGTTGAGTGCGACTGGGCACCATGTCGATATTATACAGATACTGCTTGAGGAATGCCTCTCCCAATTCCTTCCAGTTTCTTAAAGAGCTTCTCTCTAGCTTCATATACCATTCCAAGGACCCTCCGGAGAGACTATCCTGGAAGTAGTACATCCAGAGCTTTTCATCCCTAGTATGGGCAACAATTTTTCGGTAGAATGCCTGCAAGTGAGTCTTTGGGCAGGAGCTACCGTTATACTTGTCAAAAGTAGGCGGCCTGAATTTGTGAGGAATAACCACCCCGGGGACTAGGCCCATGTCAGACACATCTATCCCCAAAGTGTCTCTACACTCGAGGGCTTTGACTTTCTTAGCAAGCATCAAAAAGTCTTGAAGATTTCCTTCTCTGCCGAACCCCATGTCATTATTGAAAGGAGAGAACTGATCCTCCTACATGTCTTGTACCAGAATGAAAGTTGTTGTGACCTGTTCTGGAACATGAGGTCCACCCGGGCCATTGTTGGTGTTGGGAGGAGTCACGTGCATGTCAGGAGTGCTTACAGGAGGATTAGTCTGAGGAGGGTTGAGCCCCTGAATTGCATTTCTTAACTCTTGTTGTCCCTGAGCCATCCCTTGCATCATGACCATTAATTCTCCCATTCTAGTGCGAAACTCATTAAGCTCGGTTTGCATAGCATCCATGACTGTCCGCTGGTTGCTGCGAGTTGCGTAGCGATGTGGGATATCTTGTCGGAGATGCCGGGTCTTGGCAGCTCTCGCAATATTTTCCTGAAACACAGATAAGTTAAACATCATGTAGAAAACCTACAAAAACAAAGAAGAACATGCAAATGATGTGTATGCAATGCAATGTGTTCCTATTATCCTCAAGGTTTTTCCCTTTTACCGTCCTGATATTAAGAGAATAATAATTGGGAAGAAGACCCATGTGATGTTCAAATAACGTGACGGTCGTGGAGAATTGGTGCTCATTACCCCGTGTCGGTGCAATAGATAACAAACAAGAGATTCAAAGCAAGTCAATCACATAAACTGAAGTTTGAATCAACAAAGTCCCCGAAGGGTGCCAATTAAAATAACAACAAAGTATATCAATAAAAGGAATCCCACAACAAGCCTGTGGGTAATCCAAGTACAATAGCATGAAACTAAACCCTAGGGAGCTCTAAGTCTTGCAGCCTCCAGCTAAGACGCTTGACATTCTGGAACAACTGAGCTATATCTGGATGATCGGGCTCCTAGATGAGTCTCTGGATGAGGAGATCGCTTAGATCAAAGGAAGCATGTAACTCTTCAATCTGCTGCAGGAAATCCATCTCATTCTCTTTGCTCAGACCCGACTCGGCCTTTGACTTCTTCACATTAACTTGAAGCTTCAGCTCTTCAACTTCTTTCTGGACATCTTCAACTATTTGTTGACTCTTTGTCATCTGATGAAGGTATTCTCTCTATTGCTCTTGTGCCTTCTGAACTAACTTCTCTTGCTCAACCAAGGCATCCTGAAGGTTCTTGATCTTCAACTCGAATTCAGCTTCTACCTCCTTTTGCTTTTTCTGATTATCGCTCCACTTCTCTTGCCAAAGCGTGATGGCTTTATTAGCCTCATTCAGTTCTTTCTTATCCCTCCAGCGCTGACTCGCCTTATGGATCTCAGCCAATCCTCTCTTCCTAAAGTATAGCTCTCTTTCCTCAAAGTCCTTCTGCTTAAGCCGAACCGTTTCTTCAGCTCGGAGAGCTCTATCCTCTAACTACTGATTCTAAATTATCAATTTCTGACAAGAATTGTAAGCCTCCTGATTCTCAACTCTAAGTTGCTTGACCGAAGCTTCCAATTTCTGGTAATCTTCTAAAGGCACTGTGGTAGGTGGTGGTAACGGTGCAGAGAAAGGGATTAGAGTTACTTGAACTTTCTCTTTTACCCAAGCTTCAAATTCGGGAAACATTTGATTGTTACTCCTGCCCAAGCGTTCTATACCTTTTCTACTAATCAATTTCCAAGCACCTGCAGCTTCTCGAACCAATGGGAGATTGTCCTTCACAGGAAAATAGAAAGTCTGAGCCAGCTCCGAATCTTTGGGCACATTATTTAGATCATATCCTAATTGTCTTCTCAAGAGTATGGGGTTGTAATTAATGCCCCCGGCTACTCCTAAGAGGGGAACATTAGGATACCCTCCACAGCTAGAGATGAGCTCTTTCCCTTTTAGCCTTAAGGTGAACCATCTAATGTCTTTGGCAGTCAGAGTGCTTAGCTTTTGCGACCAGATTACTTTGAGATCAGTGAATACTCCAGTAATGGGGATGTGTCTCATAAACCATGTGTAGAATAACGGGGCACAACACCTAACCAGGCCACCTCGTCTCTTCTCATTCTTATAGTGTACTGAATAATACAAATCTCCCAAGAGAGTGGGTACGGGATTTTTCATCATAAACAAATGAATGTCATTCATATCCACGAACTTCTCCATGTCAGCAAACAAAACTATCCCATATGCAGATAATGCCAGGATGGCGCAAACTGAATCCCACTGTTTTTCCACGGCACGCTCTTCAGCTCTTCTGACCAGAAACTTTAAAGGAAAACCAAGTATTCCTGCCTTGGTGGCAACCAGATTAGCAGATATCTCTGACGAGCTCAAATAACGATCTTTAGCGATGTCAGCATGAGTCGGTCTTGTCATCCCTGAATTGAAAGGAATTTGATCTTTGATAGGCACTCCCAAAATCTCAACATACTCTTCTAACAATGGACCTAGCTGGAAATCAGGAAATGTGAAACATCGGAGTCTAGGGTCATAATACTGTAGTAAGGTATGGATGGCACTCCTTTGTGAACTATCCAGATTGAACACCATGTCCAGAATATCGCCATATCGCCCTTTTAAAAATCCCAAATGACCCGGGGTAATAAGAGACACCATTTGTTTGAGCAAATCCACCTTGGTATCAAAAAATTTGTAGAAAACATTCTTCTTTCTGATATCTTCCATCTTTGAAGCAGGTATGCGACCAGGAACTGGGAGTAGTGCGAACCCTGAGAATAAAAAGAACACAAATGATTAATGATGTTATGATGCTTATGCAAGGCGAGGCATGTGATCAGTGAAGTGTCTGTGATGTGCCAATCATATAATCAGGTGTCGGTGCAAGGTCCCAATATCAACATATCACAAAAACAATCCCTCTGATCCGGGATCCATATCTTAGAACCAGAGGACCAGATCACAAAACTGAACCAATGGCAAAGCGGGTATGCTGAAGGTCTTAGGGTTCCTACAAACCTGTAAACCCCTCCCAATCTCATGGGTGTGCTACTCGGGTCAACATCACAGACTCTCAAAGCTGAATAGCAATAATACATTCACCATTTCCGAGAAATGGCTCATGACTAAATCAGGGAATCGGTTTGGCATTATGTACTACTCAGGGAGGCCTCAGCTGAGTCCGGAAAAACAAGCATCCCTCATAAGTCTCCAGCTTCAAGCACTGAATCGAGAAACAATAGTACATTCATCCCGAAGGGTACAATACTACCGTCATGCAAACAATTTGCTTTAACTGGATTCCTATGAGAGAACCAGGTCATCCTATGCAAGTTCCCAATGGACCCTCGGATGCGAGTGGGTTTGCCAAAAAATGTGGTCTGCCACTGTCATCACTGGAGAGGGTTGTTCCCATTAAGGTCCTCGAATATCGGTCACCAGATGCACATAACTATCAAGGTCGTACCCTGAAGTGGGGTAATCCCCACACAGAATAGTTCCAAGACGGTCGCAATCCGGGTGTGGAACACATCGCCACTCATCATGGTGAGATACCATGGAAGTACAATGTCTATCCAAGCTAATCCTATAGTGCACTCAAGTCGGGTATTTGGCTTATCTCACAGTAACTCCCATCCCACAGAAAAAATGAAAACCAGCACAGCCAGACAGTCCAGTATAATATGATGCATGGAAAATAAATACTGAAAGCAATAAATAAATGCGGTAAAGTAAAGCTATTAAGTAAAAACTGTAAATAAAAACAGTAAAGCTAAACTGAAGCACACAGCAGCAAACAGATAAACACCCAAAGAAACAAAAACAAACAGGCGCTAGAATTGACTCTACGAGGGAAACCAGAGATTCTGGGTTCGATCCCCAGCAGAGTCGCCAGCTGTCGCTCCCGGGATTTTCATCCTAGTACAAACACGAAAGTGGCGCGGAAAGGGTAGAGTCGCCAGCCATGCATTTTTATCCCGAAAGAATGGGAAAGGTAATGCTGCACAAACCTGAGGAAGAAGGAAAGGACAAGATCCTGCAAAACCAAAGATCTGGGTTCGGAAGTCGGTTACGACCTGGGAAGGTATTAGCACCCCAGATCGTCTGCCGTACCCGACGGGATCCATGCTTGCTTGTTTGTTTCAAAGGGTGAGAAATAAAACTGCTACTGAATAAAGGAACTGCTAACTGGAACTGAAATTCAATGAGAGAGGGACAAAAAGAGAACAAAAAGAAAGAATGGGGAAAATGTAGGGAAAATAAAGAATATGCTCGAACGGGCCCTACCCCGCTGCCTACGTACCTCATCGGGATAATGAGGATCAGAGTCGACGTAGTTCGCCTAACTAAGGCGGTAACTATTTGTTTGTGTTTTTTTATGGCTGGAACTGCGTATGTCTATGCTCAGGTATTGCGGGCTCGTCTGGTACGAGTGCATTTACCGTCTTGCATACGAGACAAGTCGTCGCGAGTTCGCGTTGAGAATGAATGAGATGAGAAAGAGAAGTTCCCGCAGGAAAAGTCGCTTATTATTTGTTTTTGTCTTTTATGAGAAATATTTTGAATTTGTTTGTGAATATTCTCATACTAAGACCTATCCATCGTGGTAAGTACTTACACCTCGCCCCGAAATAGGACGTGTATAAGTACTCCGCAACAAAGTCTCGTATCGTACAAGAATGTTCGGTTTTTATTAAGTGTTTTATTGTTTTTCTTTATGAGATGAGAAAGAAGGACTCAAGTTGCAAAAGGTAAAAACTAAGGGGGACTAAGACACAACCCTAAGTTAGTTTATTATGTACAAGTGTGATCCTAATGGTTTATGTGGTTTTCTAAGCCTAATGAATAAAAGGAACTAGAAACTACTAGAATTCAACTTACTTCCTAAGGAAGTTAAGTTGATTCTAAGAACAATGGGGAAGCCTATACAAGTTAGAAAATCCAAATAATAAGGCAAAGCATTAAAATTGAAACAAGAAATAAATTCTAAAAAAAATGCATTTTAAGGCAAAAAACTAAAAGCAAGGCTAAACTCCACCTAAACTTATTTATTAGAAATTCTAAGCATAAGTCCTAAAACTAAGGGAATTTATCTAATATCATCATCCTAAAATCAGTAATTAAACTATACTAAATCATTTAAAATCCTAAGATTAAACCTAATTAAACTAATCCTTAATGAGACATAATATCCTAAGCTAAACTAAATGGATTTATCATGTAAAAATGGCCTAAAGATTAATACACTAAAAATAGTAAAAGTCCTGGAAAAAATGTAAAATTAATTTTCTAGGGTCCTTAACCTGACTATAGCATTGTGCTAAAAAATATCCCAAAAATTCAGAAGCTAACTATGCATAAAAGTCACTTAAATCTACCTAAGAATTAACCATAATTTTACATGAATTAAGCTACCAAAACAGTGGATAAAATGACCTAAAAATATACCAAAAAATATCCTAAGTCATATTATAAGTCCTCTAATCATAGCAAAAAGAATGGGCTAAAAATCCTACAGGAAGTGGAAAAAATAAAATGAACAAAATTAAGTGCAATTAAAGAAATTCAATAAAATGCTAATTACATGAAAAATAGAAATTAAATCAAAAATAGCCAAAATTCAGAAATTAAAAATGTCACAAATTTCTAAAATGAATTATAAGCCTACTGGAATTTTTGTAGAATTTTATGATGAATTTTACTATTTTTTATGGATTTAATTCAAACTAAACTAAAACAAAAAATAACAAAACAAAGAAAAAGCTGGGGAGGTGCATTTAGCAGATTTTTATAGTTATTATCCTAATGGGCTTAAAAACCAGGGGTGCGAATAGCAAAAGACTTGGGCCCATCTACGCAGGCTATTGAGGGTGCATGGCATGAATTTTCGGTCAATATGTTGACTCAATACGGATCGTGTGATCTAGGCCTTTCTAATAGTATTCTAATCAAGTGACTCACAAATGTAGGAACATGGTTATTATGGTGTATAACACGCACAGAATCACCCGCAGACATAGCCTACCAGACGGTGACACATGTCACCTCCGGTGTGGATGGAGAATCCAAACAATCTGATCTTATCTTCTTGAACATTGAAACGGTGACTTAATGCGAATTAGACTGGATTAATTGCAATTAAAATACTCTTAATTCCCTTTATTTCTCCTTTAACTCTTCAAAATTCTTCTACCGTATTCTCTTAATCAATCAAATTAATAAACCAAAGAAAATAATATAAAGACAAGCCATGAACAAAGGGGCTGAAGAAACCCTAGACCTCATTCCCTCTCTCCTTCTCCGCCGCCAACCTCATCTCCTCTTTCTTCTTCTTCAAATTCGCCACCACCATCAACATCATCTTCCATCGCCTTATCCTCTTCTGAAACATAAATGAAACCAGGCAATCCAACCTAACTCTCTTTCAACTCTCAAATCCGAAACCAAAACACCAACCTAACACTTTTCTTTTTCAAATCCGAACCTAATCCTCAAAACTAACCAAAAACGAAACTCATTCTCATCTAATCCAAAACAAAACAAACACATAAAAGCTTATTTGAATCTAACTCAAAAGCAATTTCACAACCGACGCGAATTCGTACCTTGAATCTAAGTTGTGTTGGTGTTGTTAACGAGCGGAAGGAAATCGTCGCCGGTTGTTGCAAGATTAAGGATGATGTCGTTCAAAGAAGATATCAATTCACAGCTTCCTAATTCGTGACGACGACGAGGATAACGCTCCGGACTGAAGAATAGAGGAAAAGTTGATACGAGACGCGGTGCGGAATAAGGCTTCCAGGTACGATTCGTCTCTCGGACTCCTTCTATTTCTAATTTCCAATTCGTCCTGAATCCATGACTCGTTGAATTGATGTGTTGTTGTTTCGATCTGTTCCTGACTTTTTGATGCCGCTATATTTTTTTTTGTTACAGGTTTGTTTGGTGGCTTGATGAAGGTGTTATTTGGTGAAGGTGAGGCCGATGCAGGAGTCAGATTGATGCAGATAGAGAGAACGATTATGATTGTTGGAGAAGAGAAAACAATGAAGATGAAGAAGAGAGATTTGATGGTGTTGATTCTGCAAATTGAGAGAGAGATTAAAGAGAAGGTATTGATCGAATGAAGATTCAAGAGTGAAATTGGAGATTTTAAGCTTGAAGGTTGTGAATGTGTGAAGAGGAAGTTGAAGTTGGATGCAATTCAGAATGAGGATGGAGAAGAAGAAGGATCTGAAGAATGAAGAATGATTGAAGAATGGTGATTTCCAGAACCCTGAGAAATGAATAACCTCACTGCTTTATAGAAGATCTGAGATAGCTCTTGTGAAGAATTCAGGTGAAGTTTCCAGAAGAAATTGGTTATGAGTTTTTTAAGTTTTCAGTTAGTTTGTTATGATTTCTGAAATTCTGTTTTTGGTAGTTTTGCTTATTGGTTAGTTCTTTTCACTTACTAGTTTAAGGCTATAATCTTCTGCTTTCCCTCTTGAGTGTCCATTCAATTTTTGGTTTGTTTTATCATTGCAGAATGCAGATGGAGGGTAGAGATCAATGGAGAGTAGTGCAGAAAAGGATTGATGAAAAATGAAGAGTTGAGAGTGGTTTTTTTTTTGTTTGAAGAGGTTGATGGTGTGCGAGATTGAATATGAGGAGAGTTGAGAGCTGAAGAAGGCCTGGTACCGAGTTCTGTTATCATAACAGAATTTTTTCTTTGTAACTTATCCTTCATTTTCTGTTATTGGATTTTAGAGTTTCAAACCGCTTTTTCGTTGTAACTGATACCATTATTCTTTGTAACCGAATTCTTCTACAGTTATGTTATGATTCCTTTTTGTATTGATTTTTCTGAATTTTCCTGGTGTAAAGTTGAAGATGAAAGAATTTCTGAGTTTTTTCTGTGTTGTCCATTTTTGAGAGGGATCAAGTTTGTTATCTCCTGAGTTCTGACTTTTTTTTTTATATAATAACTGATTTTCTCCAACTGAAAACTGATACACCTTGTAATTGAATTTTCCCATTCAATTTTTCGTTTGAGAGTTTTCTCAGCCCAATCCGTAAAAAATAATTGATGATATTGGCGAAAACTGATACACCTTGTAACTGAATTTTCCCATTCAATTTTTCGTTTGAGAGTTTTCTCAGCCCAATCCGTAAAAAATAATTAATGATATTGGCGAATTGCAACTTGTTGATGAATGGTCTCAATTTGTTCTCAATTTTTTTAGTTAAAGACAATGTCTTGACCGTGCTAAAAAAATCCTCCCATATCCAACTTGTAGCTTATAAATAATCAATGTAATGCCCTGCATCCACTATTTCACCAAAGCCAATGCAAGAAGAATATTAGCAATTAATTTAGGGAATGCTGATGAATTAAATTTAGTGCCATTTTAGGAACTTGTTATAATCACCAAAGAGAATTGAAACTGACAAATCAAACTTTTTGCCTTCATTTGGCCTCTTCTACTTGATATTGTCAATATGATATTGACATAATAAATGCCCAAGTGGAATTTTTTCACCAATAATAGAAGCTTTTCCATTTCCCTCGTACCAATAAGTGACAGAAATAATCAGCAACCAATGCTATTTCAATAAGAACATTCGGAAGCTTCCCATGTGATTTTATCTAACTATGATGGTATTCCCATAAGATGTGTTCTATTTAAAAGTGAACTATGCCTTTTGAATAAATGGACAACACCTTCTTCTTTCCCTTTAATACATGAGAACCTTTAAATGTCCTTGAATTTCTACATAAACAATATCGAAAGTGGATCTTGAGTTTTTAATAAATAAAACTTGATCTCCCTAACTCGATTCAGAGCTTTGAATACGAACTCTTGATCCTATCCCTAATTAGACATGTGTTCCAAGATCTTCTCAATAATTCATACCCAGTAATTCATGCGAACTTTCTTCCAAATATGACTTGAACCGGATTCTTGAACAAAATAATTGCCTAAGAACTTGATGTCATCTGGCTCAACCTTGAACAATCTAAAATCAATGCTCCAAAAGAGATGGAAACAAAACACAGTAATAACCTCAAATGAAATGACTTGATCATAGGGAACCCTTATCGAAAGAACTATCTCCTAGTTCAGCCTCAATGGAATAAGAAAACTCCTATGTTTTTTTTTCCTTTTTTAGAAATACAGATAAATAAACTCTGATTCAAGACATTGCCAAATTTTAGAGAAGAATAGCCCTAGTAGCTTGAGTGGGAAGAAATCCATGGTAATCATTCTTCATAATTTCAATCTCTCACTTAACAATGGATAATCTCTATCAGTGGAATCCTTGAAGACCACTTAATTAGGAAAATAAACCCTAATCACGCTGCAAAGGTTCAAGAAGATGATGTTATTGATGGTCGGACGACCAACCTTGGATTCATTCGACAATTACAGACAATGTGTGCAACCCTAATTCCATATGGCCTTGATCCCACATCTTAGGAACTCAATGCAAATGAATGATTGCAAGTGTTAATGACCTAATGGAAGAATGCAGATGAATATGAAGCGTAAGCCAATCAAGGCAATAAATAATGAGGGAAAATTTTGAGGTATTACATGTTTAATGTTAATTCTATGCATTAAACAATGAAGTGGTTTCACGAAGAGTGAACATTTTAACACTAATAGATTATTGTGCAGTAAATCTTCCTCGTTACTGTATTATAATTGTTAATAAGTTATACTTTAAAAATTTCATTTCCATATACAATCCCACAATAAGAAAAATATATATTACATTACTGAATAGTATAATATTGATGTAAGTATTATAATGTGCAAAATATAAAGAAAATATTCAAATGAATGGTCATTACCTACGGTAAAATGATCAAGAAATTAAAAAATGAGTTACTTTTTCTCTCTCTAGGAGCTCAGGTCTGACTTCTCTCAAAAAGGGGCTAGGGCTTGGAGCACCCACCATGATTGGTGGGTCATCTCACAGCGATGGAGGATGATCAGAGGAGAAGAAAAGAACCTTCAAACAGTGGGTTCCTCAATGGGATTCGTATCCAGTCGGTAGGAGATTTGCAAAAGAGGATCTTTTATGTTTAACTTCGATAGTTTTCTCAGAATTTCCTGATAGAAGCAAGGCCAAGTACTTTTTCGAGATCTTCAGCTGTATTGGTGAGATAGTGGAGGTGGTCATTTCGCCTAGAAGAAACAAGATCTGAAAGAAGTTTGGTTTCGCCAGGTTTAAGGTGGTGGAAAATGCTAGGGTATTAGCGGTGAAGATAGATAATGTTTATATTGAAGGTAAGAAGATTCACGCGAACTTGCCTAGATTCGAGAGAAATTTTGGTCATCGAGGTGTTAAGTATAGGGAGGAGTCGAAAGCAGGGGAGGAGAAGGTTGTTAGTAGAGGCAGAAATGGGTCAAAGCTCGGGATTGGTCTCGGATCATTCGCTGATATCGTTTCCGACAAGGAGAATTGTATGGTTGTAGGTGATTTAGAATGGTTTAAATTTTTCTTCCAAGGTTGAAGACAAAACTAGACTTATTAGAGCTTATGTGGGTCAAGTGATTATTTCCGGATCAATATACAACATTCAATCGTATCTTGAGATGAAGGCTTTTTTCGTAATCAAAGTTGTTCCGTTGGGTGCAAATATGTGTCATCTTGAGGAATCCGAAGAAGGAATATTAGAAGAGTTATCGAGGGAGGGCGACGCTTGGTGGAAGCACTGGTTTAAGGAGGTTAGAAGTTGGAACGATGTGGAGGTAGATGATGGAAGAATGTTATGGATCAAAGTTTTTGGAATTCCCGCTCATGCTTGGAATTATAATTTCTTTGTGGAGTTAGAAAATTCCTTTGGGTAGTTCTCTTGCGTTGATGACAACATGGTTATGGGTATTGTTCTTGATGTTACAAAAATTTAGGTGAGAGTCCCGTTTGCATCCAAGCTTTGTGATTCTATGTGCGTCTCAATTGACGGAAGAAGTTTTACACTAATTATTAGAGAAGAGGCTTATGGTTCTTCCAGCATCATAACAGGTATTTAAAAATCTCAAATTACTGAAACCTTTCAAGTTTAACAATGAATTGTTTACCTTTAATTCTTTATTCCTTCTATGGAGAAGGAGTGGAAAGAGTTCAAGGTAGAAGGGAGAGGAGATTTTGTCTTAAAAAGAAAATTAAGACTTCTTAAAGTAAAGCTTAAATGGTGGAATATGGAAGTGTTTGGGAGGATTGATTTGGAAGTGGAAGAGGGAGTTGGTGATATATTTTTGGAGATGAGAGGGCGAAGGTTGAAGGTTTTTATCATCAAAAGGAAGCAACGAGTTAGTTTTGGAGAAATTTGAGGATAAAAGAAAATATGATTTTCCAAAAATCGAGATTGAAGTGGCTTAAGGAGGGAGATTCCAACAACGGTTTTTCATAAGGTGATGAAGGATAGAAGAAGACATAATCACATATGTCCATTAATTACTTCTAGAGGATTAATAGAGTCGGTCAAGGAGATTAAGGAGGAGGTTCGAAGTAATTTTTCTACCAAATTCGTTGAAATAGAGAGGGAGAGGCCTTTCTTTGAGGGGATTCCTTTCAATAGAATTAGTGTGGAGGAGAATTTGGCTCTTGAAAGTCATTTTCAAGAGGAAGAGATCAAGGAGTCTATTTTAGGTTGTGGTGGATCTAAAAGTCTGGGGCCAGATGGTTTTTCTTTCCTTTTTATTAAGAAATGTTGGAACTTTCTTAAAGAAGATTTTATTCGGTTTTGCTATAGTTTTCATGAAGATAACAGACTTTCTAAGTCAATTACTTCCTCCTTCTTAACTTTGGTTCCTAAGTCCCCTAATATAATTTCATTGGATGATTATAGACCTATTTGTTTGGTAGGTTGTTTATACAAAGTGACTGCTAAAATTTTGGCGGGGAGATTGAAAAAGGTTCTAAATTATATTATTTCTCCTTGCTAGAGCGCTTTTATTCCGGGTAGGAAATTGCTTGATGGAGTCTTGGTGGCTAACGAAGTGGTTGATTATGATAAGAAGGAGGTTAAGCATTGTTTTCTTTTTAAATTGGATTTTGAAAAGGCTTATGACAAATTGAGTTGAAACTCTTTAAGATACATGTTTTCAAAAGTGGATGTTGGGGCGGTTTAGATGAAATTGAAATTCTGGAAACAACCACACAATGTCGAACACGATGTCATGACACTTAAAATAATAAAATTGTAAATGACAAAGACAGAATATAAAAGACACAAAAAGTTATTAACCCAGATCAATTTAATCACACCTACTCTAGGGGCTACCAAGCCAGGAAGGAACTTCACTATCAGTAGTATCAATTCAAAGATCCACAACAAACACATATAGTTTGCAATCTTTTTACTTAATCACCACCAAACGACAGTTCTACCTAGGAACTCCTAGATATAAGACACCCTCTCACTTCCCACACAATCACAGTCAGTGATCTTAAATAACAACACCAAGAAAATGAAGGCACTCTTCAAGACAATCTTTGATCTGCTTAAAAGCTTCAGTCAATTACAAACACTCTTGCTTAAAAGCTTCGAATGGAGAAATTACGAATGAACACCTAGTCCAAAACAATCATCAAAAGACAATTGCTTGGCTCACAAGTAAAACTAACACACGTGAAAAACATTGAAAATACAATCCTTATTTTCCACATGTTCACACTAGGATTGAGCAGCTTTAAATAGAAACTCCAATGGGCATTGGGCCTGCTGAACTTTCACACAATTCAGAATAAAAAGTTCCTAAATTATAGGAACAAATATAGCAAGAAAAAATGTTCTGCTATAACAAAACCAAACAAAATCCTCCTTTTCCTTCTGAAGCAAACGCGCTAAAACCACAATAAAATCTCAGCAATAAAGACAACAATATGCACACACAAATTAGGATTCAACTAGGTCTTCAGGCCCAGTCATAGATGTCTTGACATCTGTCTTGACATCCTGAAAACAAAAAAATGCACAAACACACTACACACCTGCATAATGCTTAAATCACATGTCATAACATTGCTTATGACATCCTGAAACACATAAGAGTTTTACCATAAAATATAGCCAACCAAAACATCTACAAACTCCCCCTTTGGCAGATTTTTGGCTAAAACAATTTAAGCATTATCAGCTAAAACAAATCAGAAAGCAATAAACACAGCAGCCAGTAGAAGCACAAAATTGAGGACTCCCCCTCAACAGCAGCTGTAAGAGCACAACACAAGAAACATCATCAACAGCAGCAGTAGAAGCAATAGAACAAAGTATGTGCACACATCATAATAGAATTGTACCAATAGGTATATCACATCAGGTGCACCAGGAAAAACCAGAGAGATTTCATCCCCCCCCCCTAACCTGTAAACACCAGCCCTGCAACACACCAACTGACAATACTAAAATAAATAGTATTTATCAGCAACATAGCAAGAAAGCCTATCTAAATCTACTCCCCCTTTTTAGACAGAAATTTGGCTAAACAGGAACATAATCATAGAGCAAAAGAAACAGATTAAACTAGCTCATGAAGAGCAAAATAAATATCCTGGTATAGAGAGACCCCAACAAGTACGACCAGAAATTCAATCAAAATTACAAAAATGCCTACAAGGGAAATGAAACCACACACACACAAAAAATAGGACCGGTAGTCTTTCACAACCATTAATCAGAATCAGTGCCAACAACCTCCTCTTCCTCACTATCTGAGCTTTCATATCCTTTAGCCTTTTCTTCAGCCTGTTCTTTCTCAGGATCCACCTCAGCCTCTAATGACTCAATCATTTTCTCAAATTTTGCCTTTCTGGCCTCTAGCTCCTTACAAGCTTCCTTGAGCTCAATAATGATTGATCTTTTATCAAGAGGTTTGCTGCTAGTATATGTTATGGTGGATGTCACAGCAATGTCAGCAACATGAGTGCCCTAAAATAACTTATAATGGAAAGCTAGAGCATTTTCCCTCTTGCAGATTGTGTCTGACTCAATTAAGATAACATGAAACTAGTTCAAGATGATCCCACATATGAGGGAAGGAAAAGCAATAAGTAATTTTACAGCCATTGTGCCAGCATGCTTCATGGTTTGATAAAAAAATATAAGTACCATAATCAAATTTTGTTTTGGTACCCACAAAATAGATAAACCTTCCTAAACCTTTAGCAATGTTAGATGTATGGTTGGTAAGAACCCAGTTGGCTGCACCTATTCTATTTAACATAACATACTTAACACTAAGCATGCTTGTTGAAAGTTTTCCCTTTCTTGGCCAGTACTTAACTTGACAGCAGTGAGAGTCTTGCAAACATCATTATCACTTACTTCTAATTCAGGGTGATTGGCAGTATCTCTTCCTAGATAGTTATTTATCACAGCAAGAGAGAAGTTAATACACTTACCTCGAACATATACTTTTCTGAAATCCTTCGACTTCCCATCAGTACAATCTTCAAAGAGATTAACAATAAATTCCTTTACCTGAGTTTCATAGCATGGTGAGAATCTGGCCACAGGTTTGAGAAGATCTGCATAGAAGATAAGGTCCATTATCTCAGTGCAGTTCAGGACAGATTCAACAACCTCCCTTTCCAAGGTCAGTCTTCTATGATAAACAAAATTCCACTTCTTCACACTACTGATACAGTGAAAGTATATGTTATCCAGTGGTGCATCAGGTACCCTGGCAACAAGCTTACTGGAGGCAGACTTCTTTCTTGGCGTGATGTCTGGAACATCACTTTCAACATCCTCACCAGTCTTAGAGGTAGCCCTGACCTTTCTCTTTTTGGTGACCACATGTTGCACCCCAAAATTTGCCCTCCACAAGACAATACATTGTGTACTAGGAGATTCAAGGTTCACAAGGTTCACAAGACATCTCATGAGATTCCCAAGGTTCACAAGATTCACAATTAGTCAGAAAGTTTGACAATTCTCTCAGACAATGCATTCTCCTAAGCAATGCATCTTAAACTAGGGTTTTGACTTTCATCAGGCTAAATGGACTTCCAAGGCTTCAAGTGAGTTTCATAACATGCTATATGTGTTCAAGAATCCCCATGTCAAGTTTCAAGGCTTTCCCAAAAGATTTGCTCAGTCAGATGATCAGATAGGTTAAAATCAGTCAAAGCAGTCAAGAAATCAAACTGAGGTCAACTGTGGTCAAACCAAAGTCAAACTTCATGATTTTTTGCCAACATCAAGTATATGAAGTAAAATTAATCATTTGATCAAGGTTTGATCATGATTCATCAAGGAGATTTCAGATCATCAAGAATCAGGAGTTTCAAAATTAGGGTTTTCACAGAAAAAGTCAACTGAACTTTGACCAGCCATAACTTTCACATGCTTTATCAAAATTTTTCCATCCAAAGCGCATTTTGAAGGAAATTGAATTCTCTACAATTTTGTGTCTCACAAGCCAAGCCCAAAAATGCTTCATTTGGAAGGTATGAGCTAAGACATTATAGGTCCTTTTAAAAGTCAACAAAAAGTCAATAGCTTCCAAAGAGTATAACTTGAGAATGATAAAAGATATGGACATGAGACCAAAGAGGTTCGTTATAAGACTCTTTAAGATTTCCAAAATGTCCAAGAACACCTTCATAGCATTAAAATTGAAGGATTTGTGCCCTTGCAAAGTTGGGAAATTTTTGGGAAGTTTATGAAGCAAATAAGGCCTTAAAACCAATTTTTGCTAAATGAGCCCACCAAATTACCATCCAATCTTTACAAACTCATCAAGCACGACCCAACCCATACATTTTATGATTTTTTTATATTTTATTTCATATTTATTTGAATTTTATTCATTAAAATACAAATTAAATTAAAATAAAATATGAAAATCATATATTTGAAAAAGATTTGGATTCTAGAAGGCCATAAACACCATTCAAGACTAAATATTCACATCCAAATTCGTGCTAGGCCAAGATAGTAAGAATATATTGGATTTTTTTTATATTTTTGAATGAGATATTCCTTCATAATCAAGCAATCAATTTTCATGATACAAAGCCCATTCTTTTTGACCTAATTGCATCCATATATATACATGAACACACTGCAAGCACAAGGGGACGATTTTGCAGCCTCCACACATATCCTTCAACTTCAAAATATCAAGGAAAAAGTCATATACGATTTTGGAGTTAGAAAGAATTTCAAGACATTCTAAAGGTTGCATTAGCTTCTCTGATCATCATTGATCATGTAGCAATCATCATCTGCATCTCTAACACCATGAATTGCTCTAACCGAATCACTCTTGTTCAAGTTTTTACATTTTTTCGATTTCATACTTTCATGCGATATTAATTGATTTTTCTTGCTGATTTGTGTTTGTTTTGAAGCATAGAAGCTTTCTGGATAAACCAATTGAAGTTTCATGGCCTAAATCATTAGATGTCATTGTTAGGGTTTGAGATTCGAATTCGGGATCTTGGTATTTAGGGTGTTTAAATGGATTCTAAGAACATGGCCATAACATATAAACTTCATGTGATTGATCTGGGCTGTTAATTTATATTAATATTGTGGTTTGCTTGATGATTCAAAAACATAGGTTTTCTGGTTCAAGAACATGCAGGAAAATTCGCAAGAAACTTTGAAGGAAATTTCGCAGGAAATTGGATGAAGGAGATGAAGTTTTGGCGCTGAAATCAAATTCAAATATGTGTTTTAAAATATATAGTTTGATTGTTGGTTTAATTTCAAACGTGCGTGTTTAGCTCAGTTGGTTGATACATTGGTCTATTAACGAATGGTCCTGGGTTCGAATCCCCCCAGGCCATTTTGTTTTGTTTTATTTTTTTCAATGTTTTCACAGTTTAAAAAATAAAAAGATCATTGCCCAAACTTTATCACCAGCACGCAGCTGGCCTGGTGGCAGCCATGCTGGTCCAAGGGTGGAAAGGCCTAGGGCGTGGGTTCGATCCCTGCCCCAGGTAAGTTTTTAGTTTCATTTTTTTAATTATTTTGTTTTGTTAATTTATTTTATAAATTATATTTCTTATAATAAAAACATATTTAAATAATCATATGTAAATATATTATCTTCATATTTTCTAAAGGACCTTTAATTTATTTTCTAAAAAATTTAATCCTAGTTTTTTTTATTTTCAATTAAAATATGTATATATTATTATTATATATTTATTATTTTTGGTAAATGATTAAATTAATAATGTAAATTAAATTATAAATCCTAATTATATTTTCTAAATTTCAAAAACCCTAATCCTGATTTTACTTAATTATAAAATTAACCCTAATTTTTATTTAACTTCAATATTAAACTTAATTAATTTTTCTTATATGTAATTAAATAATTAATCTTATTTTGTAAATAAATTTATTATTATTATCTTTATTATTTTATTTTCATATCAAAAAATTTAAAAAAAATGTTTGTTTAATTTTAATTATCATGTATATATTTTATATTTTGTACTAACCTTTTCTTCTTATTATTATTGTTTTATCACTAACCATTTTATTTTAATTTTTTATTATATAATTATTATTTAATTTGCTTTTATTATAATGTAACTGTACAAGCCATGTAATAGTTGTAGTATTTTTTTTATTGTTTATTTATTTATAAATTGCTATGGTTAGTAAATTAGAGAGTGAAAACTTATTTGTATTTTAAAATTAATTTAGATCACTAATCATAAAGATAAATATATGAACCTATACACGCACACACGTAAGTCGATCTTTGATCGCCATCTCACCTTCTTAAGGATACCTCTCATGTTGCCTAAACTAAATGGTCAAGTAAGGTGTATAAAGCAAAGTCCCTTCTCTTATTAATATCATCTTGTCCCTTTACGATTATAAGATCAAGTCCCTTCGAATGTTGCCTTCGTGAATGATCTTGTCCCTTTCGAATAAAAGATGATAAGTCCCTTCGAATTGCTAAGACACCTTACAGTTGCCTAATCAAGGATGACCCTTCATATGTCCCATACAACATCCAAGGTAATGACTACCTATTCCTTAATAATAGGGATAGTCTTACCATTGAAAGAACATACAAGAACAGTAAAGATTTAATCATTAGGGTAGGTTCCTCTTAAGTACTTGCTCACTCATTCAAAAACATTTCATAAACACTTCACATTTTCAAACAATTTTCAAAACAAAGTCTTTATATATATCCGTACAAGGATCATTATAAAGTACTTAAGAAAATTTTTAATCACACACTACACTTCTCGAAATAATTTAAAGTGAGCTAAGTAACTAAGAGCCCATGGATAACCATGGATGTAAAGGGTGCTAACACCTTCCCTTTACATAACCTACCCCCCGAACCCAAAAATCTTTTAAGGTCTTTCCTGTTCTTTTATGCCCTTTCCTTTGGATAAAATAAAAGTCGGTGGCGACTCTTGCTATCCGCAACATTTAACTAAAGTCAGTTCTCCCACTGTGTTACAGAACTGGCGACTCTGCTGGGGACTTAATAAAAGAGGGGTACCCTTAGGAATTAGATCACTTTAAACTTGTTTGCTTTGTTTGCTTTACTTTACTTGTTGGGTGCTCTTATGTGTGAAAGACCCTAACCCGGATCTAGTGTACCTTAGGTAAATGGCAATAGACCAAGGAAACTGTACGGCGTATACCGATATGGTTGATCTGGTGGCCATAGTTAGTGTGACTTCTTGGTTGGTGCTTATGTTCCTTAAGTCAAGTTGATGATAATATGAGGCTGACATATGTTGTCAATACACTAACTGACTTTTAGAACCCTAGTCATCCCATCTTGGCCTTTAGAAAGTAGTGAGATAACCGGCTTTGGTGAAGACTGAAGTTGGTTGATACTCGATACTACGCTCATTGAGATCCTAGACTTAGAGGGTTTTGGTTGGCAAGTAAGTTGCCTACTGAACAACCATCCTTGTGAAGGATCAATGATATTGAGATCCCTTAGAACCTGGTTACTTTATAGGACAAGATGAACCAACTAAACTTCAGGGGAGGGTACTTACCTTTAAACCTCATGCAAGCCTCTAAACCTAGGGCTGTTGTGTGACTTGCTTGTGTGTGCCACATGTTTGTGATTGAGCATAACATCATAACATCATCATGCATCATAAGCATAGCATTTCCACTAACCATTTCAAGGACCAAAGGATTTATCTTTGTTCTTTGTTGCAGGTCATGGCTTCTGCTCGTAGGAATACTATCCGGATCAACTTTGTAGGGATACCTCCTAAGCTTAAGGAATTGGTGTCTCAAGTTTCTGAAAACTCCCAATTCATCAAGAGGCATGGTCACCTACTAGATTTAGTCACTTCAGGGTTTAATGAAGACATGATGAGTGTTCTGTTTCAGTTCTTTGATCCTAAACATCACTATTTCACATTCCCCGACTATCAGTTGGTTCCTACAATGGAAGAGTTCTCCAGGCTTCTGGGGATACCTATTCTTGATCAGAAACCCTTCACAGGCTTGGAAAAAGAGTCTAAACCTGAAGTCATTGTTGCATCCCTACATTTGAAGAAATCAGACATTGTCCTAGAAACAAGGAGTGGAGTTAAGGGTGTTCTTGCCAAAGTATTGATGGAGAAAGCTCAAGTGTTCCTGAAGGCTATGAGTTATGATGCTTTTGAGGAAATCTTAGCCTTATTGATTTATGGCTTAGTGTTGTTCCCCAATCCAGACCAGTTCATAGACGTACACGCCATCAACATATTTCTGACTCATAATCTAGTGTCTACATTACTTGGAGACATCTTACACTCTCTTCATACCCGTACTACGAAGGCACGAGGAACTCTGATGTGTTTAATACCTCTATTGTCTAGGTGGTTTATTTCTCACCTTCCTCGATCAGTGATGAAGAATGAACAAGGGTTAAGGTGGTCCAAGAGGATTATGTCACTTTCTCATTCAGATATTCATTGGTGCTCTAGATCTATGGAGAATGTTACTATCATTGACAGTTGTGGGGAGTTCCCTAATGTGCCACTCCTTGGCATAAGAGGGGGCATTACCTACAATCCTTCCTTAGCTTTACGTCAGTTTGGTTATGCTCGGAGTGATGGTCCTCATGACATGCTTATTCAGGGTATTGTGTTCGACTACGACAACGATCTACAAGGATACCGTCAAAGGTTCATACGAGCATGGGGTAAAGTGAACAAGGTTGACAACAAGACTCTGGAACCCAAGTACACTATTCCTATGGAACCTTATCTTAGAAGGGTGTGAGCACGTGCTCAGACTCTTATGATGCCATATCCTGCTATCCTGCCAGTTACCATGGAGCATGTTGCTGAAGGAGATACTTTTTATATCATTCTTCATCTAGACATGCCCACTGACATGGAGGAGTTAAAAAGGTCCTGGATCCAGTTGAAGGTGCAAAGGGATACTTTTGATACTCATTACAAAGCAAGTCAAGAAAGAATCCTGGAGTTAACAAAACAACTTCACGAGGAGCGGAATCTCAACTCATACCTCAACACAAAGAGGAAACGTCCATGGGAGACTTAAAACCCCATTTTTTGAATTCATTTCATTTTTATTGTAAGCCCAAGGGGCAAACAAGTTTATTGATTACTAATAAAAGTTTACTTTCTGGTTGTTTAAACAAATTTAAATCCTGCGGTCCTTGAAAACATTACATATGCATCTACATACCATATCATTGCATGACAGGTTGTCACAACAGGTTTCTCATCTTCTCGCTGTTTATTTTAGCAGAAATGGCTCTCGAACAATCTATCAAAGATCTTCAAGCTCAGAATGCTCAGTTTCAAGAAGTGATTCTGAATTTGTCCAAGGGACAAGAAGAGTTGAAAGCACTCCTCTCTAAGGACATGAAGAAGAAGAATCCTGAGGACAACAAGGATGATCAGCTGAAACAACTACAAGCTGAGATGGCAGAGATGAGGATCCAGATGAATGGCCAAATGGCTCTCATCCAAAGTTTGGCCCAGGGGAAAGAAGAGCTAAGAAGCTTTGTCAATAAGCTTCGATATAACGGAGTTGGGAATCTAATCATCAGTCAACCTTTGTTGAAACAAGCTGACTTGGCTGAAAGGAAAGTAAGGATAAGAGAAGGAAATAGACAGGCTACTACTGACCATCCTTCAATGGAAGAAAGAAGGCCTTGTAAGGTTAATCCACTTCGATACAAGGAATGTAGAAGACAATTCATCCGGTTCAACATACCAATGTCACAAGTTTTGCAATGCCTGTTGGAGATGAAGCTGATTTCCTTGGAAAATTCTCCTAAAAATCCTAATACCTCTTCTCCTCGCTATAATCCCAAAGCAAGGTGTATGTATCACTCCGACTGTCCTGGACATGACACTAATAACTGTTGGGCATTGAAGAATAAGATTCAAGACCTAATTGACAAAGGAATACTCGAGGTTACGCCAGAAGGCCAGGTTGAGTTCTTTTATCGTCCATCAAGCATCAAAGTTTCCAGATAACTAGAGTGACAAGTTTAGAGGAAGAGACTTTGAGAACATTTGAATTTTCATTTGTAATTTCTTTGGTTTGTTTAAACACTTACTATTATGTCAAACTTTTGTTTTCATTAATGCATTGCATATGTTTGTCTTGAATTAATCCATTCGTTTCACTATATTTTGAACTATGCTTCATATTTCTATTTTGTGATATTTAACTCCTGATAAATCTATAAGCCTGTAGAGGGAGGATGACGAACACAATACCATAATATTAGGCAGTATGCTTTTGAACAGACTATGCTGACGATGTACAAGCATTGTTTCAATTCCTAAACAATGGAGATATAAGGAAGTTAATCCCTAGTCAACCCTTTTGAGCCTATTAAGTAGGAGTTTTTATTCTCGCACAAATTAAAACCCTTATTCATAACCCGGGGCAGGGTAGTTACTCGGTTAACTCAAATATGCCAATTATCTGTGTTGTACACAACTAATGATGGTTCTCTGTAATCATTAAACCTGACAGTCAATATCCAGCAAAAGAATACCCCACTAAGTCAAAACCTATGAAGGAGACTTAGTAAAAAAAATTGAGAAATTCCGCTGACTGTAATTTTGAAACAAACAGTTCAGGCAAAAAGAAGATATAACAAAGTCAAAAGAAAAAAGAGGTCACTATGAATCCTCAACAAAGAAAGATGACTGAATGTTCAAATAAATTTTTGGTTTCTGAACCATCACAAATGTCAGTGTTACAATTCCAAACTCCTTTGAGCCTCAATGCATAAGTTAACTGAGCATAGGACTGAAGAACATCATGGAGATTGGGTTGGGTACAAATAAAATTTGAGCCTTTATCCTTTGTTTATTAAACCGTGAACCATGCCACGTTACAACCCTTTAAAAGTCCTAACTGAAGCATGGTTAGTTCGAAAGCGTATTGCTACAAAAAGGTATCCTGACTCCTTTAGGGCTTATTATAAAACTTGAGTTAATATCACAGTTTTCACAAAAACTGTCTTTCTAAAATAACTCTTTTTTTTAAAACTTCAAGACAGACATAAGTATTGCATTTTTGAATATATTTGTTTGCATATACCTGAGTGTTTGATAAACAGAGAAACTTACAGGATGAATGTTCAATAAACCAAAGTCCTTCCGATAAACAAAGTTGCTTCCTGGATCAAAGCCCATGTATCCAAAGGGGCATAGTCATTATCTCCCAATCAAGGGGGCAGGCCATGATACTACCTAACTCATTTGAGGCAATCAGGACAGGATTCAACTATGTTTAAGTAGCCAGGGGAAGATCTCCTCGTCTATCTAAGTTACCAAGGGCAACATTACAGAGTTCATAATGTTAGGGGCATAGTCACTGTTTCCCAATCAAGGGGGCATACCAAGTTACTGTTCAATTCATTCGGGGCAATCAGGTCCAGATTCAACATTGCTTAATAGCCAGGGGCAGCTTTCCTCGTGCATTTGAATTACCAAGGGTAACATTACAAAGTTCATGATGTCAATGGCATATTATTGTGGGGCATTCTGCTTATTTCTCTTGAGGTAACTACATTCAGATACTTCCATTATGGGACAATTCATCCTCAACCAAGGGGCAATGCTCTCTTTTCAAATCTAATACCCGGAGCGTATATGGTCCATCACAATTTGAAGACACGTCTCTCTCATTGCATTACCTTGATATTGGATTCTCAGCAGAATCCATTGTGGAAATTAATTGTCTACGCCAGTAGTATCAGATGGTGTCAGTATCATGTCTTCAGATCCAGCTATGAGGATTTCTGGGAAGGTATTCAGGAAAGTTAAGAATCTCAGGAGCTCTAAATCCAATTGGTTATACACTCTCAAAGTTGAAACGATTCTGTTTTCAAGTTCAGCTTTACTTTTCCCTCTTTATTCAGGATTACTTTTCCTCTTTTACTAAAGCAAAAAACGTCTATTGGTTGTGTTTGAATGTATGTATGCTTTTGAATATGATGTTTACCAGAAATGTGATAATGAGAAAACGTATCGATTATATTGCTAGGTTTCATTGACGTTTTATTGCATAATCATCGTTTTAACACTCGATTTCTCGATTTTTTCTTACCTTTTTGCAGGTACATCATATATGGAGCTAAATCATGAATTAAGAGCAAAAAGAACAAAAGCAACCATAAAAAGATGAAGAAATGAAGAAGCCTGCAAAAACTGCATAATTTGTTGCAGTCACGGTCGTCACCAAGGTGTCATGACCGTGACACCCTAAAAGAAGCCATCACGACCGTCACAACATTGTCACGACCGTGACACTTAAAAACCACAGGACACGAGCGTGAAGACCTTGTCACGACCGTGACAAGGGAAAAAGTAGGTTATTTGACCAGACTTGGTCACAGGGCTACGTGCATGTGAAGCTGCTACTTTCCAGATTGACCCTGTATGCCACGTCCCTAGATTTCCTCAACTTCTCCTACGAGGCCCATGCAACACATTCAGCCACAAGCCCAATTACTCTTCTATAAATAGCATAAGTTTTATGAAGAAACTACAGAGCATTTTTATTCAATTTTCTGCGGAAGCTCTGCCGATTTATTTTACGACCCTGTTTCTATTTCTGCATTATTTTCAGTTTTTCAGTTTTATTGTATCCAAACCAGCTATATAACAATTTCCAACATCAGGAAATTGTTATACATTTACTTGCTTCTAAACCTTCAGAATTTGTTTATTTTCGATTTCCGCCAACTCCAAGCTTTCCGGTCTGTGGAAGAAGGAGTCTGCTATAATATTTGTTAACCAGGTTTTTTATTATATTGCAATTTTAATATTTATAATGTTTATTTATTTTTCTGCCATGAGTATTTTATTATTTATTTTTCTGTCTCTGTCTGGTTCAACATCAATGAGTAGCTAATTAACTTAGGGCGGTATGTAGTTAAAACAAACTTAATCGGTAAAATTTAATCATAGGCTTAAAATAATTAATAACTTAACATTCTGGATGATACTTTTTAATTAAATTCGACCTTTTCGTTACGAGAGTAAGAAAAGAGTATTAGGTTAGGTCAAGACCACGAGAGTGTGAGATTTTAACCAGATAGCTAAAGTTAGGCATTTAAATTAAACACAGCGAGAGCGCTTTAAAATAAATTAGAATTACTAAGTTTCCAAAAATTATCTCTAAACACTTATGGGCTAGCGAGAGCAGGCATAGGGCTTTAGGGGTAAGATCTGAGATAAGACCACGAGAGTGTGAGTTGAGGGTATTTAAACTGGTAACCTCTACCGAATAGATTAAGTAAACACCTTTATAAGCCTAGGTTAGATTGACCCGCCTAAGTTAGTATAATTACATACCGACCGCCTTAGTATTATTTTATTAAAACTTAAATTTAATTCCGCCTTTAATATCTTAAAATCAACAAAAAATCGTGACAACCATTCGCCTTAGCTAAACTAGAAGTTCATCTAGCACTAAGTAACCATAGAGTCCCTGTAGATCGATAATCTTAAATATTACTTCGATAGGTTGTGCACTTGCAGTTAAGATACCACTAGACGCATAATTAGACACGTCTTTAGCCCATCAAGTTTTTGGCGCCGTTGCCGGGGACCTTAATTTAGTTACTAGTGCACTTTAGGTAGCATTGTCTAGACTAAGGTATCAACTATTTAATTTAATTTAATTTCCGAGTGTATGCCAAGTACTCGCTCTAAAAGCGAAGACTTGCAACCTCTAATCCCTGAATCGGAACGCTTCTTACACGTAAGAAGACGTATATTCGATTACGAAAAAAGTTACAGTATTCCAGATCTTCAATTAGATCCTCCTAAACCAGTCGTAACATCAAAGGACGCAGAGATGGCTGAAGAACAGAATCACCCACTCAAGTATTACGCCAGTCCTTCGCAAGCTGAACCGCATTCAAGCATTGCAGCACCGGCTATCAACCGAAATGATTTCGAACTAAAACCTTCGTTGATATCAGCCGTGCAACAAAATCAATTCGCCGGAAATCCTACCAAGGATCCGAACCTTCATCTTTCGATCTTTGTGCAATATGCAGATACCGTAAAAGCCAATGGAGTTACCCAAAAAGCTATTAGACTACGTTTATTTCCTTTTTCACTTCGAGACAGAGCAAGAGCTTGGCTTCAATCTCTGCCTTCGAACTCAGTAACTACATGGGAGGAACTGAAGAGAGTTTTCTTGAACAGATATTTTCCACCTAGCAAGACAGCTATGCTGAGAGCTCAGATCAACGGATTTAAGCAAAGGGAAAGCGAATCATTATTCGAAGCTTGGGAACGCTATAAGGATCTGCTGAGACTTTGTCCACATCACAGATTGATAGAATGGATGGTCATCCATACCTTCTATAATGGACTCTTTTACAATACAAGAATGACAATTGACGCTGCCGCAGGCGGTGCATTGATGGACAAAGAATATAATGATGCTTATGCACTTATCGAAAGTATGGCTCAAAACCATTATCTTTGGGGAAGCGAGAGAGTCGCAACCGAGAAACCAACAAAAGGAGGTATGTACGAAGTGAGTAGTATGGACCAAGTCAATGCGAAGTTTGACCAACTAAGCCAAAAGATCGACAACTTGGCCATAACACCAACAGCCACCGTGGCTGCAGTAACACCTAACTGTGAGTTATGTGGAGTCCCAGGACACGAAGTTTCTGATTGTCAACTATTGACAGGAACTCCCACTGATCAAGTGAATTATGCTCAAGGAAACCCATACTCAAACACATACAACCCAGGTTGGAAAAATCATCTGAACTTCTCCTATAAGAATAACAATGCTTTATACGCACCAGGTCAAGCACCAGCTACATCACCAGGATATCAAAAGACTGCTCCTAATGTCCCTAGAAAATCAAACCTTGAGTTGATGATGGAGAACTTTATAGCTAACCAATCTCAAACAAACAAGGACTTCTTAAACCAAAATATTCACACTAGTGAGCAGATTAAACAATTAGTGAGCAAAGTAGATGCATTAGCTACACATAACAAAATGCTTGAAACTCGGATTTCACAAGTAGCTCAACAACAAGCACCTAATGCTGCACCAGCTGGAGTATTCCCTGGACAACCTCAACCTAATCTGAAAGGACATGCCAATGCCGTAATATTAAGAAGTGGCAAGGAACTTGACGGACCTACCGATCCAAGACTTGACAATCCAGCCATGTACCAAAAACCGGATAAACCGACTGAAGTGCTGGATGATCCAGAAGAAAAGGAAGATGATAATCAAGAGGTAGTGGAGAAAGAACAACCTTATGTGCCTCCACCACCCTATAAACCACCAATTTCGTACCCTCAAAGATTAACAAATTCCAAGACGACGGGTCAATTTAAGAAATTTGTTGAACTTCTGAAACAGTTGAATATTACTATTCCGTTTACAGAAGCTATCACCCAAATACCCTCGTACGCTAAGTTTTTAAAAGAAATCTTATCTAATAAGAAAAAGATAGAGGATAACGGAACAGTTACACTTACTGCTGAGTGTAGCGCCATAATTCAGAATAATATGCCTCCTAAGCTAAAAGATCCAGGAAGTTTCTCTATACCCTGTGTAATAGGAAAATTCGTCATAGACAAAGCTCTATGCGATTTAGGAGCCAGTATCAGTGTTATGCCCTTAACGATTTGTAAAAGGCTAGACATGGGAGACCTTAGACCAACTAAAATGTTTGTTCAACTAGCCGATCGCTCAGTTAAATATCCTGTAGGCATACTAGAAAACGTCCCAGTACGTATAGGACAATTCTACATCCCTACTGATTTTATAATCATGGACATCTCTGAAGACTCCACTACGCCTATCATACTAGGAAGACCATTCTTAGCTACCGCCGGAGCTATAATAGACGTAAAAAGAGGAAAGCTAACCTTTGAAGTAGGTGAAGAGAAAGTTGAATTTATTTTAACACAATTCTTACAATCACCAGCTATAGAGGATACATGCTATCTATTGGACGTGATTGACGAATGTGTAAGAGAAATGGAACTGAAAGAGACTACCTATTCTGAAATAATGAGAATTCAAATCCCTCCGATTTTCGAAGATGATAATTGGCGTGCACCGTATCAAGACGATAGTCTAAGCGAAAGTTTAGCACTTACACCGGATCCCATGCCAAGTAAAGATAAACCTACATTAGGATTAAAAACTTTACCTCATAACCTAAGGTACAAATTCTTAGACATTGAATGTAAAAGACCAGTTATAATAAATTCCAGTTTAGGAACTATAGAAACAAAGAAACTTTTAGATGTCTTGAAGAAATATCCAACTGCATTAGGATATAACATATCTGATCTCAAAGGAATATGCCCTTCAGTCTGTATGCATTGTATTCTGCTAGAAGAAGATTGCAGAACCTCCAGAGAATCTCAAAGAAGAATTAACCCAATCCTTAGCACCGTAGTAAAAGAAGAAGTTAAGAAACTACTAGATGCCGGAATAATATATCCAATCTCTGATAGTGAATGGGTTAGTCCAATACATGTAGTGCCAAAGAAAGGAGGTATCACTGTTGTGAAAAACGCTCAAGGCGAATCGATATCGCAAAGAGTAGTGACGGGACATAGAGTATGCATAGATTATCGTAAACTAAACAAAGCCACTCGAAAAGATCATTTCCCACTACCCTTTATAGATCAAATGTTAGAACGATTAGCCAAGCATTCATACTTCTGTTATCTTGACGGTTACTCAGGATTTTTCCAAATCCCTATCCATCCAGATGATCAAGAGAAGACTACATTCACATGCCCATATGGAACGTTCGCTTATAGACGAATGCCCTTTGGATTATGCAACGCTCCTGCAACCTTTCAAAGATGTATGATGTCAATCTTCGCAGATTTTATAGACAACATCATGGAAGTGTTCATGGACTACTTCTCTGTATGCGGGCAAAGTTTTGAAGGATGCTTATCAAACTTAGAAATGGTGTTAGAAAGATGTGTAAAAGTAAACCTCGTGCTTAACTGGGAGAAATGTCATTTTATGGTCAAAGAAGGAATCGTATTAGGTCACGTAATATCCGACAAGGGAATTGAAGTTGATAAAGCTAAGATTGAAGTCATAAAAGATCTTCAACCCCCTAAAACCGTTCGAGAAATACGAAGCTTTTTAGGACACGCCGGTTTTTACCGACGATTTATCAAAGATTTCTCGAAAATCACTAAACCTCTTACTGGTTTATTAATGAAAGACGCTGAGTTCATATTCAATGAAGATTGTCTTAAAGCATTCGAAACTCTAAAAACAGCCCTCATCACCGCACCAATCATGCAACCCCCTGACTGGAGATTACCTTTCGAAATCATGTGCGATGCGAGTGACTATGCTGTAGGCGCAGTTCTAGGCCAGAGGAAGGAAAAGAAACTTCATGCGATTTACTATGCCAGTAGAACCTTAGATTCTGCCCAGATGAACTACGCCACTACTGAAAAAGAATTGTTAGCAGTTGTCTTTGCGCTTGACAAATTCCGTTCTTAACTAGTAGGAGCGAAAATAATCGTTTACACAGACCATGCTGTTATCCGATATTTATTAACTAAGAAAGATGCTAAACCGAGACTCTTGAGATGGATTTTACTCTTACAAGAATTTGATCTCGAAATAAAAGATAAGAAAGGTACTGAAAACGTCGTAGCGGGCCATTTATCTAGATTAGAAGGTACTAAACCCTAACAAGTGCCGATTAACGATGATTTTCCGTATGAACAGCTGATAGCACAAATAGGAAGCGACCTAGTTCAGTTAGACATAAATGAACCAGAACCCGTGGAAACAATCCAGACAACTGTAGGACTGCCATGGTACGTTGACATTGTCAACTACCTAGCCGCAGGAGCTCTTCCACCCGATCTAACCTATCAGCAGAAAAAGAAATTCTTTCACAATCTAAAACATTACTATTGGGATGAACCATTATTGTTCAAAAGAGGACCCGATGGAATCTTTCGCCGATGTATTCCCGAAGAAGAAATAGAAAATGTCATTGCTCAATGCCATTCATCTCCTTATGGTGGACATGCAAGCACTTCCAAGACTTGTGCAAAAATCTTGCAAGCCGGTTTATTCTGGCCTAATCTATGGAAGGATGTCCACATCGCTGTCATAAATTGCGATCGGTGTCAACGCACTGGCAATATTTCAAGAAGAGATGAAATGCCTCAAAAAGGAATATTAGAAGTTGAAATCTTTGACGTCTGGGGAATAGATTTCATGGGACCATTCCCATCATCTTTCGGTAATAATTACATACTCGTAGCTGTTGATTATGTTTCGAAATGGATTGAAGTTATAGCTTCTCCTACAAACGATACACGAGTAGTAATAAAGCTTTTCAAAAATACAATCTTTCCCAGATTTGGTGTGCCTAGACTCGTCATAAGTGACGGTGGCTCGCACTTCATTTCAAAAATCTTTGACAAATTACTATCTAAGTATGGAGTAAGACACCGTGTGGCTACACCATATCACCCACAAACAAGTGGACAAGTCGAAGTCTCAAACAGAGAAATTAAACAAATCTTAGAAAAGACTGTCGCAATATCTCGGAAAGATTGGTCATCTAAACTTAATGAAGCTTTATGGGCTTATAGGACCGCTTACAAGACACCCATAGGTACTACACCTTTCAAACTAGTTTATGGAAAATCTTGTCACCTCCCAGTAGAACTAGAACACAAAGCTTATTGGGCGATTAGAACTCTCAATATAAACTATAATGCTGCAGGAGAGAAGCGAATCCTAGACATTAACGAATTAGAAGAATTAAGGCTAGATGCTTATGAGAATGCTAAGATATATAAAGAAAGAACTAAGCGATGGCATGATAAACGCCTATCTAGGAAAGAATTTAGTGTGGGAGACGTTGTACTCCTCTTTAATTCAAGACTTAGGCTCTTTCCTGGAAAACTAAAATCTAGATGGTCAGGACCCTTTGAAATAACTAAAGTGTTCCCAAGTGGAGCAATAGAAATTAAGGGTAGGAATAGTGAACCATTCATAGTAAACGGGCAACGTTTAAAACATTATCATAAAGTTGAAAATAGAGATTATGCAAATAATCTAAGGCTTTTAGAGTTGTCCACTAATTCCCCGGATTAATCTAAACCTAAGCATTACGTCAGGCTTTTGACGATAAAAACAGCGCTTAGTGGGAGGCAACCCATTTTCTCATTTAATTATTTAAACTATTCTTTTTATCATATTGTTATTTATCGTTTTATTATTTATTTATTTGTTTTGTCATTTTATAGTTTTATTTCATGTTACTATTAGTGCCTTTAAATTATGCATTTCATTTTCTTATTTTTATCTTAAATCACTTTTTACAGATTTTCTAAAAGTCTTTTCCACTTTCCTTCTCCCCCTGATTTGTTTCCTCCATATTTGCACTAACCATGGCTAACCAACCCATAAACCATATGGAAACCAAATTTAGAGGTAGGAACCAAAGAATGAAGTTTGAAGAGTTATCACAGAGGCAAATGGATTTGACCCTGTACCCGGATGATCAGACTATGGAAACCCTAGGTATACATGATAGCATCCTGTACTTGTTTAACCGACTTGGATGGGAGAATGCATTGATCCAACATAAATTTGTGACTTACCGCGAGCTCACCCTTGAGTTCCTTAGCTCCTTAGTTTACCTACCTGAGCGCGGTTTTGGATTTAGGAAAGGATTTATCAGTTTCCGCCTATTTGGAATAGAATATGACTTTAACCATAAAGAACTAGCTGACTTATTAGGATTCCCTAGTGGACCATTTGCTTTTACTACCACACAGGTAGAATTGATGGATATTGAGCTAGATTTCTTTTGGGGAACTTTAACCGGAAACTACCACCCTGAACCAAATAGCATGAATAATGATGAGATCCATAACCCTGCTCTCCGTTACTTCCATAAAATCCTTGCCCACACCTTCTTTGGAAAAGAAGAAAACATTACCGGAGTTTCTAAAGATGAGATATTTATTATGTCATGTTTCACTAATGGACAGCCTATTAATGGTGTACCTTTCATGATGCAAACCTTCACCCGTATCCAAGAAGAACCTGAATTACCTATATTAGTAGGAGGTCTTGTAACCATGATTGCTGATGCCATAGGACTTAGGTACCAATTGCACAGGTGCAACTGTTTAGGTATCATCCGTCCTATGAATCTTAACTTCTGCTTTAATAGACATATCATAAGGAATTTAGGACATCCACCTTTTGAGTACTTAATCCGGAATGAGGTAGTAACCCTGTTCACATTGCCAAACCATGCTAGAGTAAGTGTTCACAATAAGGATAACTGGCTTTATGAGTTAACCTCACCTGATTATCCATCCACTCCTGAAACACCTCAGTCTTACAAGATAAAAGATGATATAATGACCGATGTCGAAACTGACCCTGAGACACCTCCTGGTTACCATGACATTGACCACATTGACGAAGTAAATGAAACCCCTGAAGTGAATCAAGGAGATTATGCTAACAACTTACAGAATATCATGAACACTCTTGAAGCTTACCAAACTGATATAAATTCATTTAAGGAAGACATTAAGAGCATGCGATTGGACATTATAGGTTTGACTGACATAACCTGCGAACAATTCTATCACTTGAACTCCGCAATCGAAGATTTGAAGAAACGCTTTTGAAAATGCTATAAGTGATTTAGTTTATTTTTCTCATTGTTTTCGTTTCTAATTAGATTTATTTTTCGCAAACAATTTCGTACCGTATTTTCATTAATGTAATTTCATTTTCAATTACCTTATGCAATGCATTTCTAATTCCAAAATTTCTCCATTTTAATCAATTTATATATTTTTAGTTCTATGTACTGTTATGCTTGCATTTACTCATATTATATAAAAATCTCTCATGCCATGCAAGTTAGTAAAGTACTATATTGAAATAAATTATTATATGATGTTTTAAAGTATTATTGAGTGAGAAGTGAAGAAAATAAATTATTATAAAGTATGTGAAATATATGAGATAGTGTTTTCTGGAAATTATTCAACGAAGCAAGCCCTCACGGTCGTCACCCCCCCTAACGATCGTGACGTGCTCATTTAGCGTGTCACGACCGTCACATCCCTGTCACGACCGTGACAACCCTAATTACAGGATTCGTGAGAAACAGAACTGTTTCTCTTCGTGACCTCTTCTTCTTCTTCCTCCATAACTTCCAAAAACCACCCATTTTCTCCATAACTTCGTAACCTCCCATTACCAACTTTAAACTCATTAACCCCCCATTATCACCACACTTATCACATTCTCACCTTCCAATATTTATTCTGAATCATTATTTCTCTCATTTTATCATTTTTTTCTCAAAAATCAAAAATCTTCATCTTTCACTCTAAGCTCTTGCATGCAATGGATGCCATTCAATTTAGAGAAGGTGATGCTGGAGAAACCCAGAGAGAAAGATTTATCCGATTCCAGAACCACGGTGTGCAACCTACACGTTATATCGACACTGTCTGTTTGAGGGAACTCGGAATGCTTACCAGTGTCAAGAGCCTGCTTCAAAAAGTCGGTCTGTGGGATCTTTGCAGTCAGCCTCAGCCCACATTTGAGCTTCTGACATTGGAGTTCCTTAGCTCATTCCAGTACACCACTCCTGCCGGTTCTCAGAGTCAACTCACCGGTTTCGCAAAATTCAGATTGCATGGCCAGGAGTTTAACCTTTCGCAAAACAGGATAGCCGAGTTGCTAGGCTTCGATCACGGGAATGAAGCTCACCTCCGCGTGCCGGATAATTTTAATGAAACCGCTTTCACTTTATGGCACGACATAACCAATACCCGTGCCTCAGCCTTCCAAAGCCTCAATGCTACACACATTCATAACCCGGCAATCCGTTATTTCCACCGAGTCATTTGCAACACCATATTCGCTCGAGAAAGTAACCATAAGCTCAACTCCAAGGAGCTTCTATTCTTGCACTGCGCTCTAAATGACGAGCCGATCAATGCTGCCCCGTTCATGCTTTATCACATCCAGGTTATTGCGCATAGAGGATCAACCCCATTTTTCGTAGGCGGCATTGTCACCACCCTCGCCATTCAGTTGGGGCTTGGTGACTTGGTCGTAAATCAGCCTTTCAGAGAAGCAGAATTCCTCACCAAGAGTTATTGCAGGTCCGCTCACCTGATTGCGCAGCGAGGGGATGGCAGGTATAGCCCTGTTGTCCATGGCACCATTTTTCACCATATCATTCTGCCGTCTCGTGATCGCATCGACCCATCCATCCGAGCCAACTGGCTCTTTATTTTACCAGATGCTGCCGAACGCGCCCCTATTCATGATGATCAGCCAGATCCTCCAGCGGATGAGATGCAGGACGTTATGGATGCAGTTGAGCCTATCCAGGATATACCAGAGTCATCTACCTGACAGCCTCCTGCACAGGAATTCACTCTTGAGGATGTCCTCCGTGCGATTCATCAGCAGAACCAGATGAACGCCGCACTGGAGCGAAGGCAGAAGGAGCAGTATGATGCTTTACTCAGCACTATTGCAAGCAACCAGACATCTACTAATGAGAAGCTCGACGAAATTTCCAGCGAGCTAGAAGCCTTACGCATTGACATCACTGCTGCCACCAGCACCGGTTCTGATCATGAAGCGACTCCTTCCAGACGCTCCCGCACCAGAAGCCGAGCCCGCGGTCCTCAGCAGCCATAGTTTTAGTTTTGCTTATGTTTGTTTTTTCGTTTTTGTCGTTTGTATTGTACTTTTACCGCATTTATATCACAACATTGAGGACAATGTCTGATATAGTGTGGGAGAGGTACCTTTCATTTCCGCATTTTTCACACTTTTCCATTTCGTTGTATTTTCAATTTCGTTGTATTTTCAATTTCGTTGTATTTCTTTTCGTAAGTTAATGAAACGAGCAAATCTTTGTGCTATTTTCTTTAGTTTCGAACTTTCCCCGTTTATTTAGCCATACCAGAAAAAATCTTTAATTATTCGCATTACCCGACTTACCTACGGAATCGTAATTAGGAAGCTGAGAACGATTAAACAAGACCAATACAATCTTGACACCTTTGACTTCCCACTTAAGCGATTCCATTCCGATTATCATTACGAGTACACTTTAAGTTTCAGTTCAAAAGTAACCCCTAGTAGTTTATACTAGCAGTCAGCACCGTCTGAACACAAACCACGTGGGGAGCCGATGAATATAAGCGTTTGATGCCTAATCAATAATGATCCTTCATATCTCGATGCAAAATAAAAAGAAATTGCACCAAAGTACACGGTCGCATATAAGAAACGAGAAATATGAGAAGGAGTCCATTGCGGGTTGGTTCAGAGGTACTGGTTCTGAACTTGGTAGGGCGTGCTACGGCTCGATCCCCCACAACCTCCAAATCGGATAATATATGTAAGGTTACCGCACTCGTGTACCAGACCCCGTGCTTAAAAAGGATCAAAGTCGCTAACCGGCTACTCCACTACGTGCGTGCTAAGGCAAAGGGCTTAATGTGATTGCGCTAGAATGAAACCGGGCGAAATAAGATCGAAAAACTCTAGGTGAAATCGTAAGGAAATTTCTGATCGTTTCGTTTAACGGGAAGTCGACGACATAGCTTGTTGCTTGTGTCATTAGTGTATCGGTAGTGTTCTATCAAAGTACCGGATTATCCGACAAAACGATCCCTCGTACGATTTGTTATGAGTATGCGTCAATAAAAACTTGTCCGCCGATTTTCAACCGACTATTTGCTTGAGGACAAGCAAAGGTTTAAGTTTGGGGAAGTTTGATAACGAGAAAACGTATCGATTATATTGCTAGGTTTCATTGACGTTTTATTGCATAATCATCGTTTTAACACTCGATTTCTCGAGTTTTTCTTACCTTTTTGCAGGTACATCATATATGGAGCTAAATCATGAATTAAGAGCAAAAAGAACAAAAGCAACCATAAAAAGATGAAGAAATGAAGAAGCCTGCAAAAACTGCATAATTTGTTGCAGTCACGGTCGTCACCAAGGTGTCATGACCGTGACACCCTAAAAGAAGCCATCACGACCGTCACAACATTGTCACGACCGTGACACTTAAAAACCACAGGACACGAGCGTGAAGACCTTGTCACGACCGTGACAAGGGAAAAAGTAGGTTATTTGACCAGACTTGGTCACAGGGCTACGTGCATGTGAAGCTGCTACTTTCCAGATTGACCCTGTATGCCACGTCCCTAGATTTCCTCAACTTCTCCTACGAGGCCCATGCAACACATTCAGCCACAAGCCCAATTACTCTTCTATAAATAGCATAAGTTTTATGAAGAAACTACAGAGCATTTTTATTCAATTTTCTGCGGAAGCTCTGCCGATTTATTTTACGACCCTGTTTCTATTTCTGCATTATTTTCAGTTTTTCAGTTTTATTGTATCCAAACCAGCTATATAACAATTTCCAACATCAGGAAATTGTTATACATTTACTTGCTTCTAAACCTTCAGAATTTGTTTATTTTCGATTTCCGCCAACTCCAAGCTTTCCGGTCTGTGGAAGAAGGAGTCTGCTATAATATTTGTTAACCAGGTTTTTTATTATATTGCAATTTTAATATTTATAATGTTTATTTATTTTTCTGCCATGAGTATTTTATTATTTATTTTTCTGTCTCTGTCTGGTTCAACATCAATGAGTAGCTAATTAACTTAGGGCGGTATGTAGTTAAAACAAACTTAATCGGTAAAATTTAATCATAGGCTTAAAATAATTAATAACTTAACATTCTGGATGATACTTTTTAATTAAATTCGACCTTTTCGTTACGAGAGTAAGAAAAGAGTATTAGGTTAGGTCAAGACCACGAGAGTGTGAGATTTTAACCAGATAGCTAAAGTTAGGCATTTAAATTAAACACAGCGAGAGCGCTTTAAAATAAATTAGAATTACTAAGTTTCCAAAAATTATCTCTAAACACTTATGGGCTAGCGAGAGCAGGCATAGGGCTTTAGGGGTAAGATCTGAGATAAGACCACGAGAGTGTGAGTTGAGGGTATTTAAACTGGTAACCTCTACCGAATAGATTAAGTAAACACCTTTATAAGCCTAGGTTAGATTGACCCGCCTAAGTTAGTATAATTACATACCGACCGCCTTAGTATTATTTTATTAAAACTTAAATTTAATTCCGCCTTTAATATCTTAAAATCAACAAAAAATCGTGACAACCATTCGCCTTAGCTAAACTAGAAGTTCATCTAGCACTAAGTAACCATAGAGTCCCTGTGGATCGATAATCTTAAATATTACTTCGATAGGTTGTGCACTTGCAGTTAAGATACCGCTAGACGCATAATTAGACACGTCTTTAGCCCATCAAAATGCATAAAATGCTTGAATATGATTGATGTTTACCAGAAATGCATGAAAATGCAGTAATAGTATTTACTAAGGACAAACGAGGGAAGGAATTTAACGAAGCTTCGCCGGTTCATCCCCACAAGATAACTACAAATCCCCAGTATAGCAAATCTTCGAGTAATATCTCCCCTTGAATTTATGTCCATCTCTTTTATCCTCAGTCGGGATATTCAGGAACTTATTCCTTCAATAGAAGTACGACGAACAAAGACGGGAACAAGGTTCTCGTATTCTTCAGCAACGAATCGGGATTTATTTTCCCTAGCCAGCAGTTGTTATATGAAGATATTCAGACGCTTCAGGCTGCATGATTCATACATACATCATTTACATCATATCCATAGCGTACATGCATAATACATTACTTAGGTACATCATGCCATACATGCATACATATTGCATAAACTAACATTCTCTTTGCAGGATAGTTATATGCAGGTAGAACAGCATCAACAACTTACAACAGGTCAGAAATGATCCATACATTACTCAAGATGTCCTCGGAGAGTAGGCAAACGGTCTGCAAGAAGGTTCCATTCCCTAATCCAGGATATTTCCAGAAGATTTCATCTATCTGGTCTTGAATAACAGGCAAACAATCTGTACAAAGATCCATTCCCTGGTTCAAGATATTTTCAGAAGATTTAATCTATTGGCCCTTAAATAGCAGGCAAACGGTCTATACAAAGATCCATTCCCTGGTTCAAGATATTTTTCAGAAGAACTAATCCTGACGTTCTTTTGACCCTTGAATAGCAGGCAAACGGTCTATACAAAGATCCATTCCCTGGTTCAAGATATTTTTCAGAAGAACTAATCCTGACGTTCTTTAGACCCTTGAATACCAGGCAAACGGTCTATACAAAGATCCATTCCCTGGTTCAAGATATTTTTCAGAAGAACTAATCCTGACGTTCTTTTGACCCTTGAATAGCAGGCAAACGGTCTGTAAAAATATCCATTCCCTGGTTCAAGATATTTTTCAGAAGAACTAATCCTGACGTTCTTTTGGCCCTTGAATAGCAGGCAAACGGTCTGTAAAAATATCCATTCCCTGGTTCAAGATATTTTTCAGAAGAACAAATCCTGACGTTTTTTTGGCCCTTGAATAGCAGGCAAACGGTCTGTAAAAAGATCCATTCCCAGGTTCAAGATATTTTTCAGAAGAACTAATCCTGGTGTTCTTTTGGCTCTTGAATAGCAGGCAAACGATCTGTACAAAGATCCATTCCCTGGTTCAAGATATTATTCAGAAGAACTAATGCTGACGTTCTTTTGACCTTGAATAGCAGGCAAACGGTCTGTACAAAGATCCATTCCCTGGTTCAAGATATTTTTCAGAAGAACTAATCCTGACGTTCTTTTGACCTTGGAGAGTAGGCAAACGGTCTATACAAAGATCCATTCCCTAATCCAAGATATTTTCAAAAGAGATAATCATCACGAAGATTTATTTCTACTGGTCTATCCAACAGTTCAAACTATGTTGCATAAATAATTCTGAGACGGCCTATACAAAGACCTAGTACTGATATCCAGTATCAACATAAAGACATCATCACATCCTGATATTTTAGATGGCATCTCTAAGCCCATCTCCAGTTCTTCCAAGTGGCATCTTCAAGCCCACTCCAGCATATACCACTAATCATCAGTGTTACTCTAGGCACCGGCGAGTGCAAATTTTTGGGCTTTTGTGTTCAATCCCCTTCAACCTTCCAGGTCACGAATGGCACATATACCAATCTAACCCCTCAGGTTTTAGAAAATTGAACAGGGGCAGCTGTTGCACCCCAAAATTTGCCCTCCACAAGACAATACATTGTGTACTAGGAGATTCACAAGGTTCACAAGGTTCACAAGACATCTCATGAGATTCCCAAGGTTCACAAGATTCACAATTAGTCAGAAAGTTTGACAATTCTCTCAGACAATGCATTCTCCTAAGCAATGCATCTTAAACTAGGGTTTTGACTTTCATTAGGCTAAATGGAATTCCAAGGCTTCAAGTGAGTTTCATAACATTCTATATGTGTTCAAGAATCCCCATTTCAAGTTTCAAGGCTTTCCCAAAAGATTTGCTCAGTCAGATGATCAGATAGGTTAAAATCAGTCAAAGCAGTCAAGAAGTCAAACTGAGGTCAACTGTGGTCAAACCAAAGTCAAACTTCATGATTTTTTGCCAACATCAATTATATGAAGTAAAATTCATCATTTGATCAAGGCTTGATCATGATTCATCAAGGAGATTTCAGATCATCAAGAATCAGGAGTTTCTAAATTAGGGTTTTCACAGAAAAAGTCAACTGAACTTTGATCAGCCATAACTTTCACATGCTTTATCAAAAATTTTCCATCCAAAGCTCATTTTGAAGGAAATTGAATTCTCTACAATTTTGTGTCTCACAAGCCAAGCCCAAAAATGCTTCATTTGGAAGGTATGAGCTAAGACATTATAGGTCCTTTTAAAAGTCAACAAAAAGTCAATAGCTTCCAAAGAGTATAACTTGAGAATGATAAAAGATATGGACATGAGACCAAATAGGTTGGTTATAGGACTCTTTAATCTTTCCAAAATGTCCAAGAACACCTTCATAGCATTAAAATTGAAGGATTTGTGCCCTTGCAAAGTTGGGAAAATTTTGGAAAGTTTATGAAGCAAATAAGGCCTTAAAACCAATTTTTGCTAAATGAGCCCACCAAATTACCATCCAATCTTTACAAACTCATCAAGCACGACCCAACCCATACATTTTCTGATTTCTTATATTTTATTTCATATTTATTTGAATTTTATTCATTAAAATACAAATTAAATTAAAATAACATATGAAAATCATATATTTGAAAAAGATTTGGATTCTAGAAGGCCATAAACACCATTCAAGACTAAATATTCACATCCAAATTCGTGCTAGGCCAAGATAGTAAGAATATATTGGATTTTTTTGATATTTTTGAATGAGAGATTCCTTCATAATCAAGCAATCACTTTTCATGATACAAAGCCCATTCTTTTTTACCTAATTGCATCCATATATATACATGAACACACTGCAAGCACAGGGGGACGATTTTGCAGCATCCACACATATCCTTCAACTTCAAAATATCAAGGAAAAAGTCATATACGGTTTTGGAGTTAGAAATAATTTCAAGACATTCTAAAGGTTGCATTAGCTTCTCTGATCATCATTGATCATGTAGCAATCATCATCTGCATCTCTAACACCATGAATTGCTCTAACCGAATCACTCTTGTTCAAGTTTTTACATTTTTTCGATTTCATACTTTCATGCGATATTAATTGATTTTGCTTGCTGATTTGTGTTTGTTTTGAAGCATAGAAGCTTTCTGGATAAACCAATTGAAGTTTCATGGCCTAAATCATTAGATGCCATTGTTAGGGTTTGAGATTCGAATTCGGGATCTTGGTATTTAGGGTGATTAAATGGATTCTAAGAACATGGCCATAACATATAAACTTCATGTGATTGATCTGGGCTGTTAATTTATATTAATATTGTGGTTTTCTTGATGATTCAAAAACATAGGTTTTCTGGTTCAAGAACATGCAGGAAAATTCGCAAGAAACTTTGAAGGAAAATTCGCAGGAAATTGGATGAAGGAGATGAAGTTTTGGCGCTGAAATCAAATTCAAATATGTGTTTTAAAATATATAGTTTGATTGTTGGTTTAATTTCAAACGCGCATGTTTAGCTCAGTTGGTTGATACATTGGTCTATTAACGAATGGTCCTGGGTTCGAATCCCCCCAGGCCATTTTGTTTTGTTTTATTTTTTTCAATGTTTTCACAGTTTAAAAAATAAAAAGATCATTGCCCAAACTTTATCACCAGCACGCAGCTGGCCTGGTGGCAGCCATGCTGGTCCAAGGGTGGAAAGGCCTAGGGCGTGGGTTCGATCCCTGCCCCAGGTAAGTTTTTAGTTTCATTTTTTTAATTATTCTGTTTCGTTAATTTATTTTATAAATTATATTTCTTATAATAAAAACATATTTAAATAATCATATGTAAATATATTATCTTCATATTTTCTAAAGGACCTTTAATTTATTTTCTAAAAAATTTAATCCTAGTTTTTTTTATTTTAAATTAAAATATGTATATATTATTATTATCATATATTTATTATTTTTGGTAAATGATTAAATTAATAATGTAAATTAAATTATAAATCCTAATTATATTTTCTAAATTTCTAAAACCCTAATCCTGATTTTACTTAATTATAAAATTAACCCTAATTTTTATTTAACTTCAATATTAAACTTAATTAATTTTTCTTATATGTAATTAAATAATTAATCTTATTTTGTAAATAAATTTATTATTATTATCTTTATTATTTTATTTTCATATCAAAAAATTAAAAAAAATGTTTGTTTAATTTTAATTATCATGTATATATTTTATATTTTGTACTAACCTTTTCTTCTTATTATTATTGTTATCACTAACCATTTTATTTTAATTTTTTATTATATAATTATTATTTAATTTGCTTTTATTATAATGTAACTGTACAAGCCATGTAATAGTTGTAGTATTTTTTTTATTGTTTATTTATTTATAAATTGCTATGGTTAGTAAATTAGGGAGTGAAAACTTATTTGTATTTTAAAATTAATTTAGATCACTAATCATAAAGATAAATATATGAACCTATACACGCATACACGTAAGTCGATCTTTGATCGCCATCTCACCTTCTTAAGGATACCTCTCATGTTGCCTAAACTAAATGGTCAAGTAAGGTGTATAAAGCAAAGTCCCTTCTCTTATTAATATCATCTTGTCCCTTTACGATTATAAGATCAAGTCCCTTCGAATGTTGCCTTCGTGAATGATCTTGTCCCTTTCGAATAAAAGATGATAAGTCCCTTCGAATTGCTAAGACACCTTACAGTTGCCTAATCACAGATGACCCTTCATATGTCTCATACAACATCCAAGGTAATAACTACCTATTCCTTAATAATAGGGATAGTCTTACCATTGAAAGAACATACAAGAACAGTAAAGATTTAATCATTAGGGTAGGTTCCTCTTAAGTACTTGCTCACTCATTCAAAAACATTTCATAAACACTTCACATTTTCAAACAATTTTCAAAACAAAGTCTTTATATATATCCGTACAAGGATCATTATAAAGTACTTAAGAAAATTTTTAATCACACACTACACTTCTCGAAACAATTTAAAGTGAGCTAAGTAACTAAGAGCCCATAGATAACCATGGATGTAAAGGATGCTAACACCTTCCCTTTACATAACCTACCCCCCGAACCCAAAAATCTTTTAAGGTCTTTCCTGTTCTTTTATGCCCTTTCCTTTGGATAAAATAAAAGTCGGTGGCGACTCTTGCTATCCGCAACATTTAACTAAATTCAGTTCTCCCACCGTGTTACACCACCTTACTCCATTTTTTAGATGGACCAACAACAGTCCTCATAGGAGTGTTTCTTGTATTATCTTTTCTATACAATGGTTTGCTAGGAGGGGAGCTTTGACCAAAAACAATTTTCCCTTTCTTGGAAATAAGCCTTTTTGCCACACTAGAATTGATGTTGGCAATAAGCTCATTATCAAAAAGATCATCAAGAGCAATCATATTTTCAGGATTGTCTTCTTTGTTTCCCTCAGCTTCAGGAAGGTCATCAGCACCTTGTGCTTCTTCTTCATTTTGATTAGTGGCCCCAACGGATGATGTTACAACATCTTTGGAGCTCCCTTCTATTGCATACACATTAGGGGTTTCTTTTGTAGCCTTATTCTTTAGTTCATATTCTGCATTCTTAGGATTTTTCTGAGTGTCATGCACTCCAACAAAATCACTAATTTCAGCCAAAATTCTTGAGACCAACTCTTTGGTGGCTACATCACCAAACATCGTGCCTTGAGGGACAGATGATGAACATGCAGACTGATCTTTTAGTCTACGTATGTTTAGAGTCCTTGGTTTAGAAACCCTAGTAGCTTCAAGAACAACAACGTTCAAAGGAGAAAATCTAGGACATCTTCAGAGAGATGATGAACCCTAGATTCAAGATTGACATTTGACCTTTTTAAGGCTAATGCAAAAGATTGTTGAGACATGTTGATAGGACTTTTCTGAGAGAAACAATTACGCAAGTTTGGGGTGAATAATAGGAGAGAAAATGTGCAGTGTGATGTAGTGATGACTATGTGAAGTAATGTCCTTTTGAATACATTTTCTTCGAATAAAAGAATTAATGATAAAATCAATTTTTCCACGCATCCACTTAAAGTGCATTAAACATGACTTTTTAAAATATGCAATGTCCTTGAGGATGTTCCCACATGTCACTGATTGCCACAAACTCTCATAAATACATATTCTCAAATTTTCTGTATTGGTATTTTTGAAGTACAATGTCATGACATTCTGTGTGACATCATAATTGACTTCTCTTGACACAGTTTTTCCAGGTATGGTAAGATCACTTTCTTGAGAATGCAACAAGTTACATTCATAAATATCTCTTTCCAAGACACTACTATTTTCTTCTTTAGTCTCCCTTTTTGGGCAATAAGATTTTTGTTTATCCCATATATAACAGTTGTCCTCTGACCTAACACCTTTCATGATTACATTATTCTCTACATTAGTGACCAGACATTCTGACTTAGTGAAATTAACATGGATTCCTTAATCACACAATTGCCTAATGCTAATAATATTAGCAGATAAACCTTCCACAAGAAGTACTTCATCAAGATTTGGTGCACCTGAGACTTCAAGTTTACCAACTCCTTTAACTCTCTTTCTAGTTCCATCACCAAAAGTCACATAGCTGGTAGGCTGAGGTTTGATATCAGTCAGTAAGATTTCTACTCCAATCATATGTTTAGAGCAGCCACTATCAAAATACTTGTTCTCTTTAGTTAAATTTTTAAGATAAGTACACGCTAGCAGAGCAATATTCTCAGGAACCTTTTGTTGATTTTTGATAATGACGTTTTGTATAGGTTTAGTATGAGCCTCTTGATTAGGATAACCGTGGAGTTTTAAACAAAAGGGTTTTATATGGCCATACCTTCCACAGTAGTGATATCTCCATCTTTAATATCTTCTTCTTTGATGAGTGTGTCTCCTTCGCTTATAATATTGAGTCACAGGTTTCAACATCTGTTCAGTGACATCCTTCTTGAACTCAGGTTGGCCACTTTTGACAAAGCCATCAAAGCCTAAGCCTGATAGATTTCCTGCACTTCTTCTAGCCTATATAATGTTGTCAAGAGCTTCAGATCCATTGTTAAGCATCCTGATGGATATGTTCATTTGATCAATTTTGGAGTTTAGCATGGCGACCTCATCATTCAGATGTGATATTGTTGCTAGATATTCTTTCTTTTCAGCCTCCAGGGTAACTATGATTTTTTCTGTGTTTTTTCATCTTGTATAACTTAAGTGCACTTTATACACATCTTTTAATATGTATCAGCTAGTTCCTCAAATGATAATTCATCTCCACTAGAGTCTTCATTAGATACACATGTCCCTGTTAACACATTGATGTGTTTAGTAGATTTTTCTTCAAAGTCACTTTCAGAGTCTCCATCAGACCATGTAACAAATAAAGATTTCTTTTGACCCTTCAGATAGGTAGGACATTCAGCTCTAATATGGCCAAACCCATCACACCCATGTCATTGAACTCTTCTGCTTTGACTTAACTTATCTTCAGCTTTTGTATTTGACTCAGTTGATCTGCTAATGTCAGAGGTAGTGTTCTTGACTTTTGATCTTGACCCAAAATTCATCCTCTTCGTGACCTTGTTGAACTGTCTTCCCATCATGGCAACAACATCTTTTAGACTTTCCTCATTCTCTATTTCACCTCTTTCTGCTCCCTCCTCAGTATTTGATACAAGAGCTATGCTTTTGTTCTTCTTTTCAGGTACATCATTAAGTCTCATCTCAAAGGTCTGAAGGGATCCAATAAGTTCTTCTACATTCTTGTTGCAAATGTCATAAGCTTCTTCTATTGCAGTCACCTTCATAGAAGTTCTCTTGGGAAGTGATCTGAGAATTTTCCTCACTAGCTTTTCATCAGACATCTTTTCTCCTAAGGCTCCTGAGGCATTAGCAATATCCAGAATGTTCATGTAGAAATCACTAGCTTTTCTCCTAAGTTCTTCTACATTCTTGTTGCAAATGTCATAAGCTTCTTCTATTGCAGTCACCTTCATAGAAGTTCTCTTGGGAAGTGATCTGAGAATTTTCCTCACTAGCTTTTCATCAGAAATCTTTTCTCCTAAGGCTCCTGAGGCATTAGCAATATCCAGAATGTTCATGTAGAAATCATGGACAGTCTCATCTTCCTTCATTCTCAAATTCTCAAATTTAGTGGTAAGCATCTGAAGTCTTAACATCTTGACTTTAGAGGTTCCTTCATGAGTGGTTCTGATAGTGTCCCAAACTTCTTTAGCATTTTGACAATGATGCACGAGTCTGAATATGTTTTTATCAATGCCATTAAATAAGGCATTCAGAGCTTTAGAATTCCATAGTGCCAGCTCATCTTTATCTTTACTCCAATCATCCTCAGGCTTCAGAGTTGTATTGCCATCTTTGTTAGTAACAGTAGGATGTTCCCATCCTCTATCCGCATCTTTCTAAGCCTTATTGTTCAGAGATTTTAAGAAGGCAGCCATGCGAGGTTTCCAATATTCATAGTTAAAACCATCCATAATGGGTGGTCTGTGTCCAAATACTTCTTCCTTGTCCATGGTACCAAAATATTGTCTCTAGATCTTACCCAGTAAAACAGGCAAGGTGCCTGCTCTGATGCCAATTGAAATTCGGGCAACAACCACACAATGTCGAATATGATGTCATGTCACTTAACAATAATAAAATTGTAAATGACAAAGACAGAATATAAAAGACACAGAAAGTTGTTAGCCCAGTTTGGTGCAATCACACCTACTATGGGGGCTACCAAGCCACGAAGGAAATTCACTATCAGTAGTATCAATTCAAAGGCCCACAACAAACACCTACAGTTTGCAATCTTTTCACTTAATCCCTAACCAATGACAGTTCTACCTTGGAACTCCTAGATATGAGACCCCTCTCACTTCCCACACAATCACAGTTAGTGATCTTAAATAACAACACCAAGAAAACAAAGACACTCTTCAAGACAATCTTTGACCTGCTTAAAAGCTTCAGTCAAATACAAGCACCCTTGCTTAAAAGCTTCGAGTGGACAAATTACAAATGAACACCAAGTCCAAAACAATGATCAAAAGATAATTGCTTGGCTCACAAGTAAAACTAACACACGTGAAAAACACTGAAAATAGAATCCTTATTATCCACACCTTCACACTAGGGTTGAGCAGCTTTAAATAGAAACTCCAATGGGTATTGGGCCTGCTGAACTTGCACACAATTCATAATAAAAAGTTCCAAAGTTACAGGAACGAAAATAGCAAGAACAAATGTTCTGCTATAACAAAACCAAACAAAATCCTCTTTTTCCTTCTGAAGCAAATGCTCTAAAACCAAAATAAAATCTCAGCAATAAAGACAACAAGATGCACGCACAAATTATGATTCAACTAGGTCTTTAGGCCCAGTCACATATGTCATGACATCAGTCTTGACATCCTAAAAACAAACAGCTGCACAAACACACTACACACATGCATAATGCTTAAATCACATGTCATAACATTGCTTATGACATCCTGAAATACACAAGAGTTTTACCACAAAATATAGCCAATCAAAACATCTACAGAAATGAATGGAAATATTGGTATTCAAAGTAAGATGTCGGTGTTAGTCAACGAGAGTCCTACAAAGGAGTTTGTAGTTGAGAGAGGCTTGAGACAAGGTGATCCTCTTTCGCCTTTTCTTTATGTTTTGGTAACAGAAGGGTTGACGGGGTTGGTAAGAAAGTCTTGTGAGATTGGAGAATTCAGTAGATTTGTTATAGAAAGAAAATATTCGGTTGATATTCTCCAACTTGCAGATGACACTTTATTGGTGGGATAAGGAACTTGGAGGCACGTTTGGGATATTAAGATGGTTTTGAGAGCTTTCAAGCTTGTTTCAGGGCTTGACATCAATTACCATAAAAGTAAGTTGATTGGTATTAATTCTAATACCAATTTTTATGAGGCAACTTCTTGTGCTCCCTCTCTCTCTATCTCTCTTGTAAGGTGGAATATAGTAACTTCTTTTTTCTTGATATTCCTATTGGCTTTAATCCAAATAAATTTTTAAGTTGGAATTCCCTTATGTTGAAAATGAAGAAGCGATTAATGGGATGGAAAAATCGTTTTCTCAATCTTGGAGGTATAATCACCCTCTTGAAGTCCATTTTATGTTCTCTAACTATTTTTACTATGTCTTTTTACAAGTTGTCGTTGAAAGTAGTTAAAGAATTCACTAAGATCCAAAGTAATTTTCTATAGGGAAGGGTGGAGGATAAAAGGAAGATTCATTGTGTTAGTTGGAATGATGTTTGCCTCCCACATGAAAAAGGGGGGTTAGGTATTAAAAATATGGAGGATTTTAATTTAGCCATCCTTAATAAGTGGGGACGGAGAATCCTTTAAAGTCCAAATGTTCTGTGGTATAATTTGTTGAGAGCTCGTTACGGAGATATAGCAACTAAGATCATTTGTGGCGAAGACACAAAAAAAAAATCTTCTTCTATGTCTTTTTGGTGGAAGGATATTTCTTCGATTTGTAAGAAATTCTTCTTTGATCCTATTATTGATTGTAGTAAGTTCAAGGTAGGAATAGGTTACACAATTCCTTTTTAGGAAGCTAGATGGTTGGAGGATGTAATTTTGAAGGATGAGTATCTGCATTTGTATGCAGAAAAGTGCTTAAAGAGGGTCTCAATTGCGACTATGGGGGTGGTGTGATGGCATTCGGATTTGGGATAATTTTGGCCTTAGTAGGGCGGTGGTTAATGAAGCGAACATAAGGGACAATTTAGTGTCTTTGAATGAGCAGGTTTTAGATCATGACATTTCGGAGGAACATATTGATAATATTTCTTGGGATCTAAAACCCGAAGTAGGTTTTTCGGTGGCTTCGTATTATGCTTTGTATGCTTTATATTGTATTCCTTTTGATCCTTTTAATAGGTACAATGAGGCGTTGAGATTAATTTGGAAAATGGAGGTTCTGTTCAAGATAAAGGCTTTTGGATGGAGACTTCTTGTGAATAGACTTCCATCAAATGACCTTTTGGCTTATATAGGTATTAACTTTCATATTGATTCTTTGAATTGTGTCTTTTGTAGGGTTGCTTCGAAAAATATGAATCATTCCTTTTTTACTTGTTATATGGTTAAGTCGATATAGAGGGAAATAGCCATTTGGATAGGTAAATCGAAAGAGTTGGAGGAAGAGTGTCTTCCAAATTTTATGGATTAGTATTTGTTTTGTCGTGTAAAAAAAGTCAAAGAGGGCAAATTGGGTGTTATTTGGCTAGCAATCACTAGGAGTTTATGGGTTGTAAGGAATGTCGTTTGTTTTCGGATGGAGGAGTGGAATTTTAACAATATGGTGTGAGGTATACAATCTTTAGTTTGAAAGTGGTTTTTTTGTGGAGAAATTACTCATTCCAATTGTAGTTTTTATGAATTTAGTAAAGATTCTTTACTATTTCTTTCGTAATTTTAGTTGGTTTGTAATCTCTCTTTTTGCCTGGTCTTTCTCGTTCCTGGTGTAAACAGGTTAAAGAATCCTTACTTCTCACTTATATTATATCTTGTTTACACACAAAAAAAAACTTATGGTAAATAAATTCACAATGAATTTAGAAATTAGAACGGATCTACAAATTATAATAAATGTATACATATAATATTTATTACTATGCATATTGGTTATTGGAATTGGAGTATAAATATTTTTACTAGTGAATTGATCGTAAATTTTTATATCTTTTGTTTATTTTCCATAATTAATTTTCATAAAGGATAATAATTTTAAATAAATTGAAATTGAAAATTTGAATTTTTTAAAGTTTGATTGTTAATTATCAAAATAGTCAAATTTATTAAAGTGTCTAATTTTTACAATTATAATTCAATTGTACTAAATGATACTATTGTAATATAGATTTTCATTTATTTGTTGAATTTTGAACAACATATTACACTTATATTTTGAAATTACTTGTTAAAGCATAATTTTGTTAATCACTAATGTAATCAAATTTATTAAAGTTCATGATTTCAAATTATGCAATTAAATTTTGATTCAGATTCTATGTGAATAACATGTTTATGTTCAATGAGACTTATTACTATAAGAAATATAAAGACCATCCATAGATGTATCATGACTTATATATACTTTTGAATTTTGAGTCTAATGTAACTATTGAATCTCAAAATGTGAAATTTTGAGAACCTTATCACGAAGGATATGGAATTCAAGATTCTCACAAATGAAGAACCTTATGAGGAAGATTCTCCACGGATTGTTGAAACACAAGCTGAAAGTTCGTCACTGATTGTTGAAAAACAACCAGAACTTAGAATAAATAAGAGAGTCTGAAAGGCAAAGGAGACCAAACAAAATTGATAGTCAATTAATTTCTTTTATCTAACGGAAGGAAATAGTAAGAATTTTGTTCGTAAGATTCCTATAATTCTTCAAGTGGGAGATGATCCCAAGACTTATAGCTTCAAGAGATTCCTCTTGTTTAGAAGGAAGTGCCATAGTGTGATGGTACACTAAACACCTACAAGTCTAGATCAATGACCAAGGGTTTGTACAAAAAAAAATGTTTATCATTTTGATACATATGCAAGCAAAACGAAAATTAGACTATCATTTGCAGTAGCTTCTTTGCATGACCTTATAGTTACTCAAATAGATGTCAAAATAACATTCCTAAATAGAGATCTCACAAGGAGATTTACATGGAGAAACCAGAAGATTGTGTATTTTCTAGTGATGAACAAAAGGTGTGGAAACTTATTAAATCTTTGTATGGATTAAAACAAGCACCGAAATAATGACATCAAAAATTTGACTCTGTCATTGCAAGATTCACCAATTAAATGGGAGACACATAACTCAGGGGAAGATTTTTAATTCTTGTCAAAACACAAATTCAAAGAGGTTGTCATCATCAAAAGGGGGAGATTGCGCGAAATAGTTCAGTTTTGATGAAGACAAAGATTATCAAAGAAGAAAAAGCTCAAAAGTGTCACGCACATCAATGATGAAGTTGTCCAAAAAAGTTTAGCATATAAATTCAAGTGAAGATTTGAGACAAATGAACATAAATAAAGTGCTCATTGCAATTTATACTATACTACTTTAAATTGCTCATAATTTCATCTTTCTCTTCATCTAAAAACCTTCTTGCATCTTCATGCATGATTATATAAAAATATTTTTCATCTAATTCTTGTTACAAGTTTTTGTACACAAAGTTGTGTGAGAATATTGTGATATTAATTTGTGTCCATGTTGATTATATGATTGATCATTAGTAACAAGATGAATAGAATTTTAGAAACAAAGAGGCTTCTAAATTCCACACTCAAGATCAACGATCTTAGACTAATTGACACACTTTTGAGGATCAAAGTAAAGCAAAATAGTGTGGGTTATGAACTTAGTCAAACACATTATGTTGAGATAGTTCTTGATAAGTTTAAACACTTACATTTCAAGAAAGTGAGTACTCCATTTGGTCCTAGTATCAAACTTTAAAATAATGATGGAAGAGTTATGACTCAATTTGAATATGCAATTGTAATTGGTTGTCTAATATATTTAATGCAATGTACCTGACATAACATTTGCAGTAAGTAAAATAAGTAGATTTACAAGAAATCCAAATGGTGATCATTGAAATGCCATCACAAAGAATTTTAGTTATCTTTTGAAAAACAACAACAATTTTGGCCTCTGTTATTGTAGGTTTCCTGCCATACTAGAAGGATATACTGATGGAAGTTGGATATCAAGTATTGGAGATCATAAGTCTACAAATGGGTGGACATTTATATTAGCTGGAAGTGTGATTTCTTGGAAGAGCAAGAAATAAATATGCATTTCTCTTTCGACCATGGAATCAGAGTTTATGGATCTTTCCTCCGCTGGTTAAGAAGAAGAATGGTTAAGGGAACCTTCTATTGGAGATTCCATTAGCTAAGGATAATGTTTCAAAAGTGTTGATACATTGTGATAGTCAAGCCACCCTAGCTAGAGTATTCAGTGATGTATGCAATGGAAAATTTAGGCACATAGGTCTTAGACATTCTTTCGTGAGAAAAATTATTAAGGATGAGATCATTTTACTGACATATATATAAACAAGTTATAATTTAGTTGACAAGTTTATTAAGCCATTGGCCAAAGACTTAGTAAAGACTACCTTGAGAGGTATGAGATTGAACCTCCTTGAATAAGGGTTATGCTAGCACTAAAAGCCCAATCTGAAGTTAACAAACCTTAACCTAATATTCAATGGGTAACAACAAATCATTTATTTAGATGTTTGTGCAATAATATGTGACAATGTCGACTATTACATATTGAGGGTTGAGTTTTTTCAAACTCTTAATGAAGTTCTATATCAGGGATATGTATCTCAAGAAATAGATACAAAATGAACTTCACCTATATGAATTTCAAGATCGTGTTGTCTCAAAGTGAGAGTTGTAGTTTATCTCATGAAAAATTCACGAAAATAGGAAAAGCACGTGGCCATAAATAGTGCTTGGAGAGAGATCTAGACAAAGAACCACTAAAGAGTGTGTTTAAGGTAACGTCAATTTAATCACAAGGGATAACGATTCAAAGAATTTATACCTAAAATTACGATTAGACTTTGCATTATCCTTACTAAGGTTAAGTTCAAATCGAAAGATACTTAACTATATTAACATTCTTTAATTCTTTTTATCTAGAATTGGTCTTGCCATCATTAGAATGAGTGGGGGATTGTTGTAAATTATTAACAATTAATAATCTTGAGTGTGTTCCAAAATGACAAGAAAATATTCAAGTGAAGGTTAATTTTTTAATTCAGAAACATACAACACTTATGAAGTGTTGCAATAGGCAATTTGTATTTTGAGTTCATAAATAGGCAACACTTCGTGGAGTGTTTCAGAATGTGAAACAATATAGCCTTTGAAAACTATTATTATAGGTAAAATAGTGTAACATTTGGTAAAAATGTAGTTGTAGGAGAAATACTGCAACGTTTGAAAAGTATTGTGGTAGGTGAAACAATGCAACATTTAGCAAAAGTTTTGTTGAAAGTGTGTGTTTCATCAAGGGTCGCAACCTTATGTAACAACATCAGTTTGATCTATAAATTGAGCATTTTATATTCTAAGAAAACATATTAAAAAATCCTTTCATCTTCACATAAAATTATGGATTTCATCTTCCTTACATTCGAGTTTTCACCGATCTTGTGTAAACTCTAGAATAGGCTGAATTATCCTGGATTTTTCTAAGTACAAACACTAAGAAAATTTGAGAGTGTTTGAAATACCTATAAAAAAAAGTGATATGTTCACAATTCTATCCTCATTCCATTTGATTTAAATTAATTTCCTAACAATAAAGATTAACATGGTAAATACTAAATAGTATATTATTTTAGATTTTTTTATTTAAATAAAATTATAAATTATTTAAATTGTAAATACAATTTTTGTATATGAAACTCTGATTTATTACCAAGGTTCTCCTTTTTTTATTTTTTGGATTAAAGATGATTTTGTTACTATTACTTGGCTTTGGAACACCATCTTTCTAGAAATTAATAAAAATTACATGTTCGTCCCTACCACTTGAGTTTTTTAGAGTCACCTATGTTATTGTAAATCTTTAAAACAAGACATGACTGATTATTATGACTTAAAAAGAAAAAACTTCAACGCCAAGTAGGTGTGAGTTACTTAACATTTATTTCAAAAATTGAATATCATAGATTTTTCAAAAGTGTGTGCGGAAGGTTTGAAGCAAAATATGAAAATTATACTTTTCGAAACTTGATCACGTCAACACTAAGTCAATCTACAAATATCAAGGATGGTTTTCATATCGATACATAAAGTTATACGATTTATCAATCATATATTTTACATGATATGCTTATACAACGATTCAATTACATTGGATTTTAACCTCAATTGTTTCTCATATTTTAATCACCAATGCAGCTAGATTAGACACCAATTCTAACAAAATCTAAGCTTACGTAATAAATCGCTATTGGTTGACTAAAGAATAAACTACACTAGAATTGAAATACCTAAGCATGCAAATCCTACGAAAATTAAATCCAAGAGTAAGGAGAGCGATGAAACAGGGATTTATAGTGCTTCTACGTTCGTCCTTATTTTGCCTACATTCACTCTTCAATGGTTTTCCAATGGAACCTGCATTGTTCCTTTTTATTTGACAAGTATTTTCAAGAGTTCATACAATCTCCTATCAGGATCATGACTTATATACAACGTAATCTCAAACTCTTATGTATAATCTTTACTTGATTGACGCTTTTTGAATCTTCCAATATCACCAATCTGTTGGGGTCAATTTAGTAGGTCAACACGAGGGAGAATTTTACACTTTGAGACTTTTCTTTAAGAGCAACATACCTTTTTGAGAGACACAACATATAATCATCCAAAATCTTAAGGTGATAGGTGTGTGAGTTCTTCCACTTATAAATGCTAAAGTCTTCACATTTCTAACTATGTAGGACTTCCTCATACTACTCACACGTGTTTTTCTCAAGAAAGTCTACTTAAAGCTTTTGTATGTCACAATCAACCCTTTGATTTTATTGATTTCTTGAGTGATGAATTGTACGAAGATTCTAGAAGAACTCCGCCTTATCTGTAGCCTTCCACACAATCACTACCAAGACAATCTGGAGAGAATAATCTCCTTCTTTTCATTGGAATTAGGTAGTTTCACTGACAACAACCTCAATCTTTAAAGCTACTTGAAATTTTCAATAATTCTTCAAGAACAATTAGTTTCAAGTCTATGTCTCCTTCAATCAATTAAGATCAAAGGGTTGATTGTAAGAGTTTCATTGAAGGAGATTTGAACTTTAAAAAATAGAGGGTGTTGATTTTTCAAAGAATCACACAAAAAATGGATATGAATTTGTTGATTTGTTAGATGAAAAATGATGAAAAAAAGGTTTTATATGTACTTGAGATTAAGCCCAAAATATGGTTGAAAAGTTAGTTAGATTTAAATCAAGAGCAATACATGGTTTGAGTCAAAGAACAAGTGAACTGGAATAAAAAAATAGTTTTGACACATTTTTCAGTTTATTCGAATCAAGAACGATGTCTTATTCAAATCAAAGACCATGTGATTCAAATCAAGTGTTAATTTTGATTCGAACCAATTCAAGCAGAGCCAATTGAGAAATGTGAGAAAACTTTCTTATTTGAATCATGTTTATAGTCTGATTTGAATCAATTCACGCAGAGGTGGCCCAAAATTGCTTGATTTGAATCATGTTTAAATTCTTATTTGAATCAAAGTGTTAGAAATTCTCGGGGTTTCCTCTATTTAATGTGATTTGAATCAGGATATGTGTTTGATTTGAATCAAACACACAAGATCTCAATTTTACACAAATTTCAAAATAGTTTGAGATTTTTTTTGCACATAACATATATGGCTCTTATTCCACTTATTCATGCAATTTGAAAATAATCATCACAATCAAGTTCAAACCTAACTAATGGTTTATGCATGCTAAAAACGAATCATTTCAAAGTTTGATGCAGAGAAGTGCAATCATGAAAGTGACTAAATCATGAAAGCAAATCGAAATGAAAGTGATAAGACAACAAAATAATTGTATTAAGATGCTCTCCTTAAATGTATTAGACATATGCAACTACGGTAAGGAGTTCTTTCGACGATTATTTTGGGTTCTCATAGTTTGTGCTTGAGCTAGATCAGTATAAGAATTTGAAGATAGTGTACAATAATATTCTTAGTTAAGGAAGATGCTTTCAGAATTCGACCCCATATGAGTGTAGGTTTTGAGATTGAAAAAGTTCTATATTATTGATGATGTGTTTGCACTGTGATGTGACCCATTGTCATGCTATTTTAACGAGCACCCTCTTAATGTATCATCACTAGTAGCTGAGAAATAGGAAAACAAAGGCCACTATAATCCTCAGTTATGAATAGTTGTGATAAATGTTATTGGGAACACTACCAATTGGTCGAATTAGGGGTGTGCAAAATATCTAGTTCTAAGATCCAAATCTATAACCAAATCCAAATCCGTTTTAACTATCTGGATATAATTGAATGGTTATTAACCGGTTTAGTTTTTAATGGTTTTGGTTATTCATTCATATAATTCGGATATAATTAAATGGTTATTAACCAGTTAAATTTTTTGGATTCGGTTATAATCCGGTTATTATCCAAAATCCAAAAATTTTTAATTTTCAAAATAAAAAATATATATATTTTCTGATTTTTTTTTAAAACTGGATTTTTTTTTAAAACCAGTTATATAACCATAACCAAATTTATAACTGATTTTATAACCGGCTTTTATTAAATTGTGGTATTGGTTATAAACTCAAACCATTTAAATGGTTTCAAAATAGTTATGATTTGGTTTTTAAAAATAACCAACCATGCACACTCCTAGGTCGAATATACAAATGACAAATGTTTAAAGAATTTATTGGTAACACTATACAAAGGATAAATTATTTATATAATATAAATATAGAATTTTTTATATAAAGAATAAATGCTAGTTATTCCTAGGGGTGTCAAAACGGGTCATCCACCCCGTCCCGCCAAAAGTCCGTCAAAAAAAGAGTGGGGCGGGTATGCCCGCCAAGGTGAATTGGGCATAAAATTCAAGTACGCTCCGTCCCTCCGGCGGGTAGGCGGACGGCGGATTTTCCCGTCTTCTTTTTTATTTTATTTTTTTTTCATTTCTTTATATTTATTTTTTGTATTTTTTATAGTTATTTTTAAATTCTAAAAGATGATGAATCAAACTAATGTGATTAATAAAAAACAAAGTCAACTATAAAGAGAAGTAACTTCTATGTTAGTAAAACTATTGTTTCGCATATATGATAATAGAAAAATTCTTATTAGTTGAATATGTTCAGTAGATAATATAGTTTAAAAATAGATGTATATGTTAAGAAATAATGAAAACTATTTTACATATAGTTTGATTTATATGAATGTTCCGATATATATAAATGGAATAGAAATTTCTCAATTAAAAATATTTACATATTATAATTGAAATATTAAATTAGAGTATTTTATATGTGTTACAATATAGCAATGTCATGTGTTTTTTTCTTTCTCTACACTTTATATTATATATTATATATACATTGCATTATAGAGAATTTGTCATTGCAATATTTAATTGGTTAGAGTTATTATACGCAATATAAATAAATATCTATATTGATATTGTATACAAATTTACATACTTTTTTTTCTATACTTTATATATGGATTTTAAATTTGAATTGGTTACTATAATTTCATTTAAATTTGAATTATGACATACATATAAATGCATATTACAATAAATTTAAAAGAAATTACAATAAATTATTAAGTAATTTTTGTTTCAAAATTTTTAGCGGGTTAGCGGGTTAACCCCGCCCCATTATATATTCCGCCAGCGATATTTTTTGTTTTGGTGGGGCGGGCGAAATGGATAGGTGGACCCAAAATCCCAACCCAGCCCGCTATTTTTTGGCGGGTGGCGGGACGAGTCGGCGGTGCCCGACCTGTTTTGTCACCCCTAATTATTATTTCAATAAAAAAACTTTGATAGTTATTTGTTATCAATAAAACGAAATTTTGTTATTTTTGAATAAAAGTAGTTATTTTAAATTTTTTGCTAAAAAAATAAAATTCTATTTGTGGCAGAATGATTTTTTTTACAAAATTAATTATTCATATTAGTGAAAGATTTTGTGAGAGAGAATATATATATATATATATATATATATATATATATATATATATATATATATATATATATATATATATATATATATATATAACAAAAATAAACTCAATGATTATCATTAATAAAAAAATGTTCAATACAAATATTTAAAGAGGGGTATATTTCCTCACGAAATTTATAACAAAATCAAAACGAATCCATTTTGTTAGGGAACTGACGTGACGATAGTTTTCATCACAAATTTTGTCACAAACGTTTATCAATTTGATTTTAGTAAAAAGATGTCAAATTCCCTCTCTACACAATTAGTGAGGAATGTTGTTTCCTCTCTAAATTTTGTATCTAATTCACATTTTTTTAGTAGTGTTAGTTAATGAGGGAGACTCTCTAAATATGGACCAAAATCAAGCACATGTGGCTATACATGTCTTTGACATTCAAATACTTTAGGGGAACATTGGTGTTTTCTTCTTCACTCAAATGGAATGGTTAAAGTCTTTTTTTATTACACCAGTAAGTCTTCTGACACTAAATCACTAGCAATTAATGGTATGATTTTGTGCTTCTGATCTTTTACTATTTATGGTGATATATTTAAGAATGCTATGATTCTTAACTTTAGTGCCACTAACCATATGACATTTGATTTCATATAACTATCATGTTATAATTCACCTTTGAGTATGACTTATATCACTCTTATTGAAGGTTCCCATGCTTATGTTATTGGCACGGAAAAATGTTTAGTTGCAACCTTTATTCAAGATACAATTTATGTTTTATGTTCCTACACTTTTCAACAACTTAATTTACATTTATAAGTTTATTTGTGATCAAAATTGCAAAGCAACATTTTTACTTCTCATTGTATTTTTAGAGGGTCGAAAAGTGTTGTATTTGTATCTCTAATCTGAGTTGTTCATTTTTTATCTTCACGAATTTGACTTCAGCACAAGCATCTTGGACACCCTTTATTTAATATAATTAAGTCTATGCTTTTGGTATTTGTTTTTACAACAATCTATTTTGAGTCTTTTAAGTATGATGTTTTCCGGTTAGCAAAATACACCTATGTTTCTCTTCCTTGCAATTTTAGTAAAAATATTGAAACACACTTATATTTCTTTTCCTTGCAATTTTAGTAAAAATATTGAACCATTTAATGTTATTCATTATGATGTTTAGAGGTTTGCCACTATCTCTTATATTTTTGGTTCAACCTAGTTTCTCTCTTTTATTAATTGTTGTGCTCGACTAATTTGAAATTTTTAATAAATACAAAATTAGAAATATCATCATTACTTATTCAATTTTATAATATGACACAATTTTGTTTTGGAAAATTGAGTATGACAACCATATCTTTCTAACTTCAAGAGTAAACATGGCAGTATCCATGAATTTACATGTATCGACACCCCTCAATAAAATAGGTTTTTCCAAAATAAAAAATGTTTTGGACTGGCCAAATGACTAGGCATGGCCCAATCCTCTCTCGTTCATGGGACGACCCAATAGCCCAAACTTCAAAGGGACCCACTAGGTACATGCTCCTTAAACGGTCTGAACCCGCCGACCACATCTGCCTGTGGTCGGTTCTCTCAGCTCATTCCAGACTTCTGCTCGACACCAGCAGAAGTCATCCAGATTCGGCCAAAGACAGCTCCTACTCGGGTATTTATGTGCTCGACGTATCCTTATTCTAGCCAGATGTGCTTGTCCAACGGTTAGTTTTTGGCAATTACCTATTTTCGAGGGATCCACGATCCAGACGCAAAATAGGAACTGTTAGCCACGCGTTGGGGGCTCTATATAAACCCTCTCACTTGAGAGGGTTAAGTATCGAATATTCACTCCCTAAACACGTTTACTTGTACTTGTTCACTCTCTTTCTCGTTCTTACTTTGGCATTGAAGTACCTTGCAGGTACCCCCTACCCCCCCCCCCCCCCCTTTCCTCAACGACCGAGCAAAGACTTCAAGATCCACGTCAGCGTCAGCAGCCATTATAGATTCTGATCATTGTTACGATCAGTGGCGTCGTCTGTGGGAAGTAGTGTTGCCCCATTTTCTCATCTCCAGATCGTGAAAATAAAAACATCATCGTTCAATCTCTCTCAATGGCTCACCAAGACGACTCCATCAATGCTCGAGTCCTCTCCAACATCTCCGTCAAACAACGGGAAAGCGATGGAACTGTCCCTCCCTTCGGGGAGCCTGATCGTTTCCAGGACGGGCGTACTGCCTCCCCGTCACCTAAACTGTCTGTCCCACCTGAGATCACGCCCTCTGATCTCCCCCTGATTCCCATACCATAAGGGACGAATCAGACGCTAGCAGTTTTGATCGAAATGACCAACAACATTAACCCCTTCCTCTTGCGCCAAGGCGAAAGGCTGGACGTTCTGGAAGAAGCAAGACGCACCAAGTCCCCCTCTCCTACGAGGAGGCCTCGCAGATCCTGCAACAGATCACCCAGGCAAAAGAAGGACCGCCACCACCCAGAGGTCGTTGGGTCCATCAAGAAGCGGACTCACTCGTCTCCTCGACGAAACAAGTCCCCGAATGCAAAGAAATCTCGAAGGACTCTCCATGCAGGGGCATGACCTTCCCCTGAGGATGAAAGAAATCGTTCAAGATCCCCTCCTCCTCGTCACAAGGACGATCGCTCCCGTTCTGCCTCCTCGTTTTCCAGTGATGAGAAGCCGCCTCGTACGATCACCTTGTTTGTGGCTTCGGCCTGCCCGTTTGTTTACGGGTGCTCGACAAATGTGAAATGATATTTGGTGTATAACTTGGCAATGAAGTCCTAGAAATTTTTGTCGGTGAATTGCGTCTCGTTGTCGGTGACGAGCGTTTGGGGTATGCTGAATCAGGCGAGTATGTTTCTCTTGTAGATACGAAGTATGTTGTGTGCAGTGAAATAGTCAACGCCAACTATTAGGTATTTTTTCTGGTATGATCTCGTGGTAAACAGTCTGAGGATGTCCATTCCCCACCAGGTGAATGGCCAAAGGGACAAGAGGGTAATGAGCTCGTTGGGCGGTGCCAAGTGCATGTCCCTATGATGTTGGTATTTATCGCACTTTTTGACATGTTATTTTGTATCGTGTTGCATGGTCGGCCAGTAGTATCCTACTCGCAGGGCCTTCTAGGCGAGGGATCTTCCTCCGAGGTGTAGAGCGTTGATTCCTTCGTGGATCTCATGTAGGATGTGGGCGACCTTGGATTCTTCGACACACTTGATGAGAGGGATGGAGAATCCTCGTCTGTATAACTTGTCCTCAATCAAAATGTAGGAGCAGACTCTGCGTCTAATCACGTTAACCTCTTTCTGGGTGGAAGGTAGTTCCCCCGTGGCAAGGTAATTGTATATTGGGGTCATCCAGCAGTAGGGATGACCAACTCGTGGTCATTGTCCTTTGTCAACTATCCCGCAATTCGGATAGTGGGTGGACTTACCCGTTACAGAGGGAAAAACAGCTACGCGAAGCGTGTGGAATCAGTTGATGATGTGCCCTCAAGTGAGAAGCACGTGGAGAACGTGATTTTCATCGGTCCTAATGGGGGCCAACACTTTGAATCATCCTCAACATAGTGTTGGATTGGACCGTGCTCAACGGTGGATCAGCCACAAGTCCAGTCCAGAACAATAACCTTTAAATATTAGCAGACAAATATGTTAACCAAGGATTATCAACATAAAGATTCAACCAACTAACTTAAAAGTGATTGATATTGATTCACCAACAGTAAATATTAAACTTTAAATAATAATCGTTAATGTTAATCTAAAGCCCCATTAAATAAAGACTATTAAATTTACTTTTCTCTCTATTAAAATCAGATTATTTCAGAATTGTAAATACAACTTTCATATATGAAATATCTATTTATAGACACTTAACAAATGTATGCATTCAAATTTTTTTCTCATGCAACTTAGAGTAATTTACATCTTTTCAGACACAATTCTTCTACATGGAAACCAATCATCTTTTAATTCCTCCTGTAATGGCTACTGTTATCTCAGGACTCGGGCCAAACGTTTCATTGCCTTTCCCTACTTTTTGTCAAAATATGTCAGTGCCCCTAAAATCTATAGTTTTGTACTAATTCCTATTGTAAGCTTCTTGTTTATCCTAAAAAAACAGATGTTCAATGAAAAATAGAGACAGAATATTGATATAGCCATTTCTGACAAAAATGATCAAAACACAGTTGAATTGTTTAGCACTTTTTGTTTCCAAGATTATATCTAGTTCGCTGTCTCTAATATTTAAGAATTTTTCCAATGCAAGATTGAAGAATTCTTATACAGTTTCAATGTGCAGTCTGCACCGAACGCAATTGCTTATAAACTTGTGTGCATGCATGAACCCTCATCTCATATTTTGTCTGTAACACTATTGCTGCAAATGATTTGGTTGTCTTATTTATTCTTCTTACCACCAGCCAGAATCCGCTGGATTTGAAGCCCTCTGCTGAATGCTTGATTGTATAGCAGTCTAGTTTGGAATTCCGAAACAAATGGGAACCAAGCTAATATGGCTACTGGTGTAAAGATAACCACCCCCATAAGGTATTCATACCCTCTTGCTAAAGCTTTGACAGATCCCCACATTCCAATGGCCTTTATGAACGGCCTACATGCTTGTGCTATCTGTCATGTATAATGCCAGATGATCAGACACAGGCAATTTTACATTTACAGCAAAATATGTCATTAGTGAAACTTCTCTAATAATAGCATGAATTGAGTAAAAGAAAGAACTTTGTGCCAGTTTGGATATAGTGTAAAATGATGGTTACAAATTCCAACCTTATGTTTGTGAGAAGCAACAAATGTTCCTTCTGGCTGGCAAAAAATAATTTGAGATTTGTGTAGAGAAATGTATTTCAGTGAATTACTCATTGCCTTGAAAATGAACCTTATTTTTTATATTCAACAACATGAGACAAACAAAAATAAATAATAAAACCAGGGGATTGTGATGCAAAGATAGAGCGCCTAAATATACTAAAGAAATATATCCATTAAAACAAAGAGGTAATGGCTGTTAGAAAGTACCTGCACAAGTGCCCACCCTGTTGGCAAAAAAGCTAGAAGACTCGCAAAGATGTCTCCAAATGTAAAACTGAGTAGAGTAAACATCAAGACTAGAATGACAACAGCTCCAATAAACAGAAACAATTTGAGGAGACGAAACATAAGCTGAAAATCAGCACTAAAAGTTTTTCTACCCATAGACACGATCTGCAGTTTCAGAAGAAATGCAAACAATAATTAATCAAAAAAATTATCAGCGAAAGCTTTATTTCATAATGAACAGTTTAAACATTGAAAACCAACCTTCAAGATGATCATGACAGCTACTATGACTAGCCAGGACAGACCATAAACCTGGAAAAATACAAATATTAGAAAGCTCTTATCTATATATACTCCATATCCGTTATTTATTTTGATTTTTTTTTAGTACACCAGGGAAGGTGTTGATTAAAAAGGACTAAATATCAATTGCAATTATTTGTCATCCCGTAGATGCTAGCGCAGTAGTGGCTGTCTAGATTTGTAAACTAAATGGACTGAGTTTGAATTCCCAGAGGAGAATACACGGATTATTGTCTCTCCTTCCCCAGTTTTTTTTAAAAAACTATTATTTAACCAAGGAAGCTTCTATGTCGTAAAATGCTACAGTGTAGTAAGGGTATGGATGCTACATTACATCAGTTAAACCCCGAGGTGCAGATTCTAGTTTGAAATGAAAACATGAAGTGAAATTGAATTTGTCAGAAATAATTACCATGATGCTCTGGTCACCTCTGGCTACATTTAAATGATACACAATCCCATATTGGTAAACAAAGAAACGAAAGGCAAGAATTATCTCCCAAATCAGTCCCCATATTCCAGTATGCTGCAGATGCTCCTGTTCTTCATCCCACCACGATTCCCAGCTCTTAGTTGAAGGAACACCAATACCACCTCGACTACTTATCCATTTTGTCCAATCATCCCAATCTTCATATATCTTCTGCCACTCAAATCCCGATGGATTAAAGAGGAAAGGACTAAACAACCAAGAACACACCAAAAACCACATTGATAATGAGAGAAGTAAATATGCTGACGAATCAGGAGTTGCTGATCCATAAATCTTATAACATATAAGCAGTAAAGCTAACTCTACCCCCTTTACAAAGTGGCTCCTGGAGAACATCCTGTAATTATCTGCAAATTTCTCATGACGAACTACAAAACCACGCCCAGTTGCTCTATACTTTGCTCCTCCATGAAGAAGAGTGCGCCCGAAATAATGCATCTTTGTACCTAGTGAAAAAGTGAAGAAAACGGGTGCAAGCTGCAGCTGCATTATTATGATATCACCAACAGCAGTTCTGAACCCTCTCTCTAGTCCAATTTCCATGATCATAGGCAGAGTCATTAGAAGACCTATTTGAACAAGGGATTGAGAAGCCATTGCTGCCTTCAAAGGGTCATCTCCTTTCCTTCTAGCAAACTTAACTATAGCAGCCTCAACTCCACTCAGTGACAGGTAAAGTTTTCCATATAAGAAAGAATAAACCGTGATGACCACTAACTGTGAACAGCAAAAGAAAGTTTTAGTGCTAGATGCACACAGCTAGTTAAGAACAAAAGGATAAAATCTGAAAATGAAACCAAGTCAATTATGAAGCCTCAATCAAGAAATTGTCAACTCTTAATTTTGTTTACTATTTTGCCTGAGACCCTCCCATAATTGGAAATTACTTTAGATCCTGTCTAATCTAAGTCAAGTTAGATGCACTCACTTGAAGGAGATTAAGCTCTCCCAAGACCTTTTTTTAATTCACAAGACTTGAATCTCAAGATTTAGGACTGTTTGTTTTAATTTTAAAAGATTAGATTTTTTCATTGTTATCAAAAATGATTTTTATAGTTGTTTTTTTAAAATATTAAAACTTTTTTTAAACTCATGTTTTATAAATTAAAAGACTAATTTTGACATCTAGTAACATAAATATATATTATTGAAGTTTAAAACATAGTCAAAATCACTAAATTTCTCAAAAATAATTTTTATAAAAAACTATTCAAAATACTTCAAATTTAAGTGATTTTTTGAAATTTTGATATCAAAAATAAAATATAATAAAATGATGAAATGTGTAACATTTAAAAAAAGAACATTTAAATCAATTTTTTGTTTGAAGCTTTCTTTATAAAAAATTTTAACAAAATATGTAACACTGTAAACAGTAAGAGTGCAAAACTCCTAGCTAATTCAGTCAAAAAGCCTAGGCAAACTCACAAATTGGAAGGTCATCTTAGTGCTTAATGAATCCAAAATAATTTCCATACCCATTATTCTTAATTTTAATTTAAACACACCATTAGGTTAAATGTCAGCAACAAAATTTCCTAAAAAAAAGTATTGCTTTTATATAAAAAAATATAGTTAGTATATTTTTTACTTGAACATTACCATTGAGCTGATATAAAATCCAACGGTTGTAAAATAGAACGATAGCATGCGGAAAAAGTCAAATCGATGCCCCAACCGGTAGATATCCCTGCTTAGTATCTGCTCTCCATTACCACAGGCCACTTTTGCTTCAAAAAGAGAGATTTGATTGAGCCCAACATCCCTACCCTTTCCAATTTGGATATACTCATGATGAGTAATATTCCCACGTCTTAGTGTTGAGTTGAATCCTGAATAAGAAAAGGCATGTGATGCAGAGAAATAACTAAACAATATTAATGTTAAGAGTATGTATCGAATATTACCAGCAAATATATCCTCGCTCAGATTGATACCACAAGAAGCCTTGCTGATTCCTCCGCGGGTTAAATGAAAAATTCTATCAAAAACATCCGGGTGACCATAATGGAATCGAACCCTACAATTGAAAAAAACTATCATAGTTCATAAGCCAGAAATATGTAATTTGATTATATGTATTTCAGTTTTTTCTCGCAAAAATGGCTAAGGATAGAAATAAGAAAAGCCTAATAGTTATTATTGTCACCAAAAAAATTTAATAGCAGGGGAGATGACACTTGAAGAAGAAAATCAAATAAGAGGGGGAGAAAGTAAAAAAATCATCAGCAAGAGAAACTAGAACAGCTACGATTTTTCATCAATAAACAGCTATGATTTGAAATTGAATATGTAAGCCTTTGAAACAAGTTTTGAATTTTAAACATCCAGCATGCACCGCACTCTTAAATTTTGAAAACACTGCTTTAATTTGGGCAGAGATCTTATATTAGCCAAGTGTTTCTCAGGTGGTTCCTAGTTTAGCATACAAGATAAACAGGCACTGCATGGTCAACCGTGTAATAAAAACAGAGAAAACAAACAAAAGCTTACTTTAATGGTCTTGCAAGAACCCTTTGACCAATTGTGACAAAGCTAGTTTCTTGATTTGACATAAACCAAGCCAAGGAAGAGACACTGTAACAAGTGATAAAATTAAGTAATATAGGATCTAAACTTGACAGTGTTAGCTCTAGGAAGAAAAAAATCATAACCTGCCAGTAAAGATATGCTCACGAACACCTAATATGGTAGGCGAGCGCACTCCATGATCCTCATCAAACTCTTCCAGAAGGTTACGCATTTTTAATGCTTCTTCCAAGTAATTGTCCTAGAATTTTTTTTTTCAAATACATCATCTCTATTTGCACCTGATATCCATTGTTAACTTGATAAGGCTTCAATGTATACTTTACCTGGTTCATGTCGATTGTCTGAAGGGCTTCCCCTCTAGTAAAAATAAGTGCATGATTCTGGTTTTCAGGCTTCCCTTCTCCTACTTTTGCTGGACCCGGAAGTTTTATTCGAAATATTTCCTTCAGAGAAGATACAAAATCAATTATTTCTAAGGAAGTAATTAGGAATTAACTACTTATCGGACATCAATATGCATTTACTTGGTCGCGATTGTCCACCGCTTTGATCAATACAGAATAATAAACTTTTTGCACTTTTCCACCTTCTCTTTCTTCAACTTCGTCAATATATGCAACACGGAGTGAGGGATTGCTATAAATAGAGAACTAAAAATTAGATTCATCAATCAAGTGAACACGGGAAACTAAAAGTCAAATCTACATTGACTTGAAATATACAAATTAATTTAACAGAAGAACATACTTAACCATCAAATTCAAGATATCTGTTGCACGGCGGTCTCCGCTACGCTTCTGATTCCCATAATTCTGACAGGTAGCAACATATGTGAATTTCATGTCAGCCATAGCCTCTAAATTGGCATATAGGGACCTCTGGCTCTTTTTGTCTTCGTCAGATGGAAGTGTAATAGCTTTATATCCATTAAGGATCTCTACACAAAAACCAAAAATGGAAACATAAAAAGCAATCATATTGGATAATAACTACCCTTTTGAGCCATAATGATGAATACAACAGGTCTTTTTACTTGATTGCAGATAAGCAGGGAAATGTTTGTTGAGAAAGGCCCCAAGGTTTGCAAAAAAACTATAAATTAGATGCCTTCCATGGTACTTGACATTTAGCTAAAAATCTCATAGAATAAAAGCAACTTAGTCTTACCTTTTTCAGAAGCCATATCAAGAAATGCCTGGAGCTTTAACGCCCTCCGGTAGTACATTATTCCCCTAACTACATTAATTTGTAAGTAAGAGTAAAAATATAAATCGACCAAATCCAGCCAGAGGGGCGGGGAAAGGGAGTCATCACATACCTGTCCTGCAAAGAGTTTGTCCTCTTAATGAGGCCCAGTGACGTAGTTGTAATATATTCTCATCTTTTTCCCATATTTCGCTATCTTTCTTACAATCAAGTCGCTCCATGAAGTTATTCCATTCATCTGGAAAAAATATTAAATTTTTTCAGCCAGTCCGTTCTATATTGTCATTATACAGTCAATAAAGCTATGCTGTGTCAGTTAATACATACCAGGGAAGATCTTTTGCAAATAATATATAATTGACACACCGTCTTCATTTTCAACCTCAATATCATTCTTAGAGTACACAGTCTCTTCACTGTAGTATGGAGTTAGGACACTGAAAAGAAGAAGAAAAAGGTTATTCATAATATGCACAGGCAGCTTCTTGATACATCACATTTTGAAACTTCTGCAAAAGAAAATCCTCGACAGAAAAATAAAAAATAAAAAGTACTGTGTCTAATAAAATTACAAGTGAAAAAATCAAACAACACTGATGGATATAACTTTATTAATGTACAAATAAAATTACAGTCCTGCAGTTTATATTTTCTAGAAAAGATAACATGGCATTATGGCATGTTATGTTCATATGGCTGTGAATCAAGGAGCTGTACCAAACCTGAATGAGAGCATTTTACGAACACGGGGAGCACGCGGCATATCCATGAACAATGAATTTGTAAAGAATGCAATCCTTCTGCGTACTTCACTATTTGTTGGAACATCAATGGCTGATTCCTTCACCGTCAGGAGTAGATAAAGACGTCTTAGCTGGAACAATCAAAGAATTCATTGGTTATAGACACTTGGATTATTGAATAATAATATAAACTAAAAAAATTGAATTAAAATTACAGTACTGAGGAAATACCTGTTCCTCCCATTGTGCTGTAACCACAGGAGGGAATGCTATAGCAGGCCTCGCCTCAGTACCAGCAAAAACTTGCTCTCCGGTATCCTTACTAATTTGATTAAGTTCAGCCAATTCACTGATGAACGTGACAAGAAAATGCAATCATTATTATTTTCAAAAAGATCCATCCAAGGCTATCATATTAATATATAATATATTCCAACTTCAGTGTCGCTATGTCAAACTAACCTGATTTCATTCACCATCATATCAGTAACCACTTCTAACATGTCTTGAAGCAAGACCACCACTCTTCCTCCTTTGGATGGATCTGCATCTTTCTGAGACAAAAAGGAAAGCTCAAGTTTCCAAATGGAATGGTTAAAGGCAAGAACTAGTCAAGAATACAAACAACAGATATAGTTGGTTTTCTTCTGAAGACTCACTAAGAGTTCCACAAGCTCCACAAACTTCTTGCAAAGTGAGGGTAAAAAGCCCATCCGAAAATTTATGGTAAGTGTATTCTTTGACATGTTGCTCTCAACTTCTTTAACAATGATGGAAATTATCCTGTTCCATCATAGCGAGTTCAGAAGTACTGATAATGACTCAATTTTATTTAAATTTATAGCTTCAATTATAATTGCCATTTAGGAAAAATAGCATATAGCGAATAAGAAATATTTAACGATCTTTGCAATGCAGTGTAAAACTTTGAATTAATGTGGGTCAAACTAATATTGATTAGGCAAGTTAACCATTTTGTCCTCTTCATTTATTTACTTCATGTGGTCAAATAACCCAGAAAGAGATTTAAAGTATACATATATTAAAAATGGAAGAAAAAAATAGTGTAATATTTATTCATGAAAACTGATAGACTGCAAGAGCTGTCTTCTTACAAATACAGATCTAAGAAGGATAGAACTATTGGAACAGTGTCTAATTCGCACCATAGAAAATGGTTGCTACTATTTCGAATCCTAAAAGTTTTTAGCATGAAGTGTAAAGTAAAATTGACACACACCAAAATGATATACCTTTTTTCAGTTTCTCCTATCACTAAATCGTGTAGAATTTGTTTAAAAGATTCATAGCATTCAATCACAGCACATTTCAAATATTCATCTGCACATATGCGCCTCCAAAGATCAGAGTCCCTCCCTCGAAATTGAGTTGCCATATCCAGCGCCACAGGAATCTGTAAAGGTTGATACGGTCATCGTATGATCTACTGATAAGCATAATATTAAAATTGAACCTCACTGACCTTGCTTGCAAGCAAAAATGGTGGCCACTGAATTATTTTGAGATCAGGACCCAATGTGTAAGGAACCAGCAAAAGATCCATCTCCCTGAAGTCATGCAAACATACTTTAGTCCTAAACAGGTTTAGATAGGATCAAAACAGAGGAGGAAGACTAGAAACTATGATTGAGAACAAAGGGAAAAAATTCTAAGAGTTTATCTCTGAGGTCTTTCCTATCACTTATGAGATCTTCCTCACGAAAACTGCAAATAATTTCATTCCATAACTGGGCAAATTTGGCAGCTTCACTTCTTCTGCTTGCAGAATTCTACACAAGCATGGAAACTAAAATGAAGATGAATAAATATTTATCTTAATGTACGTAGCAATGAAAATGTGGTAGCAAGAACCTCAGAAAATTGCTTTGAGAATGAGAATCTTCCTTTTTTCTTATTAGAAGGAACCAAGCATGTGTTGAATACACCAGGAATTGACTGAAACCTTGACCTCAGCATGCCCAGAGTGCGTATCTGTGCAAGCAAATAGATAATTGACTGTTAAACAATTGAAAACTGAAGTATTTGTTTTTTAATTCTTAATTCAATCCATCTGACGTTCCCCTGAAAAATGACAAGCAAAGTCCAAAATTCTTTAAAAATCAAGGATTTCATAGTTTAATAAAAATATAAGCAAACGATGGTCTAATACTTTGTATCCAAATGAGTCCTATAAATTTAATTTTTTAACTCAATGTTTGAGTTTCTGTTTGTGTGTATGTTTGACAAAAGTTTTTAAAAGAAAAATACAAGATAATCAATATCATATTAATTTAAAATAAGATAAAACTGGTGAGGACCTCTCCTAGACGATCAAAGGCTCCTACAAGGCCACCGTACAAAGTTGAGAAGACCGCATACCAAATTTGAGTGTCCATGAAATAAACCTGTATTGAAAATGACATGGCATACTGATTTATCTGAACAAGTGAAAAATATTAATTTATGTAACCATAACCAGGATATATAACATACAAACCATAAGTACAGGAGCCCAGAGTGCAGCAACCGCACAATAGTTGCTTTCAGCTGCACAGAGTGGAAAATTTTAGATCAATAACCACAAGTTGTAAAGTCTTCGATAAAAACAAGAAGAAATTACCATTGGGGAAAAACTCATGCCAAGCATAGTCAACATGTTGAATGTTCATTATGTCCTTGGTTGGCTTAACTAGAGGCTTTATCTGAAAATAAATGCAACACTTAAAAAGAGGCCCAACAACTTCACAGGGCTAGCTTGTTATGCAAGTAACAATGATTGCATTTATAATTTACCTGAACATAAAAGCTGAATAAAAACTTTGAAGCCAAAAGCAACACCCAGAAAATAGTATACCTGAAATTCATAAAAGAATATAGATAATAGAACACTTTTCATACAACAAGGACAAACTAGCATAAGCTACTTTAGCAACAGTGTGTTGTGTGAATCCTACTTAAGGAGAACAAATTGACTTTCATGCATTCCTCTTCCAATATATATTCTTGGCTGCATGAAGAGAAATGATATGTTAGTCAATGGACGAGTGATACTCAAGAAACCCAAATCATTGAAAGAGAAAAAAGTATACATTTTTCCGCAACCAGAGGTTTTTAAAAGACAAACTGTTAATAACTCATCATTCACGCATTCAAAAATATATGGAGAAAAAAAATGGCTTGAGGCAAAATTTAGTCCAACAAATCAGACTCTTTGGAGGACCATAAATGCTGTTGTCATGAATGTAAAAAAAACATGATATCATGATTGTTAATGAATAATTAATTTTATGGGAAAACTGTAATTTAGAGCATAAAGTTCCATGTTAAGCATTTTCATCAAGAGCTACCATAGCAGAAAGATTTTTCACAGATAATATAAAGAAAATTTATGGAAACTGATCAACTATAGTTGTTTCCGCAAAAAGTTCCTTAAAATGGATTCCTAAGCAAGTGGAAGAAAACCTTTGACCATACACAGTAAATTATCAGAGCAGAGGTGTAATAATAATATTTTAAATAAATTCATTTAATGACCTTTTATTTATTGATATTATCCCTAAATCGATCATTGGACTGAAAGTTCCTACTAAGTAAATCGTAGTCCTAAAATTTTATATAAATCCAAAATTGTGTTTTAGTCAATGATAAAAATAATAACTAATGTAATATAATCTTTCCAAATATATGAAAGTATAAACTATTTGATTATATTCTTAAATTGTGTTGATGTTCAAAATTTGATACCAATGATCTACACAATGGATAGTTATAATTTAATTCTAGGACCAACAAAACTTACATTGTATACATGGTAGAGTCAGATATCTTAGGTAATGACAATAGAAAAAAAACATCAAACAGAGTGCTTCAATATCAATTACAACTAAATATGAAACCTGTGTGTGTGTGTATAACTTACAACTGTATACAACTTACATTGTATACATGGTAGAGTCAGATATGTATGCCAATACATATTAATCAGTCGTCAAGGATCGTTCTTGCTACAAAAGTCCTTGTTATATTAATATTTTAGCTATATGCACTTAACATGACAGATATCACATCTTTTACTTCCATTTAAACAAAAATAACTTAAAAATTGTTCCCCACGGACATCTAGGCACATGTGCCAATTAGCACTACTTCCAACATAACAATCAATTACGTTGAAAACCACTTATTATCAACAGAATATTTCAATTTAAACCATGAAGAGAAACACTTAATATTTAAGAGAACAGAAAACATGACTACCTGAGACCACCATAAGAAGAATCTAACTATGTGCCAGTCTGAGTTTTCAATCCAACGCCTTAGCATTGGGAAAAGAAAGAGAGCAGCTGCTAATAAATTTGGTAGCATATACAATGCAACTGCCAGCATGTACATTGCCGGAATGCCTTTTATTTGCTTGAAATAAGAAAGCAATTCCTTGAGACCCTGAGGTGCGCCCTTGAAAGAACTACCATAGAAAATTGGAAGAATGATAACCCATATAGAACCGATAATGACTTTAAGAATATTTCTTAGCACATCGACGAATTTCCATCGATGATAGCCTGGAAAGTTTAGGACCAGGTCCAATATACCTAAATCATTAAAAGAGGAACAGAAATTAAAGCAAGTATATAGGAACAAACAAGAGAGAAAAAAACAGGACAGTACTAATATATACATACTTCAATAACACAAAAAAGAAAAGGTTAAATATTATAAAAAAACAATAGCCTATCCTTACTGTTTAGCTAGAAACATTATAAGTTGTAGCAAGATTCAAATTTGGAAAACGGATCAACAAGAGTTAAAAAACAATGCTAAGAATTTTCATTACAAAACCTTTGGCCATTAACTGATTGATCACCAAATAATACATGGCAGGTAAGTCCTTAAGGTCAAATTAATAGAAACAATATTTTTAAGTTCCTAACACATTGTCCTTAAAAAATATATTTTCTATATAAAAGTACTTGAAAATTAATAGAAACAATGTGTTAGGAACAAATCATATGCATAAAACGGCAACAGTGAACAGAAGGTGAGAAAGAACTCTGGTAACACTCAAATTCCATTGGAACTTGTTGGACATTAAAAAATAATTTAGTGCTAATCCTGCTTCTCGTCTGACTTACGGAATTCTAGCAAATTAAATGTCAACCTTCTAACACATAGCATATCAGACCGTCAACATAAAAAATTTGTTCTGACTCTGAGTGACCCTGATAAGTTTAACAAGAGCACTTTAGTGAATGTTTCATACTTTGAAGTAATCGCAGAATGGATGCTGTGATGAATATACTAGACAGTTTGTACATAACATTCTTCTGAAAGATATCCATCAGTGAAATCCCATCCCATGCAATAATGAACATCACCTGTAATTAGAATTCTCAAGACTTGTCATAATCACAATAGGGGGAAATATCGACTTAAGCATTTCCTTTACTACCCAAATACCTGCAAACCCAGCAAAAAAAAGGTCCAAAGACGATCAAAACTGCGGAAGATGTGCCAAAATGTCCGTGTTTCAACAAAATTTGATTTTCCAAGTTTCCTGGGTTTTCTTGGCGCACCCTTTTTTCCCTGATATGGAATTTATATAAGTACTAAAACTAAGGGATTTTAGAATCAGTCCAGTAACTTCTTAAAATATAACCTGTGTCAAATCAATAGTGGATTTAAAAAAATCGCCATCATCACGCATGGGCCATCCAAGAGAAAAGCAATCAAGTGACCTGCAACAACAACAACAAAAATAGGCAAGTAATGAATGATGAAACAAACCAAATCAATTTCAGTAATAAAATCCTGAAGGAAAACAAACCAGAAATACTCATTTAGATCATCATAGTTGCACCATGCTGAGTGTGAAGCCTTTCCATTTTTGCTCTTCTTAGCTTCCTGGATTGATCAAAACATGGTTATTACAATTTTGCAAGTCATGACAGGGAACATAGGTGCTTGAGAAATTACAACAATGTCCATGAGAGACAAATTTACACCTTTTCAATTACTCGGTATAGGGGTGTGATAACCTTTCGTAGGAATGCTTCATCATCTCCACCATAAGAAGGCTTGATATTTTCGCCAGTGACAATGCTAACATTTCCAGCCAATAAACCATGCAGTTCATATGCCATCTGATGTCATACTTGGCCAGTGTTAGCAAATGCACAAATGACTAACAAATTTATAGATAATAAAGAAGACAATGTTACATTTGTACAGATATTATGGCATAAGATATTGTGAAACGTATGGTATATTTGTACTCACATTGTGAAATATGTAGCATAGACACTCTGGCATGAAGCGGACATTCGACGCTTCACCCCAAATGAGAAGATATAAGCCCATATATAGCAACTTCCTCTGCTGTATGTCTGGTTGGCCTTGAGGCAGTCTGTTTAAAAGAACATCATAAGCACTTTTTACCATAAAAAATTTCAGGTTTTATTCATTAAATTCTAAAGGAAAAATATAAAAGCAAAATGTTCGCTGATGCTGATATTGTAATATCTCACCGCAGACTATGCTTTCGCCCCAAGAATTTGCACCATGTTTTGTAATTCTTAAAGAGATTTTTCATCAAAGAATCAACAGCACGGTCATCGAGCTGGAATAATAAAATCAAAAGAAAGCAGAGAAAATAAACAGGTGAATTCAATTACCGACTAGAATTCTTTTGATTATAGTTTCGGCTTTGTTTTTTCCTGAAACAAATAAAGTGGGAAACAGATATGTACCTTGTTAAAAGGCTCGGGTTTTGGGTGTAGCCTTATATGAGAGTTAGCAAGAAGCAGAATCAAATGTTCTCTTTGATTCCTCACATTGTCCTTCTGTGCTCAAATAAATCAAATACATTAACAATTGAAGGGGGGCATGCAAAAATTTGGCCAATAACAAATCTTTTTCCTCCCATATTCTGTGTACAAAATACATGCCTGGAAACCAAACATTGCTCTAAGCCAATCAAGCATGTCTAAATCTCCACCTCTCTGCCTCGATTGTTCAAATGAGCTAGGCCAGTTCAAGCCACGGGTGTTCCAGAGCGCAGAAACAGCCGCCCTAATCTAATAGCATAAGAAAGCATTTCAAACTCAGTGCTATATCAAGTTTAAAAAAACACAAAGATTCAACATTAGTCACTCAAGAACACCTCTTCAAACTGCATAATGGGCAGAGAAGCACCAGCAGAATCCAGAGGAAGAATATTATAAGGTGTATAAATTTCCGTCTTTTCCTGAACATCTCTTGCGGCTGCCATAATCTACAAACACAAACAATGCCTCCAGATTAGACTAAAGGAAAGGTTAAAATCTTAAATGTAAAAATAAAAAGTGAAAGGACATGAATATAGACTAACCTCGGGAGCTACTTCTTCGACCTTCTCAGTCTTATTAACAGCACAAAGCACTTCAAAGAGCACCCCAGCTGTCTGGTAAGCTTTGCTGAGCTGGGTCCTGTAAAAGAATTTCGATGTAACACAGTATCCTAATTTCGATGTAACACAGTATCCAGGAAATTAGAGAGGAGTAGTGTTTAGTGTATACCTGTCTGCTTGATCCGCTTGGTCGAGAGCTCTGACATATTGTTGATAGTATTGTTGATAATAAGCCTGGATTTCCCTTGCATCGGTCTTCTTAACTCGAGAGGCGAGACTAGTTGCATTGTCCTGATGTTCCACAAATTATGCAAGTTTAACCATGCATAATAACTAATCGATACCGCTACTCTTTACAAACTAATATTCCAAATTTGAAAAATGAAAATAAAATTTAAAAAATCAAGAAAAAGTAAATACTTCCCCGCAAATTACATTTTGCTTATTTTTTCCTTGACTATAATAATATCAGTAGATAAGAAGAGAGCAAATAATTTCGTAATCTGCTCCCCAATCCCTATCTACTATAATAAGAATTTTCGAAGAACCCAATAGAGTTCCTGCAACCATCGTTGTAGGAAGACGAAGCAAGGCATTGAGAATCGAAATCAATTTCTGAGGTGAATGTGGTATGGGAGTTGCAGGGAAACGGGGAGAGTGAAATGCTTCGAAGGGAAGACGACAAAACGGAAAAGAAAAAAATGCACCTTTAAAATAAAAAACAAGGAGGAAAATATGTTGCGCTGCGTCTTAATCGCACCCAAAAATGTAAAAAATGTTCCTTATATTATATCTATTTGAATATAACACACGTTAATAAAAGTTTCAAATTGACATATAAATCCTTGTGTCCAAATTGTATAACCAATAATTAATTGGGTAAATATGTCTACCTCAAAAAATTGGGTAAATACACATTAATATTAATAAAAGTTTGAACTTGACATATCAATCCTTTGTGTCCAAATTGTATAACCAATAGAAATACTTAATATTATAACGATTGGATTTTTCGAAATTGTGATAGGATAATAGTGGTAAAAGATTAAAAATAAATTAATAAATAATTGTGTCAACGGGGTCATGCATGTCTTCCATGCATCAATGATTAGGTCCTTCTATCATTACACCATCCAATTTTTGACTCTTTGTCAATATAAGCTGCCACTATATATTCAGAAAGTGTATCTAAATAAATAACCATTTAAGATTCGTGCCCTAAATCAATTCGCGGTTCAAAAACATCTCATATTTAACTATAGAAGCGCAAGTACGACTTAGAAAGAAAAAAGTATATATTAAAGATTCATCTCTAGATACTTTTTATTGAGGTGAGTATTTTTATCAGTTAATTCTGATGTAAATGGTTTCAGTCTTCTTTCAACCACAAACCAATAGAAGGATTTAGTTGAGACATAATAGATATACTTTGGAATCCAACTTGCACAACTATAACTTATGAATAGAATGCTTCAAAATATATATATATATATATATATATATATATATATATATATATATATATATATATATATATATATATATATATATATAAAAGATTTGCTAACGTGGACCTATTTATTTTTATGGAGATCTATTTAAGCAAACATTAATTAAAAACTCATTAAATACACATTAAGGTGTATGTTACTAAAACACACTTTCATAAAAAATATATATATATATATATATATATATATATATATATATATATATGTATATATATATATATATATATATATAGAGAGAGAGAGAGAGAGAGAGATAATTGTTGAATCAAGATTAAATAATTTATATTTTAAATTGTATATTTTTGTTTTTAAAAAAATGCAAACAGTTAAATCAACACCAACAACAATGAACAACAAATTAACCTAATGCATCAAAGCATATGAATCTTATCAATAAATAATCATTTAAAACTGAAATGGAGTTTAATGCCTAAAAAAATTTTACATAGTCGTCCAATAAAAAATCATCATCAATATATCAAATTATCTTCATATTTTCCAAATTATTTTAAATTATAAGTATAAGATACACATGTTCATAATAATGTAAAATAATTTTACACCTGTTATTATTTTCTCAATTGTAATATTAGTCATAATAATTATTAATACTAATATATTAAATATAGAATAATATTACTAGATTAGAAAATTAAGGGTCTCTAGCCAGCCACATCTCATTCTCATTGTCTAGTTTCTCTCTCAATCATCTTTTATAAAACTAAAAGTAATGATGTTTGTATCTCTAATTCCTAAACACTTATTTAACATCTTATTTTATTTCTTTCTCGTCGTATTTTCTTTATTTGCATGAACAGAACAGAACTACTACATTCCATTCATTAATTACCTTATCGAGCTTTGATGGTGAATCAGTTATTAATTAAATCAAGCATTCCTTCCCCACCGTCACATGCTAAAATGCTGCCTCTCTATACATAAAAATCAGTTTGAAATTAAAAAAGAGAAAGAAAGAAACAAACCGAAACTTACCCTCTCCAATCGTTGCAGCAACAACGTCTTAAACTGCCTAACACCACGCCCAGTGGAACTTTGATCCAGCCTGTGCGCTTTCTCGAATGCGTAAAACCTACCTGCATAATTTCATTTTCACAAAAACAGTTACATCTCATAAAGAATACATAAAATACAATTTAGCAGTTAACAAGCCTTAAATCAAACGGTTAATTCATGAATACACATATACATACATAGATAGGCAACTCTAGGACGCTCTGATTCGATCTCGCTGGCGACTCTGAGAATCGGAGAGATGGAAGCGGCGAGTGAAGAAGGCACGACTTCATCATCAAATACCTCTAACGAAAACGTCGTTGCCGCACCTCTCGATGGCGCCCTCCTCATCTGCACCGATTGTGCCGCTTTCGGCGAATCCATATTACTACTATTATGAGTCGACATTTTTTAATACTTCACCTTATAATCTGCATTCATTCATCAAATCAAATCAAACAACGAAGCTATTAGTAAACGGTTTAGAATCACAGAGAGAACGGTTGTTGAAGACAAATTAAGCAATAATTCAAAATTTATGAATCGATTAAGAAGAAGAACTTAGATTAATCGATTTCAGGAGGATTAACCAATGTACCTGAATTTTGGCGCGGAATATCAAAGAATCAAAATGCGCAAGTGGAATTTGGATGATGGAGGAGCGGAGTCTCGTGCGTGATGCACAGTGTGCGCAATCATCGTTCATCAATCATGGAGGAATCGTTGAGATGAATGAATGTGAATGGAAAATTAAAGAAAAGTGATGTGCGAGAAAAGAAGAAGAAATCAAGAAGATTGATCGGAGAAAGAGAGAAAGAACGAAAATGGAAAGAAGTCAGAGTGATGAGAATCACTGGAAGAACACCATTTCCGGAGGCGAAGGGTGCGAAAACAAAAAGGGAAAGAAAGTGTGAGAGCGCGAGTGCAATGTAATGCAATTCAATTCATTCACTGGAACTCTTTTTCCTATTCTTTTCGTAATCCATTCATTGATTTTTATTAACTAACTAACTAAACACTTTTTTTGGTCAAAAAAAAGAAACTATACATATAATTGTTTTTATCATGAAACTTATTTATTCTATGGTGTATAAAACATGTAAAATAAAATCTAAAGAAATAGATTTAAATGCAGTTTTAGTTTTTATAATTTTTTAATTTTAATTTTTAAGAAATCAGTTTTATAATCTCTTAAATATCAATTGGATCGTGTACATAGAAGCGTCAGACGGTGAAGTGTTAGTGAGAAATTCAAAAAGGGTGAACTTAAATATCAAGTGGGATCGTCTTCTTAACGAAGAGGAAATTAGAGAAAAAGCTCAAAGTATATCTTGTAGTGAAGATGTAGAAGACAAGTGGCTTTTGTGTAATAAAAAATACTCGGTTCGAGAAGCACATAAGGTAGTGGTAAAAAGTAATGAGATGGCGAAGGATGTTTGCAGAAGCTTGGAATAAGTTTGTCCCTCTCAACCGTCTCAACATTAGTCTGGAGATTATTGCAAAACAAAATCTCGATGAAGGATAATATTATTAAGAGAAGAATCTTGAATGACTCACAATTACTTTGTCTGTTTGGTTGTGGAAGAGATGAAAATGTATCACATTTATTTTTTTAGTGCCCAAAATCAAGTGAGGTCGGGTACGCAATTCTGAAGTGGTTGAACGTGTCGATAGTATTACATAACTCAGTGGCTTATTAGATTACGGTAAGGGGGGAATGGACAGGCTCAAAGTGATTTAGTTTGTGTGTATGTGGATTGTGTGGAAATGTCGGAAAGAAAAAAAAATCCAGGAACAAGGATATAAATGCAGTGAGTTTATTTGATAGTTGTCGCTCCCGGGATTTTCATCCTAGTACAAACGCGAAAGTGGCGCGGAAAGGTTAGAGTCGCCAGCCAGACATTTTTATCCCGAAAGAATGGGAAAGGTAATGTTGCACAAACCTGAGGAAGAAGGAAAGGACAAGGTCCTGCGAACCAAAGATCTGAGTTCGGGAGTCGGTTACGAACTGGGAAGGTATTAGCACCCCAGATCGTCCGTCGTACCCGACGGGATCCACGCTTGCTTGTTTTGTTTCAAAGGGTGAGAAAATACGAATGCTGCTGAATAAAACCGCTACTGGAATAAAGGGAACGGAAAATGAGAAATGAACTGAAATAAGAAAACCAAACTAAAGAATGGGGAAAATGTAGGGAAAATAAAGAGTGTGCTCGAACGGGCCCTACCCCGCTGCCTACGTACCTCATCGGGATAATGAGGATCAGAGTCGACGTAGTTCGCCTAACCTAGGCGGGAACTATTTGTTTGTGTTTTTTACAGCTGGAACTGCGTATGTCTATGCTCAGGTGTTGCAGGCTCGTCTGGTACGAGTGCGTTTACCGTCTTGCATGCGAGACAAGTCGCCGCGAGTTCGCGTTATGAATGAATGAGATGAGAAGAGAAGTTCCCGCAGGATAGTCGTTTATTGTTTGTTTTTGGCTTTTAAAAGAAGTGCTTTGAATTTTTGTTTGTGAACTGTCTTGTACTAAGACCTATCCATCGCGGGAAGCATTTACACCTCGCCCCGAAACAGGACGCGTATAAACACTCCGCAACAAAGTCTCGTGTCGTACAAGATTGTTCGGTTTTTATTAAGTGTTTTATTGCTTTTCTTTATGAGATGAGAAAGAATGACTCAAGTTGGAAAATGAAAAATCTAAGGGACTAAGACTCAATCCTAATGTGTTATGTATTTACAAAGTGATCCTAGTGGTTAGTGAGGTTTTCTAGTCCTAATGGAAACTTAAAACTATTAGAATTCAACTTACTTCTTAATGAAGTTAAGTTGATTCTAAGAACAATGGGGAAGCCTATACAAGTTGTAACAATAAAAATAATCAAAAAATGAAGTTAAGCATAAGGAACAAACTTCTAAAAAAAATGCCTTAAAGGCATGAATAAAAAATATAGACTATTTTCATTTATTCTATTTCTAATGGAAATGAAAGTTCACCTAAATGTTAAATCTAAGTCAAACTTAATGTTCATCCTAAAACAAATTAAACTAAACCTAAGTCTAATATTAATTCTAGGGTTAAACTTAAACTATACTATTTTATTATTTTTTATGCTTAACAACTAATTATTTCAAACTAAGAATTAACTATTATTTCTTAAAGATTTTATTACCAAAACCTAAGATAAAAATTCCTAAAAATTCCATAAAAAATATCTTAAGATCTATTAGGGGTCTTCTAATTACAGAAAAAAAAAGTGGGCTAAAAAGGTTAATGGAAGCTATTTAAATAAAATAAACAAAATTCTGCACAATTAAAGAAAAATTCAATAAAGCTAAATACAAGAATAATTCAGAATTTAATGAAAAATAAACAAATTCCAGAAAATGAAAATGTCATAAATTTCTAAATCCAATTATTAACCCTCCTTAATTTTTTGGGAATTTTCTAATGCTTTTTCCTATTTTTATGCATTTAATTTGAAACTATAATTAAACTGAAATTAAAAGTCTAAAGAAATATTCAGGGGGTAACTTTAGTGGTTATCTCTAGTTATTTTTGTAAGGGGCCTAAGATATGGGGTGCAGACAGCAGACTAACAAAGCCCAAAACGCAGGGATAAGGGGATGGTGCGGATAGCAATGTCTCTATGCTGTTTCTCACATGGGCCTAATAAGAGGGGTGCCAGTATCATTATTATTTTTAAATCTTAACTTAAAAGAATTAAACTTATCTTAAATATAATATTTTCTAAAAAAACTTTAAAGAGGAATTAACCTATAGTCTTAATATATCAATTTAATATTCTAATTTAATAATGCCTTAAGCTAAACTTAAACTAATCTTATAATTAAATCAATTTCCTATTTTAATTTAAGCAAAAGGAATTAAACTAAACCTCATAATATGTTTTTTTCTAAAATCTTAATTTATAATGAATTAAACTAATCATATGATTTTATCTACTTAACATTTTAACTAAACTTATCAAAATATTTTTCTATAAAAAAACTTAATTTAAGCTCATATTAAAACAAATTACCTTTAATCTAAACAACAGAATTATCTACTAATCCTAATTAAACTACAGTTATCAGAAAATTTAACTAAAATTTAAATTAAACAAAGAATTAAACCAATCTTGATAATAATGTTTTTTTTCCTAAAATCTTCATTAACACTACAGAATTATCTTTAATCTAAAAGGAAAATGAATTAACTTAATAATCTGAAAAGGAAAAGAAATTAACTTAATAATCTGAAGAAATGAATTATAATACTCAACTAAAAAAAACAAATGCCAAGAGAACCCTAATTGTCTTTCCCTTCCCTCTTGACACCGCCGCACAACCCCCCCCCTTCGTCTCGCCGTCTCGCCACCATCACCTCTCTCACTCCGCCATCACTATCGCCTTAAGCTCTCAAATTCCGACACCCTCGTCCTGTTCTTCGTCCTTTCAATTCACACCAAAACCCTAAATCCCTAAATTGATTCTCTTCGCCGCCAACAATAAAACCTAACCTAACTTCAACCGGCTTCAAACCGAAGTCAAACCTCAAGCGAAGCAAGGAAACACGCAAGCCAGGTTCAGAATCGTAACGAGAAAATATCCTAGGATCAAATTCGTACCTGGAGGTGACAAAACTCAAATGGATGATACAAGCGATTGAGAACTCCGCGACGCTTCAGGTAAGCTTGGCCTCGGGTTGCTCTTCTTCTTCGTGCGATGCCGTCGTACTACGCGTCTAATATCAACTCACCACCAGCAGAATGAATGGTAATGCCTTGCTCTTCTTCTCATTCAGACTTTGTTGTTGACGATTCGGGCATTATCTTTGTCTCTGAATCCTTCCTCTTCAGCATCAAACCGTCACGACTTGTCGCAAAGCCTTTCCTTGTGAATCATTCAATTAACGGAGGATCCACGAATATTGATGTGTTCACGGAAGCACGGTGATGAATTCAATCCGCAAATTCACGAAGCTTTGCAGTGAGGTAGTGGTTTCTCTTTATCGATCCATTCCGCGATTTTGTTATCAATTCCTAATTCGGACCGATGCTCTTGATTCTGTTGCTAAGTCGTTGATCAGTGCATCATTTTCCTTCATTCTTTTGCAGGTGCTTCATCAATGAAATCAGTTATGCAGCCTTGATGGAGTGTCGATGCTGGTTCATAACTGACGGGATCAATGAAGAATGGGTGGAGGTTCAGGATCAAAGAATCATTCTGAGACTTGGGGGAGAACTCAGAAAGAATGATTATGAGAGATGCAGAAGGAGAAGGGAGAGAAGTTATGAGAGGGAAGAAAGAAAAAAAATGGCAGAAGAACTCAAGTGTGAAGGATGACACTGTTTTATAGAAGATTTTCACAAAAAAGTCTAGAAACTTCAGGTATGTTCTCCTACTGAATTCAGTTATAGCTATTAGATTTTGTTATTTTTCGGTTATGAATTCTGTTAGAGTTTGCAACTGATTTGTAACTGCTTTGTTTTTTTGGTTTTGAATTGTTATGAACCTGTTAGGAATAAATTATTTTCATTATGAAATTTTTTTGTGGTTCTGTTATGTTTTGTGTAATGTGAGAGTGTGTGTGGTTGTTAGAATTCGTAACTGACTTTCAAATCCGAAACTTCCTCTTGCCTTTCACTGCTGAGTTTTTTTCGTTCTTGTGAAGTTCTGTTAGATTAGTTATGAGATTGTGATTCTGGTTGTAACTGAAATGCTTTCCTTGCTTGAGTTTTTTTCCTTTTGAGCTTGGTCTTAATCTCTTCTTTTCTGACTTGCTTATAACTGTTATGCCGGATTCTTTCACTTATGAAATTTGTTGGGAATGATCGAAATACTTGCGACTCATTAAATGCTGGAATTTCTGATATGGCTGCAATTGTATTGATTGGCAGGTTAATTGAAGAGTGATGTCGAAGATTACGGACGTTGCGGATGACGGTTGTGAAGTCACTAGCCTTGATCAGAAGGAATGGAGAGATTTTCTTTTTAAGTTCATCTGCGGATCCATGGACAGTTCTTCGAGCACGATCAATCAGGCTTCGAAAAATGGAAATGCCACCTCGCTCAGTATTATTTGATTCAACAAGTATTGGTACTGACATTTTGTAACGGATCACTGCTAGAAATCCTTGTGTTTTAGTCATACATAAGTAGAGGTATAGAAGTTGATGTGTAAGATGACTCAATATTCGTTAAGTTTTTTTCATTTGAAACTGATATGCATATCAGTAGATGAAGATGCCTTGATTTCTGTCTTGGGGAATGTTCAACTGAATGGTCAGAGAAACAACCAGTTAGGAATGATGTTGTTTGACTTTTCTATGTATAATCTTATAGAAGAACTCTCTTACTATTTTTTTATTGAATTTCTTTGCCAATTAAATTCAAACCTTGGTCACACCTTATATTTATATCTCTTTGTCAATTTCACCATCAAATGTGGGCATCATATATCCATCCTTCCATGAAAGCGATATAAATTGCATAGAATTTTCCTTCGAATTTACGTGACTATGACGAATTTACACATGATTTTTCCTTTCTCACACTTACGTGTAATGAACCACCACAAAGGCAATAACAAACTCAAAAGATTGCTCAATCATGAAATTGGGCTTAAATTGGGAAAGGAAAACACGGTCACCTTAATTAAACACATATTTGAATGACTTAAAAATTGATCAATTCAAGACACTAAAATGAATGAGAGTGGGTTTACATCTTGGCTAGGAATATTTAGCAATAGAAATACGTGGAAGCTAAACTTGTATGAGGTATAACTTAATGGGCTTTAAATGGGCCAACACGAGTATGAAATTTAAAGTGCTTAACAATTGGTTGTAGGATTGATAAAATATGGAATTGAAAGAAAAGCGAGCAGATAACAAAACAAATTTGGACGATGACATGGACTTAATAGATTTTGATGAATTCTAGTGTCGAAAATAGTAATGATATTTGAATTGATGATGACACCATTATACTTGTGCATCATCCCTTATCTTGACACACATCCTTTGACATGCTCCACCCTTAAGCCATTTGATGCCATAATGAATTCCTCATGATCCCGAATCGTTATTCAACAAACATACGAATAACATCCTTAACCTCCATTGGTGAAATGCCCTTGAGATCAAATCACGAACAAGAATTCCAGTATCTCCTTGATCCATGAAGAAGAACACAACTTGAGACATCAAGAGGAGTCAATACTCTCACCCAAAGCCAATCTGACTGAACACCTCAATAATAAGCTAGATACACTAGTGAGTATACTCCATAAGCTCGCACCATAATAGATACAGATAGGGCACGAAACCCTAATTTCCACGGGCCTTGATCACATGCCTTATGCAATAACGAAGTGAACTACTATGATGTTAATGAATTGATGAGAAATGTTGACGAATGCAAGATGATGAGCCAACAGAGGGAATAAATATGAGGGCAAATTTTGAGGTATTACAGCTGCCCCTATTCAATCATCTGCAAGCCTGAACGAATAATTGCAACGGCTTTTATACGTTCAAGGCAGGGAGTGATTGAATACTCTAATAAAACCTGAAAATTTGCACACTGAGAGTAATGGAAATGCCATCTGCCCATTTATTTATTCATATATTTCTTGCTTTTGACCTCTGAATAGGTAACGGGGAACATCAAACCAAGTGGGAATATGCTAGGAAGGATGCCATCCTCGCACGACAGCTCACAAGGGATCCTCGAATCCAACGTGAAACCATCCTCGAATAGAAACACGATGGTATATCGGCCGCAGGCGATAACCATCAACAACAAAGACTGTCCTCAGACAGACTTTGCAAAAGAGACAAACTGACCTCGATCAATAAGCTCAAAAAGTGAACTACTATCCTCGAATAATAGCCACAAACAAGGCCAACCGCAAAAGGACTTAAAGAAAATAAATGCCATCCTCGAATGACAATCCAAAAGATCCTCGGATCTAACACGAAACCATCCTCGAATGGAGACGCAAAGGTATACCAGCCTCGACTGATAACCAAACACAAAGGAAAGAGAATAGGACGAGATGGAACGGGACCATAGTACTTAAATGATAACCCGAAACGTGACCGTTGTACTGAAACGGAGACATGAGGAAATGAGATTGTTGTACGGAAACAATACTCAAAGACGAGACCATTGTACTTAAATGGAAACTCGAAAGGAATGGGATCGTTGTACTTAAACGAGAGCCCAAGCAAACAGGATCATTGTACTTAAATGATAACCTGAGACGCGACCGTTGTACTGAAACGGAGACGCAAAAAGATGAGACTGTTGTACTGAAACAAAACTCAAATACGAGGCCATTGTACTTAAATGGAGACTCGAAAGGAATGGGATCGTTGTACTTAAACGAAGCCCAAGCAAATAGGATCATTGTACTTAAATGATAACCTGAGACGCGACCGTTGTACTGAAACGGAGACGCAAAAAGATGAGACTGTTGTACTGAAACAAGACTCAAATACGAGACCATTGTACTTAAATGGAGACTCGAAAGGAATGGGATCGTTGTACTTAAACGAAGCCCAAGCAAACAGGATCATTGTACTTAAATGATAACCTGAGACGCGACCGTTGTACTGAAACGGAGACGCGAAAAAATGCGATTGTTGTACTGAAACAATACTCAACTGGGGATAACAACAAAACTTGGTAGAAGCATCCGTCCTGGGAAATGAAGTTGCATTCTGTGGGGAACATATCAATCTGATGGGAGATATAACAGGTCTCATGTAATATACCTCAAAACTGGCCCATGCTGGCATGCATATATTTGGATTTATGGCGTAATGCTCCATGACGATGGAAATGCTACACTTTGGAGGATGCAAATGTAATGATGATTATGCGTATGCAAATGCAAAGAGATCTCCTGATAAGGAGACTGCAGGTATCCCAGATAACTTGGCTGGGGAGAAACGATGATCACTGCATTGATCTGGTTTGTCCTGATGAGGGGGAAACAACTCTGCGGGGAAAATTGTTAATAATTCACTGGCTTTGAATAGCCGCCACTGCCAAAAATAAATTGGACTTTGAGATTGGAGCGCCAAGACCCTGCTGGAGGTGGACCCTTCTTGAACTCTGGTGGGGAAGTAAGGACTTTCTGGGAACCAAAGGCATGACACTGCTAAGGAAACAAATGCTGGGGAGACAAAACACTCCTTATGTGGTTAAGAGTTGCCCCTGTCTGCAAGGAGACTTCTGCTTGGGGATTGCACCCACTCTTTGCTACCTTGCTGGGTGAAGTTTCAACTGGCACATGGATGGGGATGATTGGAAACACCCTAGGAGACATTTGTTTCTGCCCAAACAAAAGGGGATGCCCATCCCGGATAATTGTTGTTAACTTTGTTAGCAACATCAACACCTGTACCTGCATGAACACAATCGATAGTACCTGTAACATAGAGAATTAATTTGGGACCTGCTTGCCCCAGGCTCATAGCATGAATCATTGTCTAGGTATCTCAGCACCCTTTCAGAGTTGTATTAAATGTTTCTATTTTCCTGCACGAGTTAGAAAAGCATTCAAATGTTCATAACACAATACAAGTTACCACTTGCTAGACGTTTTCACAATCAATCAATGCTGGATGAAAAAAGTAAAAACAAAGAAGTAAAATAGTCAATTGACTGAAGTTGAACTTTATTGATTTGGAAAGGTGGCCCTGAATAGGCAATACAAAGGAAGCGATTCCCTGAAATGAAGGAACAACTAAAAGAAAAACAAACTACCCTATTGGCAATGTGAAAAATGAATCTCATCAAATATCAACCCGGTTATGACTCGTATGTCTTCAAGACGTTCCGCTCTCTCTGCCTCTTGAGAAAAAGTAAGTGAACTGATCTTCAACCCTTAGGATAGCCTCAACTGTAGGTAAGTCATGGATCTCGCAGATCGCAGTCGTTCGTGTTAATCCCTCTTTTGCGTGGATCGCCCTTTCAGGTTTTCAATCCACCGGGATACCCTTTTTTGCCTGAGTTGTCCGATGTGGCTTTTCAACTCAGCGGGTGTACATTTTTTCAAGATTTCCCTAACTTTTGCCCGAGCCTTTTATTCTGTTTTTGGCTCGCCGGGATGCCCATTTTTGCCTGGATCTTTATTCTGTTTTTATCCAGCAGGTCCTTTTTACACGAAGTATTTTCTTACTGCGTCTGCGTTGACAGGGGATGGAAAGTCTTCTCCGTCCATGGTTGTCAGCATTAAGGCTCCGCCTGAGAAGACCTTTTTAACCACGAACGGTCCTTCATAGTTGGGTGTCCACTTGCCCCTGTGATCGTTGAGAGGAGGAAGAATCCTTTTCAGCACTAAATCTCCTGGCATGTACCTCTGTGGTCGCACCTTCTTGTCAAAAGCTTGCTTCATTCGTCGCTGATACAACTGTCCATGGCATACAGCTGCTAGACGCTTCTCTTCAATGAGGCTTAATTGATTATATCTGGATCGGAGCCACTCAGCTTCATCTAGTTTGATGTCCATCATCAACCTCAATGAGGGGATTTCCACTTCGACTGGTAGAACTGCCTCCATACCATACACCAATGAGAATGGAGTTGCCCCAGTTGAAGTGCGTACTGATGTTCTATACCCATGCAACGCGAAAGGTAACATCTCGTGCCAATCTTTGTACGTCACAACCATCTTCTGCACAATCTTTTTGATGTTTTTATTAGCCGCCTCGACGGCGCCATTCATCTTCGGACGATATGGAGAAGAGTTGTGGTGTTCTATTTTGAAGTCTCGACACAAGTCAGCCATCATCTTGTTGTTGAGGTTAGAACCATTATCAGTAATGATTCTTTCGGGGACTCCATACCGGCAGATGATGTCCCGCTTAATAAATCGAGCAACCACTTGTTTAGTAACATTGGTGTAGGAAGCTGCTTCAACCCACTTCGTGAAATAATCAATAGCAACTAGGATGAAGCGATGTCCATTAGAGGCTGTTGGCTCAATCTTTCCAATCATATCGATGCCCCACATAGCGAACGGCCACGGTGAAGACATGACACTCAAAGGATTCGGAGGCACATGGACCTTGTCGGCATAAATTTGACACTTATGGCATTTGCGGGAGTATTTACAACAGTCAGATTCCATGGTAATCCAATAGTATCCCGATCTCAATAATTTCTTGGCCATGGCATGTCCTCCAGCATGGGTACCAAAGGAGCCTTCGTGAACCTCCTGCATTAACAAGTTTGCTTCATGTCTGTCCACACATCTGAGCAGCACCATGTCAAAGTTCCGTTTGTACAACACACCATCCTGATTCAAGAAGAAACCTCCCGCCAGTCTTCTAAGAGTTTTCTTATCTTTACTGGATGCCCCAGCCGGGTATTCTTGAGCCTTCAGGAATTGTTTGATGTCGTGGTACCAAGGCTTGTCATCTTCACCATCACCAACTGCGAAGACATAAGCTGGTCTTTCAAGGCGAGAGATCGAAATTCGAGGCACGAAATTCTCTTGGCATACTTTAATCATGGATGATAAAGTTGCGAGAGCATCGGCGAACTGGTTTTCGTCCCTAGGAACATAGCTCAGCTTTACTTTGGTAAAGAAGGTTAACAGCCTCCTGACGTAGTCTCGGTAAGGAATCAAACGAGCTTGATGAACTAGCCATTTGCCATTGACTTGATTTACTACCAAAGCAGAATCTCCGAAGATCTCAAGGTTCTTGACTCGCAAGTCTATTGCCTCTTCGATCCCCATGATGCAAGCTTCATACTCGGCTTCGTTATTAGTGCACTCGAAAGTCAACCGAGCAGCGAGAGGTGTGTGAACTCCTTCTGGTGAGATAATAACAGCACCTACTCCACTCCCATTCATGTTTACAGCTCCGTCAAACATCAACTTCCATCTGGATTCAGGGTCAGGCCCCTCCTCCGGAAGTGGTTCTTCATGGTCTTTCGACTTGAGGAACATGATGTCCTCATCCGGAAACTCAAACCTCATGGGTTGATAATCATCAATCGGCTGCTGGGCCAAGTATTCTGACAACACACTCCCCTTGATAGCTTTTTGTGAAGTGTATTGTATGTCATACTCCGTGAGTATCATCTGCCAACGGGCCACTCTTCCTGTCAAAGCCGGCTTCTCAAAGATGTATTTTACAGGATCCATCTTGGAAATTAGGAGAGTAGTATGAGTCAGCATGTACTGTCTTAGTCGGCGAGCAGCCCATGCCAAAGCGCAGCAAGTTTTCTCGAGTAGTGAGTATCGTGTCTCACAATCGGTAAACTTTTTGCTAAGGTAATAAATGGCATGCTCTTTTCGACCAGACTCGTCCTGCTGACCCAGTACACATCCCATCGATCCTTCCAGCACAGTGAGATACATAATCAGAGGTCTTCCTGGCACTGGAGGCATAAGAATTGGTGGTTCCAGCAAGTATTCTTTGATCCGGTCGAAGGCCTGCTGACAGTCTTCATTCCATTTAATGGCCTGATTCTTCCTCAGAAGCTTAAAGATGGGCTCGCACGTGGCCGTCAGGTGAGAAATAAACCGTGCAATGTAGTTTAGTCTCCCCAAAAAACCACGCACTTGCTTTTCAGTCTTTGGCTCAGGCATTTCCTGGATTGCTTTCACCTTGGCCGGATCGACCTCAATTCCCCGTTCACTAACAATGAAGCCGAGCAACTTGCCAGAACGAACTCCGAAGGTGCATTTATTCGGATTTAACCTCAGTCTGAACTTTCGAAGCCTGTCAAATAATTTTGCTAGATTGACCAAGTGTTCTTCTTCCGTCTGGGACTTTGCTATCATGTCATCAACATAAACCTCAATTTCATGATGGATCATGTCGTGAAACAACGTCACCATTGCCCGTTGGTAGGTAGCTCCTGCATTCTTTAAACCAAACGACATGACCTTGTAACAAAAGGTGCCCCAGGGAGTGATGAAAGTTGTCTTTTCCATATCCTCGGGAGCCATCTTAATTTGATTATAGCCTGAGAATCCATCCATGAAGGAGAACACGGAAAACTGAGCAGTATTATCGACAAGTACATCTATGTGAGGTAGAGGGAAATCATCTTTGGGGCTAGCCCTATTCAAATCCCTGTAATCCACACACATTCTGACTTTGCCATCTTTTTTAGGAACCGGCACAATGTTAGCAACCCATGGAGGATAACTAGTCACGGCCAAGAAGCCAGCATCAAACTGTTTTTGCACTTCTTCTTTTATTTTGATTGCCATATCTGGACGTGTACGCCTCAACTTCTGCTTCACCGGAGGACAACCTTCTCTGAGAGGTAGCTTGTGTACCACGATGTCAGTGTCTAAACCAGGCATATCTTGGTAGGACCATGCGAAGACGTCAACGTACTCTCGAAGCATAGCCATCAAACGAGTCTTGACAGATTCTTCTAATGCAGCTCCGATCTTGACTTCTTTCTTGTCCTCTTCAGTACCCAAGTTTATCACCTCAACATCTTCCTCATGCGGCTGAATCATCTTCTCTTCCTGTTTGAGCAGTCTGGCCAATTCTTCGGGTAAATCACAATCCTCTTCACCTTCCTCATCGGCTTGATAAATTGGATTGTCGAAGTCATACTTAGCCATAACAGGGTCGTCATTGATAAGATCCGGTGACGAGCACCTGCATGAATGATGATTCATGCAAGGCTTTAGCAACAACTTGAGAAACTGAGAAACATTGCCATTTTAAAAACTTTTCTTTCTTTTTGAAAACAAAAGTAAAAACGAAAGACAGAGAACAACATGAAATGAATGTGAAACGTCAATTTTATTAATGATTGTGTTAATGAACAAATGAACCCTTACAAAGAGCCACTATGCCCCGGGCAAGACATAGCGCTTTAATACAGGAAAACAAAAACAAAAACATTACTCTTCAAAAGATGTTACTGAAATGAGCCTTTCTGACGTCCAGTTGCTAAGTTGAGCTCCTGGGACGGCAGGCCTAATCCATTCATCCAAGTCACAGTCACTATCAACAGCTTCATCCTGCACTGCGCTGATATTTCCGTAGTTTATCACTCCTGCACTTGTGAAAGTGACCGGGCTCTGACAACCTTTTGCACTTGTTTCAGACGAAGATCCCCCAGGGTGATAACCAATCCCGAACATGTCTTTCTTCTCTGGCAATTCGACTGGGCTGCCCCAGCCTTCTCGCACTCCAGATTCTACTAATTCACGCGCTTGTTTATAAGAGGCTATAGACACCCCCTTCTTCGGCACCTCAGGAGAAATTGCTACGGCGGATGCTTGTTCGGACTTAAAAGGCTCAAAAGCTTGACATGGAGTTTCGACTATTTCGCCATCCATCTCCACATATTTGAATGAGGCTAGATGACTGACAAAGATATCCTCTTCCCCGCTGACTGTCACAACTTGACCTTCCCAGACAAACTTTAATTTCTGATGAAGTGTAGAAGAAACCGCTCCTGCCGAGTGAATCCAGGGCCTTCCAAGTAAACAACTATATGTCGGCTGGATATCCATCACGTAAAACGTGGTATTGAAGACTTGTGGACCTACCTTGATAGGTAACTCCACCTCTCCAAATACCGATCTTCTTGATCCATCAAATGCTCGGACTACTAAATCACTGGGCTTTAGCACCACTCCATCATAGTCTAGCTTCATCAATGCCTTCTTAGGCAAGACATTCAGAGATGAACCAGTATCCACCAGCACATGGGAGAGCACTGCACCCTTGCATTCCAGAGAAATATGCAATGCCCGATTGTGAGCACGCCCATCAGAAGTTAAGTCCAAGTCCGTGAAACCCAATCCGTGACTGGCATTAACACTGGACACCACTGTTTCTAACTGGTTTACAGAAATATCCTGAGGCACGTATGCCTTGTTCAGAATATTTAGGAGAGCTTTCCTGTGAGAGTCTGAACACATAAGCAATGATAAGATGGAGATCTTTGACGGCGTCTGCTGCAAATGATCTACAATCTTATAGTCACTCTTCTTGATGATCCTCAGGAATTCTTCGGCTTCTTTATCAAAGGTGAGATCTGGGTCAGTTGATGGAGTTGGATCATTGACAACTACAGGTTGCTTCCCTCTGGCTCTAGCTTGGGCTTCGGCAGTATCCCTGGGTGGTATCACATTGCTTCTCAGTGCTTCCGGCGCAAACAATCTTCCACTTCGAGTAAAACCCCCTACTCCAACATTCTCTACCTGAGCTGGGATTATACTAGTCGTGGCCAACTCTTGTCTCTGGCCGTTGCAATACACTTCGCCACCATAGTTCCAGGGAACTGCTCTGTCACTTTGGTACATTATGGGTCCAGCAGTAGTAATAGTTATTGGCGCCGCTCTGGCACGCGAAGGAACTTGGGATGGATCATAAAAGATAGTCACTGTAGATACTTCACTTTCTTTCACAATCTTGTCAAATTGCAGCACTCCTTCATCAATCATACCTTGAATTCCGGCCTTCAATCGTTTGCAACCGTTGGTAGCTTCTGTGCATTCTGAACAATCATTCTCGCATCCGGGGAAAATACCTTTCTTCAACAAGCAAACCTTGATGGCAACCAATGAAGTTTGCAAGTCGTCTACATTATCCACCAAATTCAATTTCTCCCCTTCACCAATTGCACCAACCGTGCCCCTATGAGGAGGCATGGGATTTTCCAGCACATTAGGAGAGGGAGCGAAATTGATCGCTTTGGAATCCAACAAGTCCTGAACAACATGCTTCAATGCTTTGCAATTCTCAGTACTATGGCCGGGAGCTCCAGAATGAAACTCGCATCTAGCATTCGAATCATAACCTTCAGGAATTTGGCCTGGCCTCGGAGGTTGCAAGGTACGGAGCTGAATCATTTGAAGCTGCAAGAGATTCTTCAACAGTTGGGAGTAAGACATTGGTGGAGCTTCAATATGTCTATCTTTCACCCTCTGGGAGTAATACGGACGAGGGGGTCTTGGCTGATACCCCTGTGAGCGTTGCGGCTGTGGAGGCTGAATCCGTTGTTGAACTGGAGGAGTTGAAATAGTGACGGGGGCCACTTGCTGATAATATCCTTGGTGCATCATTCCTCTCTGCGCGTATACTGCTCCTGTTTCTCCTTCCCTCCTTTTCACAAAGGGTTTCTTGATGCCAGATACTGAAGCGCTTCCATTTTGAATCTTCCCCTGTTTGAGCCAGCTTTCGATTCTTTCTCCAGTCAGGATAATGTCCGAAAAACCACTTGAGGAACAACCAGCCAACCTTTCCATGAAATGCCCTGGGAGGGTATTCAGGAAAAGATCGACCATCTCTCTTTCCAATAAAGGTGGTTGCACTCGGGCGGCCACCTCACGCCACCTCTGTGCATAGTCTTTGAAGCTCTCCGAACTCCTCTGTGTCAAGCTTTGAAGCTGAGTACGGCTAGGTGCCATGTCAATATTGTATTGATATTGTCTGAGGAAGGCCTCTCCCAAATCCTTCCAACTTCTAATAGAGCTCCTTTCCAACTTCATGTACCACTCCAAGGACCCTCCAGAAAGGCTATCCTGGAAATAGTACATCCATAGTTTCTCGTCTCGCGTGTGAGCCGCAATCTTCCTGTAGAAAGCCTGTAGGTGAGTTTTCGGGCAAGAGTTGCCGTTGTATTTATCGAATGCTGGTGGCCTGAACTTGTGCGGAATGACCACCCCAGGTACTAAACCCATATCTGACACGTCAATCCCCAAAGTATCTTTGCACTCTAAGGCCTTGACCTTCTCTGTAAGCACCAAGAAGTCGTTAAGATTTCCGTCACCGCCGAAACCCATATCGTTGTTGAAGTACTGGAATTGGTCTTCCTGCCTGTCCTGCACAGGAACATACGTAGCCATAGCTGGATCTGGAACATGAGGTCCGGCTGTACCGTTGTTAGCGTTGGGAGGACCCCCTAGTCCGCCGGAAGTAGTTGCCTGAGCATTAGTGTTAGGAGGAGTTAACCCTTGAATTGCATTTCTCAGCTCCTGCTGCCCCTGGGCCATCCCCTGCATCAGAGTCACAAATTCTGCCATCTTGGTACGGACATCGTTGAGTTCTGTCTGCATGGCGTCCATTGCCGTTCTTTGATTACTGCGGGTCGCGTACCGATGAGGAATATTTTGTCGAATGTACCGGGTCTTGGCGGCCCTCGCAATCTTTGCCTGGTGAACACAGATAAATTAGACATCTCGAAGAAAAACCTGCAAAGACAAAGACAAAATGCAAATGATGTGTATGCAATGCAATGTGTTCCTTTTATTCCCGAGTATTTTACTGTGTCCGGTCCTGGCATTAAGAAGATAAGGATTGGGAAGAAGACCCAAATGATATTCAGACATAATGATGGCTGTGAAGAATTGGTGCTCATTACCCCGTGTCGGTGCAAATAACAAACAAGAAATCCGGAACAAATCAATCATATAAACTGGAGTTTGAAAATACAAAGTCCCCGAAGGGTGCCAATCACAATAACAAAAGTACATCACATATAAGGAATCCCACAACAAGCCTGTGGGTAATCCAAGTACAACAATATGAAATTAAACACTAGGGAACTCTATATCTTTCAATCTCCAGCTAAGGCATTTGACGCTCTGGAACAGCTGAACCACATCTGGATGACCGGGCTCCTGGATGAGCTTCTGAATAAGGAGGTCCCTTGTATCAGAAGAAGCGTGTAACTCCTCGATCTGCTGTAGAAATGCTGCTTCATTCTCCTTGCTTTGACTTGACTCGGCCTTCGACCTTTTCACATCAGCTTTCAACTTTAAGTCTTCAATCTCCTTTTGAGCTTCCTTCAGTGCCTGCTGGCTTTCTGTTACGCGCCGGATACGATCCTCCTCTTGATAATAAGCTTTCCTGAGAAGCTCTTTCTGCCCATCTAAAGAATCCTGAAGGCTTTTGACTTCCTGTTTGTGCTTGGCGTCTAACTCCTTTTGTTTCTTCAGATTTTCGTCCCATTTCTCCTGCCATAAAGTAACAGCTTCATTGGCTTCACTAAGATCTTTCTTCTCTCTTCGGCGCTGGGCCGTCTTATGAGTCTCAGCTAAACCTTTCTTTCGGAAGTAGAGCTCTCTATCTTCAAAATCCTTCTGCTTAAGACGTACTATCTCCTCGGCTTGCTCAGCTCTATCTTTCAATTGACGGTTTTGGATCATCAGCGCTTGACAAGAATTAAGAGCCTCTTGATTTTCAACCCTCAGTTGCTTAACCAAAGCTTCTAACTTCTGATATTCTTCCAAAGGCACCGTAGTAGGTGGTGGTAACGGTGCAGAGAAAGGGATTAGAGTCACTTGAGCTTTTTCTCTTACCCACGCTTCAAACTCGGGAAACATTTGATTGTTGCTCCTGCCCAAACGATCTATACCCTTTTTAATAACCGTTTTCCAAGCACCTGCAGCCTCACGCACCAATGGGAGATTATCCTTTGTAGGAAAATAAAAAGTCTGACCCAACTCCGAATCTTTGGGAACATTCTTTAAAGCGTACCCTAATTGTCTTCTCAAGAGTATGGGGTTGTAGTTAATGCAACCAGCTACTCCTAAGAGAGGAACATTAGGATACTTTCCACAGCTGGAGATAAGCTCTTTTCCTTTCAACCTTAAAGTGAACCATCTGATGTCTTTGGCAGTCAACGTGTTGAGCTTCTGCGACCAGATTACTTTGGGATCCGTGAACACTCCAGCAATAGGGATGTGCCTCATAAACCAAGTGTAGAACAACTGAGCACAACATCTAACCAAGCCACCTCGTCTCTTCTCATTCCTATAGTGCACCGAATAATACAAGTCACCTAGGAGAGTAGGTATCGGATTCTTCAACACAAACAAATGAATTGCATTTATGTCCACAAACTTGTCCATATCAGCAAACAAAACTATCCCATACACAGATAATGCCAAGATAGCGCAAACTGAATCCCACTGCTTTTCCACGGCACACTCTTCAGCTTTTCTGACCAGAAACTCTAAGGGAAAACCAAGCACCCCGGCCTTGGTGGAAACCAGATTAGCAGATACTTCTGATGGGCTCAAATAAAGAGCCTTAGCAATGTCGGTGTGAGTTGGTCTTGTCATCTCTGAATTGAACGGAATCTGATCTTGAATCGGTAGTCTTAGAATCTCAACATACTCTTCTAGCAACGGACCTAGCTGGAAATCCGGAAATGTGAAACATCGGAGTCTAGGATCATAGTACTGTAGCAAAGTATGAATGGCACTCTTCTGTGAACTATCCAAGCTGAAAACCATATCCAAAATATCACCATACTGCTGTTTGAAGAAATCCAAATGACCCGGGGTAATGAGAGACACCGTCTGCTTGAGCAAGTCCACTTTGGTATCAAAAAACTTGTAGAAAATATTCTTCTTTCTGACGTCTTCCATTCTGAAGCAAAGATATGACCAGGAACCGGGAATAATGCAAACCCTGAGAATAAAAGAAACACAAATGATTAATGATGATATGATGTTTATGCAAGGCAAGGCATGTGATCAGTGAAGTGTCTGTGATGTGCCAATCATATAATCAGGTGTCGGTGCACAGTCTCAAAATCCAGATATCACAATAATCATCCCTCTGATCCGGGGTCCATAACTTAAGAACAAAAATCCAGATCACAAAAACTGAACCAAAGGCAAAGTGGGTATGCTGAAGGTACCAGGGTTCCTGCAAACCCCTCCCAATCTCACGGGTGTGCTACTCGGGTCAACATCACGGACTCTCAAAGCCGAATAGCAATAATACGTTCACCATCTCCGAGAAATGGCTCATGACCAAATCAGGGAATCGGTTTGGTATTATATACTACGCAGGGAGGTCTCAGTTGAGTCCGGAAAAAACAAGCATCCCTCACAAGTCTCCAGCTTCAAGCACTGAATCGAGAAACAATAGTACATTCATCCCGAAGGGTACAATACTATCGTCATACGAACAGTTTGCTTTAACTGAATTCCTATGAGAGAACCAGGCCATCCTATGCGAGTTCCCAATGGACCCTCGGATGCGAGTGGGTTTGCCAACAAATGTGGTCTGCCACTGTCATCACTGGAGAGGGGTGTTTCCATTAAGGTCCTCGAAGATCGGTCACCAGATGCGCATAACTATCAAGGTCGTACCCTGAAGTGAGGTAATCCCCACACAGAATAGTTCCAAGACGGTCGCAATCTGGGTGTGGAACACATCGCCACCCATCATGGTGAGATACCATAAGAGTACAATGTCTGTCCACGCTAATCCTATAGTGCACTCAAGCCGGGTATTTGGCTTATCTCACAGTAACTCCCACCCACAGAAAAAATGAAAACCAGCACAGCCAGACAGTCCAGTATAATATGATGCATGGAAAATAAAATACTGAAAGCGGTAAATAAATGCGATAAAGTAAAGCTGTAAATAAAACTGTAAATGGAAACAGTAAAGCTAAACTAAAGCACTCAGCAACAAACATATATATAAACACCCAAAGAAGCAAAACCAAACAGGCGCTAGGATTGACTCTACAAGGGAAACCGGAAGAATCAGGTTTGGGTCCCCAGCAGAGTCGCCAGCTGTCGCTCCCGGGATTTTCATCCTAGTACAAACGCGAAAGTGGCGCGGAAAGGTTAGAGTCGCCAGCCAGACATTTTTATCCCGAAAGAATGGGAAAGGTAATGTTGCACAAACCTGAGGAAGAAGGAAAGGACAAGGTCCTGCGAACCAAAGATCTGAGTTCGGGAGTCGGTTACGAACTGGGAAGGTATTAGCACCCCAGATCGTCCGTCGTACCCGACGGGATCCACGCTTGCTTGTTTTGTTTCAAAGGGTGAGAAAATACGAATGCTGCTGAATAAAACCGCTACTGGAATAAAGGGAACGGAAAATGAGAAATGAACTGAAATAAGAAAACCAAACTAAAGAATGGGGAAAATGTAGGGAAAATAAAGAGTGTGCTCGAACGGGCCCTACCCCGCTGCCTACGTACCTCATCGGGATAATGAGGATCAGAGTCGACGTAGTTCGCCTAACCTAGGCGGGAACTATTTGTTTGTGTTTTTTACAGCTGGAACTGCGTATGTCTATGCTCAGGTGTTGCAGGCTCGTCTGGTACGAGTGCGTTTACCGTCTTGCATGCGAGACAAGTCGCCGCGAGTTCGCGTTATGAATGAATGAGATGAGAAGAGAAGTTCCCGCAGGATAGTCGTTTATTGTTTGTTTTTGGCTTTTAAAAGAAGTGCTTTGAATTTTTGTTTGTGAACTGTCTTGTACTAAGACCTATCCATCGCGGGAAGCATTTACACCTCGCCCCGAAACAGGACGCGTATAAACACTCCGCAACAAAGTCTCGTGTCGTACAAGATTGTTCGGTTTTTATTAAGTGTTTTATTGCTTTTCTTTATGAGATGAGAAAGAATGACTCAAGTTGGAAAATGAAAAATCTAAGGGACTAAGACTCAATCCTAATGTGTTATGTATTTACAAAGTGATCCTAGTGGTTAGTGAGGTTTTCTAGTCCTAATGGAAACTTAAAACTATTAGAATTCAACTTACTTCTTAATGAAGTTAAGTTGATTCTAAGAACAATGGGGAAGCCTATACAAGTTGTAACAATAAAAATAATCAAAAAATGAAGTTAAGCATAAGGAACAAACTTCTAAAAAAAATGCCTTAAAGGCATGAATAAAAAATATAGACTATTTTCATTTATTCTATTTCTAATGGAAATGAAAGTTCACCTAAATGTTAAATCTAAGTCAAACTTAATGTTCATCCTAAAACAAATTAAACTAAACCTAAGTCTAATATTAATTCTAGGGTTAAACTTAAACTATACTATTTTATTATTTTTTATGCTTAACAACTAATTATTTCAAACTAAGAATTAACTATTATTTCTTAAAGATTTTATTACCAAAACCTAAGATAAAAATTCCTAAAAATTCCATAAAAAATATCTTAAGATCTATTAGGGGTCTTCTAATTACAGAAAAAAAAAGTGGGCTAAAAAGGTTAATGGAAGCTATTTAAATAAAATAAACAAAATTCTGCACAATTAAAGAAAAATTCAATAAAGCTAAATACAAGAATAATTCAGAATTTAATGAAAAATAAACAAATTCCAGAAAATGAAAATGTCATAAATTTCTAAATCCAATTATTAACCCTCCTTAATTTTTTGGGAATTTTCTAATGCTTTTTCCTATTTTTATGCATTTAATTTGAAACTATAATTAAACTGAAATTAAAAGTCTAAAGAAATATTCAGGGGGTAACTTTAGTGGTTATCTCTAGTTATTTTTGTAAGGGGCCTAAGATATGGGGTGCAGACAGCAGACTAACAAAGCCCAAAACGCAGGGATAAGGGGATGGTGCGGATAGCAATGTCTCTATGCTGTTTCTCACATGGGCCTAATAAGAGGGGTGCCAGTATCATTATTATTTTTAAATCTTAACTTAAAAGAATTAAACTTATCTTAAATATAATATTTTCTAAAAAAACTTTAAAGAGGAATTAACCTATAGTCTTAATATATCAATTTAATATTCTAATTTAATAATGCCTTAAGCTAAACTTAAACTAATCTTATAATTAAATCAATTTCCTATTTTAATTTAAGCAAAAGGAATTAAACTAAACCTCATAATATGTTTTTTTCTAAAATCTTAATTTATAATGAATTAAACTAATCATATGATTTTATCAACTTAACATTTTAACTAAACTTATCAAAATATTTTTCTATAAAAAAACTTAATTTAAGCTCATATTAAAACAAATTACCTTTAATCTAAACAACAGAATTATCTACTAATCCTAATTAAACTACAGTTATCAGAAAATTTAACTAAAATTTAAATTAAACAAAGAATTAAACCAATCTTGATAATAATGTTTTTTTTTCTAAAATCTTCATTAACACTACAGAATTATCTTTAATCTAAAAGGAAAATGAATTAACTTAATAATCTGAAAAGGAAAAGAAATTAACTTAATAATCTGAAGAAATGAATTATAATACTCAACTAAAAAAAACAAATGCCAAGAGAACCCTAATTGTCTTTCCCTTCCCTCTTGACACCGCCGCACAACCCCCCCCTTCGTCTCGCCGTCTCGCCACCATCACCTCTCTCACTCCGCCATCACTATCGCCTTAAGCTCTCAAATTCCGACACCCTCGTCCTGTTCTTCGTCCTTTCAATTCACACCAAAACCCTAAATCCCTAAATTGATTCTCTTCGCCGCCAACAATAAAACCTAACCTAACTTCAACCGGCTTCAAACCGAAGTCAAACCTCAAGCGAAGCAAGGAAACACGCAAGCCAGGTTCAGAATCGTAACGAGAAAATATCCTAGGATCAAATTCGTACCTGGAGGTGACAAAACTCAAATGGATGATACAAGCGATTGAGAACTCCGCGACGCTTCAGGTAAGCTTGGCCTCGGGTTGCTCTTCTTCTTCGTGCGATGCCGTCGTACTACGCGTCTAATATCAACTCACCACCAGCAGAATGAATGGTAATGCCTTGCTCTTCTTCTCATTCAGACTTTGTTGTTGACGATTCGGGCATTATCTTTGTCTCTGAATCCTTCCTCTTCAGCATCAAACCGTCACGACTTGTCGCAAAGCCTTTCCTTGTGAATCATTCAATTAACGGAGGATCCACGAATATTGATGTGTTCACGGAAGCACGGTGATGAATTCAATCCGCAAATTCACGAAGCTTTGCAGTGAGGTAGTGGTTTCTCTTTATCGATCCATTCCGCGATTTTGTTATCAATTCCTAATTCGGACCGATGCTCTTGATTCTGTTGCTAAGTCGTTGATCAGTGCATCATTTTCCTTCATTCTTTTGCAGGTGCTTCATCAATGAAATCAGTTATGCAGCCTTGATGGAGTGTCGATGCTGGTTCATAACTGACGGGATCAATGAAGAATGGGTGGAGGTTCAGGATCAAAGAATCATTCTGAGACTTGGGGGAGAACTCAGAAAGAATGATTATGAGAGATGCAGAAGGAGAAGGGAGAGAAGTTATGAGAGGGAAGAAAGAAAAAAAATGGCAGAAGAACTCAAGTGTGAAGGATGACACTATTTTATAGAAGATTTTCACAAAAAAGTCTAGAAACTTCAGGTATGTTCTCCTACTGAATTCAGTTATAGCTATTAGATTTTGTTATTTTTCGGTTATGAATTCTGTTAGAGTTTGCAACTGATTTGTAACTGCTTTGTTTTTTTGGTTTTGAATTGTTATGAACCTGTTAGGAATAAATTATTTTCATTATGAAATTTTTTTGTGGTTCTGTTATGTTTTGTGTAATGTGAGAGTGTGTGTGGTTGTTAGAATTCGTAACTGACTTTCAAATCCGAAACTTCCTCTTGCCTTTCACTGCTGAGTTTTTTTCGTTCTTGTGAAGTTCTGTTAGATTAGTTATGAGATTGTGATTCTGGTTGTAACTGAAATGCTTTCCTTGCTTGAGTTTTTTTCCTTTTGAGCTTGGTCTTAATCTCTTCTTTTCTGACTTGCTTATAACTGTTATGCCGGATTCTTTCACTTATGAAATTTGTTGGGAATGATCGAAATACTTGCGACTCATTAAATGCTGGAATTTCTGATATGGCTGCAATTGTATTGATTGGCAGGTTAATTGAAGAGTGATGTCGAAGATTACGGACGTTGCGGATGACGGTTGTGAAGTCACTAGCCTTGATCAGAAGGAATGGAGAGATTTTCTTTTTAAGTTCATCTGCGGATCCATGGACAGTTCTTCGAGCACGATCAATCAGGCTTCGAAAAATGGAAATGCCACCTCGCTCAGTATTATTTGATTCAACAAGTATTGGTACTGACATTTTGTAACGGATCACTGCTAGAAATCCTTGTGTTTTAGTCATACATAAGTAGAGGTATAGAAGTTGATGTGTAAGATGACTCAATATTCGTTAAGTTTTTTTCATTTGAAACTGATATGCATATCAGTAGATGAAGATGCCTTGATTTCTGTCTTGGGGAATGTTCAACTGAATGGTCAGAGAAACAACCAGTTAGGAATGATGTTGTTTGACTTTTCTATGTATAATCTTATAGAAGAACTCTCTTACTATTTTTTTATTGAATTTCTTTGCCAATTAAATTCAAACCTTGGTCACACCTTATATTTATATCTCTTTGTCAATTTCACCATCAAATGTGGGCATCATATACCCATCCTTCCATGAAAGCGATATAAATTGCATAGAATTTTCCTTCGAATTTACGTGACTATGACGAATTTACACATGATTTTTCCTTTCTCACACTTACGTGTAATGAACCACCACAAAGGCAATAACAAACTCAAAAGATTGCTCAATCATGAAATTGGGCTTAAATTGGGAAAGGAAAACACGGTCACCTTAATTAAACACATATTTGAATGACTTAAAAATTGATCAATTCAAGACACTAAAATGAATGAGAGTGGGTTTACATCTTGGCTAGGAATATTTAGCAATAGAAATACGTGGAAGCTAAACTTGTATGAGGTATAACTTAATGGGCTTTAAATGGGCCAACACGAGTATGAAATTTAAAGTGCTTAACAATTGGTTGTAGGATTGATAAAATATGGAATTGAAAGAAAAGCGAGCAGATAACAAAACAAATTTGGACGATGACATGGACTTAATAGATTTTGATGAATTCCAGTGTCGAAAATAGTAATGATATTTGAATTGATGATGACACCATTATACTTGTGCATCATCCCTTATCTTGACACACATCCTTTGACATGCTCCACCCTTAAGCCATTTGATGCCATAATGAATTCCTCATGATCCCGAATCGTTATTCAACAAACATACGAATAACATCCTTAACCTCCATTGGTGAAATGCCCTTGAGATCAAATCACGAACAAGAATTCCAGTATCTCCTTGATCCATGAAGAAGAACACAACTTGAGACATCAAGAGGAGTCAATACTCTCACCCAAAGCCAATCTGACTGAACACCTCAATAATAAGCTAGATACACTAGTGAGTATACTCCATAAGCTCGCACCATAATAGATACAGATAGGGCACGAAACCCTAATTTCCACGGGCCTTGATCACATGCCTTATGCAATAACGAAGTGAACTACTATGATGTTAATGAATTGATGAGAAATGTTGACGAATGCAAGATGATGAGCCAACAGAGGGAATAAATATGAGGGCAAATTTTGAGGTATTACAATAGTATTAAAACTATGCCATGGTTGTGGCTAAAAAGTAAAATAATCGGCTTTAACTATCCTTTGGAATTGTGGTCAGTTAACCCATTTGAGTGCAGGTCTGAATTTTTTCCGATTGTGGTGGTGGTTATTGTGGTAGCAGTTCGACTGTTGTTGTGCATTTGGCTAGCCCGGGTGAGGTCTGTGTAGTGCAGGTTGATTTTGGTGTGGAGGATCCTTCTTTTTCTGTGTGGGTTGTGGCAGTTGCTGCTGCTAGTGGTTTTCCTTTGCAGAATCGAGTAGTCTTGTCGTAGCTCTTGAGGGATGGAGAGGGTTTTAGTTGGGGTGTTGCATGTGGAACTTTGTGGCTTTTAATAGGTGTCGGTGTAGGCTAGAGTGCAGTTATTGCTGCTTGGGAGGAAAGTTCTTTTATTTATTCTTGTTCATGGATGCGTATTTGTCGTCCATTCGGGTAGTAGGAGGTATTGGTTTTTGTTGTGAAACTAATACCTTAGAAACAAAGTATAATCGGTTCCTTGATCAGTCAGAAACTCACAAGGGGTAGGGTTTAGGGTAACCAAGGATAACAACAAAGATTGGTTATAAACTGTTTTTCTTTCTTTTCTCTTAAAACAATATTACAAGTATATAAGAATAACAAATAACCTCTCTCACTTTTGAATTAGGGTTTTATCTTCCTATTTTCCTTTATTCAAAATATGAGAGACTAGTATGCTATTTATAAGAAAACTAACACATTAATCTAATGGGCTTTTTAACAATTACCCATTACAAGCTAACTTATGGTACAAGCTAACTTAAACAATTGGATACATAACACAAGGCCCAATTTGACAACAGCATGTGAGTGAACTTCGACGGCATGTTATTTGTACCTGGTTTGTTCCAATATTCCACAAATCTCCACCTTAGAATACACCACATACCAACAAGAAACAAACTAGTTTCTTCATGCAACTTTATTAACTGCATACAGTGGAAAAACATGCAACTGGGAAACGTCTTGGTGATCATATCAGTAGCATTATGATATGTCGAAACCTTCATGTCATACCCTAAATTTTGACCAGAAATTTTCAAATTTTTGTTCATTTTAGACGCATTTTTGTCGTAGTATTGGTTATCAGTCATTTTTACATTTTTAGTCCGTTAATCATAAATCATGCACATTAATCTAATTCTTTTTTTGTATCTTAGATTTTTTCAATTTAGAATTAGAATTTTGTCTCATCTCATAATTTCGTTATTTATTATTTTCTATTTAGATAGTCATCTTGGATTGTTTAGAAATAATTTAAGTTTAAATTTGATTTAGTTATCCTAATTCAATTTATTATTAGTATTTTAAAATAATTAATTATGTCTTTTAGCTTCGCTCAGTTTTTAATTTTAGTATAATTTTTATTATTTAGTTTATTCCAGATAGTATAATTTTAATTTATTTCTTAATTTATATCTAGTTTATATTTTTTTTTCTTTCTTTCTCAAGTTAATTTATTTATTATTATTACTTAACATTGTCTTTATTGTTATTTAAAATGATTCAAAAAAAAGAAAGAAAGAAAAGTTTGTTTTGTCTCAGTCAACCTTATTGGTTTCATCTCCCAAAATCTACAGCATTCGTACCACCCTTACATAACAATGACCCTACACTACCTGCCACCATCTTTCACTAAATTGGAACATGATAACCTGCATTAAGAAAGAGACTTTTCGGACAAATAGAAAAATAGGAGAAAGTTTTTGCTCAAAGGGTAAAAGGATCTCTTCACAAGCGGGAGGAGAAAAGTTGGCTGGGGAGACCTTTCAATAAGAAGGAGAACCGCAGAACAGAAGGCTTCCATTGAAGACAAACATAACCTGTACTATTTTTTTTCTTGCTTCTTAAAACAGCCTCCATTACCACAAAACATCATGAACCCCATTTTCCTTCATCACCAACATCAACAGATTGTTCACACACAAAACCGCTACCCTCCACACACCACCACCGAACGCCCGAACCTCCTCAAACCACCATAACTCCCCCCTCCATCATCGGCAGAAACCGTGAATCCCATCCACCCTCACAACCTCCTTCCTCAACCAATAACTTCTTCCAGTCGAACCACGCACAACTTCATCACCTCCGTCCGGAAAACCTTTAACCAAACCACACCACCATCCTTTCAAATCCATACCCAAGCCGCGAATCGTACAACCACCGCCCGACACCTAACAAAACCTTAACCTTCAAATTCGTCCACCACCCTTCACCAGACTCTTGCCTTCGTTTTCCACCAACGACAAACCTCCTTCGCCGCACAACCAAAAAACCACAACCGTTCACCTCACCTTCTTCCTTCGATTTCTACCTGCTCTTTTGCCATTCAATCACCATCTCAACCCAGTCGCCGCCGCGACGTCACCACAATCCCAAATCTGAACATCACGGCCATCACCCTTCGAAACACCAAAGAAAAAACTAGAGAAAGACGCGACCGAAAGTGAGACGGAGAACCACCGCGAAGGCAATACGGAAAGAGAAAGGGCAAAATCGATGGTTTGAAGCATTCGTGAAGGAAGAAATCGTTGAGAGAGACTGTTTATCGCGGCGGAACTTTGGAGTTTTTACTCTTTGATTTCGCTGTTCAACTTTGACCAAGAAGGTTATGAAGGATGACCTTTTATTTTATTTTATTTTTTTTCAGGTTCACGAATTGTTAAAATTCAAGCATTAAACCAACCGAGATTCCTTGGGTTTTTTTATTTAGGTCCAGATTTTTGTTCCACATTCCACATACACTTGTGCACTTCCTTTTTTTTTCTTTTATTTATTTATTTTGGGCTTCAAAGCCCATGGATTTTGCTGTCAACACCATTTGTTTTACTAATGTCACCATTGTTTGTTTATTATCAGATAATAGATCTTAACATTATAATTTTGTTTGATAACTTTTGCTTGAATAAACACTTAGAATTTTGGTTTAGTTAATCCTTGGTTAAAGTATGATGTTGAACACTTGGACTAATTTGTTTGATTGTGTAGAGCTTCTGATAATTATCCTTGATTTATTTTGCGCATATTGAAGAGGCAATGGACCTTCTCCATTAGGTATCACTAAACCTCAATTTCATTTCTTTTGTGTTTCATCATAGTCTTGGTGTCGCGTTTACGCTAAATTATTCACTTGCACCTCACCATCGATTTTAAATCCTAAATCTCTTATGCAAATTGCGACTTTCTTCAAAAACTTTTGAACTAATTAATTTGCGAAAGAACTGAACTCCGGAGTCTAGCATTCTGCACGTTCTTGAGTGGATCACTCATGGGCTAGCCCCACGCGTTGTGGATTCATTCGCCCTTTCGTATTTAAAACACTCGATTCACAAAATCAATTAAATAAAACTTTCTCGTCTACATTTGCACACACGTAAGTCGGTCACTTGTGATCGTCGTCTGCACGACATTACGCGTCTATTTAATTAACGTAAGAATTAAACTCAGGAATCTAGCATTCCTCGGTTTTTTTTAATTGAATTACTGTTAGGGCTAGCCCCCGATTTGTAATTCATTCACTCTTTCGTCTTCAAAACGTAAATCTTAGATCGCGTCTTAATTCACAAATCAAATAACGAGTAACTGAACTCCGGAGTCTAGCACTCCGCACGTTCTTGAATTAAATCATTCCTGGGTCAGCCCCACGCAATGTGGTTTATTCAACCTCTCGTTCCTAAAACATCTAAACCTTTTAATTAATTATACGAAGAGTTGAACTCAGGAATCTAGCATTCCTCGGGTGCTTGAACTGAATTATTATTGGGGCTAGCCCCCGATTTGTAATTCATTCACTCTTTCGGATTCAAAACAATTCAACAATCTTAAAAGGATTAGACATGATTCATCTCCATAGGAAAGATGTTCCTCCTATCCCCACAAACACAAATCAAATCTTACAAACAATTTTTCTCAAAGGAAGAATGTGGCGTTGCTTGTCGATCATTATATCCAAGTTTAAAGCTTCTTCCGATTTTATATCTCAAAGAAAGAATGTGGCATTGCTTGTCGATTCTTGTATCCAAGTTTAAAGCTTCTTTCGATTTCTCTTTCTCAAATGTTTGTGGTGGAATAGGCGGGATACCTCCCTTAAAGATGACGAATTGTCTCTTTCTTTTCAAAAACAACTTAAAACATACCAACCAATACAAACTATTTTCCATAATTAATCAGCGAGTGACTGAACTCCGGAGTCTAGCACTCCGCACGTTCTTGAATGCAATCACTCCTGGGCTAGCCCCACGCGTTGTGGTTCATTCGCCCTCTCGTTTAAAACACTTTAATAAAGATCAAACATCTTTTCTCTAAACGAACATTGTTTAAATCTTTCTATCTCACAAACAAGCTAGCGCTTCAACCTCCGTTGCGAGCATAAGCCAACGCTTAGCAGATTAGAAAGCGTTTTCAAACAATCGTTCAATTAAAGAACACAAACCGTAGTCGCACGAACTACGAAGCTCTGACTTTCCCATTGCACAAGGGAATACGTAGGCACGGGGATTTTAATCCTTCGCGAGCACAATAATAAAAAATTTAATCTTTCCCCATAACAAATAATAACTAAAATATTTCTTTAAAAGTAATCTTAACAAACTTTAATCATTAGAAGAAGACAAATAATACAAGTTAACATTTTAAGCGCAAATTAGACTAAGAGGTTCCCGTTGAGTACAACGGACGTGAGGGGTGCTTAATATCTTCCTCTTGCGTAACTGACTCCCGAACTTAGATTAATGGTTTCGTTGACCATTTCTTATCCGATTTAGGTTGTGTCTATATCTCCCTTTTATCTCGTAGAATAAATAGAATTAGGTGGTGACTTTGTTGTTTGTTTTAGGATCGTATATTTTTTCGAGGTACGACAGCTGGCGACTCTGCTGGGGACATTAGTGCCTTGTGCATAAGAGAGTCGAGCCTAACTTAGGATAGTTTGCGTTTGTTTGCTGACTTGTTTGATTGTCTTCTTTATTGTTGATATTTTATCTATTGCTTTCTTCTTCATTATATTTGCTCATTATTATTTTTGCCTGTTGGATCTCGGGATATCACGGGTATGAATATTTACTTGAGTTTTGAAAAAGAAGAGGGAACACCTAAGTTAGAATTGGATGTTATTAGTGTTAGTCTCCAAGGACTCGTTTCTTGCACGCCTAGCATGAAAGCTCCCCCAGATAGTTAGACTTTTCGTAGATCTTGTCACAACACAGCTAGCCTGTCGCATGACCTGATTCACGAAAGGGCTGTGATTCTGGGACCCCCTAGAACCTGTTTCAATTTTGATAGTTGTGTAATATTGGGCTCCGAGGGCTCGCCCCTTTGTTGGCCTAGCACATGAACTCCACTCAAGGTAGACTTTATCGTCATTATCGTCACAATGCAGCCAGCCTACGGCGGGGTGTTAGTACGATAAACGTCTGTGACCTTGAGTATCCTTATACCATCACCATAGAAGCTACCCTGTGAGTGGGCTTTATGGGTAAAGAATTTATAACTCTTCCACTTTAGGCTTACCAGTTAGGAGGTTCTGATTTACTTGTACCTTGGATCCAACACCTTGCCTTTATATCCATTTTTGGAGCTGTTTATGTTTGTGATTTTGAGCATTCTGAGCTTTGCATTCATTCGCATACCATTTGCATTTGCATTACATATCATCTTCCAATAATCCAACTCACACGTGTCTTATTCTCCGTCAGTCAACTGTACTCGACCAGTCACCAGAGAAAGATGGACCAACTTGAGCAGGAAAACAGAGAGCTTAGAGATGAAGTCACTACTTTGAGAAACCATATGGGAATATTCTCGACTACAATGAAAACTCTAGTATAAAACCTTGTGCAGGAGAACAATGAACTCTTAGAAGATATTCATAGCTTGAAGATTGATAAAGGACGAGTGATTTCTTTGATCAAAGAGCTGGTCATTTCTCAGCGTCAGCCAAATTCTACTCGTCAGCGGCGTCAGAATCAGCGGAGGTCTCCAAACAGTCCTGGAGGAGCAACCCACAAGTTTGACCCAATCCCAATGACTTACAGTCAATTGTGGTCTCATTTTGCCCGAAACTCAATAATGACACCCAGAAAGACCAGAGCCATGAGGTCTCACCCTCATTGTTTCAATCCAAATACCAGTTGTGAGTTTCATGGTGGATTACTGGGGCATCCGATTGAAGAGTGCAAAGTTTTCCAGGAAAAGGTTCAAGAGATGATCGACTACGGGGTGTTGACCTTTGTAACACCCCAAAATTTACCCTCTTATTTAGTACCACTATATCGCTCCCGGGATTTTCATCCTAGTACAAACGCGAAAGTGGCGCGGAAAGGTTAGAGTCGCCAGCCAGACATTTTTATCCCAAAGGAATGGGAAAGGTAATGTTGCACAAACCTGAGGAAGAAGGAAAGGACAAGGTCCTGCGAACCAAAGATCTGAGTTCGGGAGTCGATTACGAATTGAGAAGGTATTAGCACCCCAATCCGTCCGTCGTACCCGACGAGATCCACGCTTGCTTGTTTTTTTCAAAGGGTGAGAAATAAGATGCTGCTGAATAAAACCGCTAACTGGAATGGAAGTGAAAAAGGAGAAAGGGAATTGGAAAATGAAAATAAAAGGGGAAATGTAGGGAAAATAAAGAATGTGCTCGAACGGGCCCTACCCCGCTGCCTACGTACCTCATCGGGATAATGAGGATCAGAGTCGACGTAGTTCTCCTAACCTAGGCGGGAACTATTTGTTTGTGTTTTTTACAGCTGGATCTGCGTATGTCTATGCTCAGGTGTTGCAGGCTCGTCTGGTACGAGTGCGTTTACCGTCTTGCATGAAAGACAAGTCTTCGCGAGTTCGCGTTGTGAGTGAATGAGATGAGAAAAGAAGTTCCCCAGGATAGTCGTTTGTTATTTGTTTTTTTGTCTTTTATGAGTTTTGTATGAATTTGGCACAAGGAAGTGAATTCAAACTCTTTTCCGTGGAATGTACACTTGACTCTACATTCCAAGATGGAATAATAGAACAAGCATACCCAGCAAGGAGAATTTATCCAAGACTGGTTTCCTAGGATTAGGGCTTAAGTTCACTGGCTTGTTGAACTTTATTAAGTATTTTTGTTGCTTTTGTGAAGAAGTATCTTTTAAGTTTTTCTTTGTGAACAACTCCTTGATGAGACTTGTGCATCATGATAGACAAGCTTACACCACTCCAAGATGGAATGAATGCAAGTGCTTCATGGAATAAGGCTATACACAAGGAATCCTTTCATTTATTTGTTAAGTGTTTTTGGATTTTGTTTGAAGATAAGAAAAGAATGACTCAAATTGCAAAAAAAAAGGGAAAAAACTAAGAGGGACTAAGACACAACCCTAATTTTATTGATTTATTTACAAGAGAGGTCCTATGGTTAATGAGGTTTTCTAATCCTAATGAGAAAAGAGAAAAGAAGAAAAGAGAACTTAGAAATCAACTTACTTCCTAAGGAAGGTAAGTTGTTTCTAAAGAAAGGGAACACCTATAAGCAAGCACCAAGTGCTAAGGAAAACACAACTATAATGCATAAGAGATAGGAATGAAGTGAGACTTACCTCAATCTTCCCCCCTACAAAACAAAAGTTAGCATGACAATGCATATTGAAAGTAAAATCAAAGCATGAAAGCGATTAAGTACCATAAACGTCCTAGAATGGAACTAGGGTTCAAAATAAGACCTAAGTCTAAAGGTGAAGGTACCTAAAGGTTACATGACTTCTAAAGTCAGTAGCTACATTCTATAGGTCCCTAAGGATACTAGGATACCTCACAAGATCAAACTATGTCAAACTATGTACAAAAAGTTCACCTAGGTTCACCTAAATGCAAGTTAGGGTTTATGGATGACGTATGAATGCATATGGCTTACAAGCATGAATTAATACATGAAATGAACATCAAAGTCAGTAGTGAATGCATAGGAATGTGTATGAATGAATATACAATCATGGATGCAATGAATTAGGCATATGGAGCAATGAGAAGAAGATATGAGAAGAAACGAACAAAAATCGCATAAGATCGCACATGATGCCAACTAAGGAAGAATGGCATGTGAATATGAATGAAATGATTATGGGTCAGTAGCATACAAGGTATGAAATGCACTTAGAATGCATGGATAGGCATTAATGATTCCCACATAATTCATGTTAACAATTAGAGGAGAAGAGAAACTAGTTTAGGTTAAAATTAGTTCACATAAGTATGCACTTTAAAGCACCAAAACAAACCAAATGATTATGGTTCAAAAAAATGACCTATGACTGGAATTAAAGACATACAAATGACCTATAATTAACTCCTAAAAGTTACCAAAAAATATTCCAAGCAAATGGCATGAATGCCTTCTTATCATTTAAGTTATACAACAAATAGACACATGAATCAACCTAGGATCTAGGTGACATGGAAAAATAGTAAAAAGCCTTTAAAAATTATGAAATTAAATCCCTGAAATGATATAGTGATTATATTACATGGTCCAAAAGGATTCTACAAAATTATGCACCAAAGTGCCAAAACAATTCCTTGATTAGCAAGGTAACAAAACATGATCACCAAAAAACAACTCCACAAAGTGGATCAAAAAGTGCACTAAAAATTATGAAAAAAATGCATAATGAGCATCAAAATGTCACAAATTACAGTGATTAATCACACACAAAAAATAGGTTTCACACCTATGGGGAAAAATCGATTTCGGTCCCTTATGCCAAAACCTTCCTTTTTGGAACAGCTTATGATCTAAAATCCAAATTAATTATTAAAACCACCCAAATCTGGAAACAAAAAATATGACAAATTAATTAAGAAGATGAGGATCACTCATGAATTTTTCCAGAATTTTATCTCACCTAAAACTATTTTTAATAATTGCGACGAAACGGGCAAAAAAGTGGATTTTAAGGGGAAGTGAAAGGAAGCGATCCTAATGGTTCTTAACCTAATCTCTAAGTTCCGAAATCGATACATATCATCAAAAATCACAAATAAATCCAATGCCTCAGGTGGGAGGGCTCAGTATGCACCTTAAGCTATATGGTCCTAAGCCGCATACAACTATAATGATGCTTAAAAAGCCGAAAACGTCGGAATTACTTACTTGGTTGAAGCGCCGATCCTTCACGCAAAAGAAATCCGAAACAAAAAAAAACTTTAAGCAAGGTATTGTAGTCTTCCATGAGCAAAATAAATGCTCATCTTCCATAATCATTTTGTGAAGCTTTGCCATTATCGAAATCGATCCCAATCGATCAAAAAACGTGAATATTCACATCAAAATTGGTCCATAACCATAATTGAAATTATCACCAAAATCTTAAATAAATTTGTTAAGCCACTAAAAGAAAAAAAACAAAATGGATTAACCATCAAAATTAATTCACAAGAAATTAATCTACAAATTCTTAAAAGAAAATTAGATAACAATTTCTAAAAAAAATAAAATAATAGAGAGAGAACAAGGTACAACAAATGGATATATGGTGCAGGAAGAAATCCATGGCCCCAAAAAGCCCAATCCAAAGGAACCCGCAGGAAGGTATGGATAGGAATTGGAGGGTGCGAGAAGTGGATCCATGGGGATCCGAAACTTGTAAAGCCCAATCCGCAAAGAAAACCCTAATTTCCATTATGAGACAAACAGAAACCCTCGTCTTCTTCATCCAACATTCCGCCGCTAGCTACCATTATTCTCCCACCAACTCCTTCTTCTTCGGCCGTATCTTCTTCTTCATATCGTACTCACCCTTTCCGGTGAAACTCATCGGTCGCCTCTTTTGTCTCTGCGCCGCTTTTCCCTTTCAACTCAAAACACCGGCCTCGCCACATTTGTATCAACTCGCGAGATGCGGTGGCTAGAAGATCCATCACCACAACACCATGGCCAACACGACCGTCTCCGCCGTCCCGTATTCATCTTCAATTGTCGTCATCACCTCCTTTTCAATTCGTTGATGGCTACGTGGAAGAACTAGCTTGAACTGCACGAAGAATACGATGATGCAACTCTCCAGGTGTAAATCGTGATTCGCTCTTCTTGCTTCTTCACTCTCAACCGCAATTTCCTCTCCCCGAATCTCTCATAAATTGCAACGAAACGAAACCAAAAACGTCGTAACCTGAGTGAGCGAAGAACACTGAACTTCAGGTGAGCGTAAATCTCGCTATCTCTTTTATAATCCTCTTCTCCTTCTACACATGCTTCTGGTTTACAGATTCGTTATTGTTCTGTGTTGTTGAATTCGTTGACTTCGACATGATGACATTCCTGAACATTTACAGGTTATCACTTGTTGTTGAATCTGGTTGAAGAGTGAAAAGAGGAGATGCAGATTGACGATGCAGAGAGTGTGAGGAGTTGGTTCTGAAGGATGGTTGATGTTGATATATGATGATGATGAAGGATGTGGATGCGATGAAGTCGAAATCATAGGTTCTGTGAGTTGTGTTCTTGAGGTATGAATTGATTCTGAATTTTGAGCAAGAAATGAATGTGACACCGATTGTGTGAATTCCTGCGAGGTTTTCGGATGCCGAGAGACTTTTTGCGAAAGATTGAAGAGTTGATGAAGATCTTCATTGATTGAAGAATGGAATAGGGTGATGATGAAGTTCAATGATGAAGTTGTGATGCTGATTCATGGAGAAGAGAGTGAAAATGGTTAGAAGCTTTTTTTGATATTTTGCATCTTTGTTTCTGAGTTCATTGTGAGTTCGATCCAGTCTTGTTGTTGCGACATTGAATCGGTTAATGGATGTTGTTGTGTTCACGATTGTTGAATTCTGGCTGCAGGTTATTGTTGAAGTTGATTGAAGATTGATGTTGATTATGGTGATGATTGAAGATAGTTAGAGAGGTTTTTTGATAGATTGTGGAGATGGTGATGATTGAAGATTGGAGGTTTCCGTCCTCTTTTGTCTCCGCGCAATTCTTGTTGTGTTAATGATAACGGTGGCTCCGCCATGCTTTCAGGTACGGACCCATCTTCATTCTCGACTCGACTCCGCAATGATTGTTGCTCATGTGATTTCACGACGTCACTGCTGATCGATTCTCGATTTTCTCCTCATCTCGTTCTTCTAATCCATTATGAATTTATTGTTGTGATGTTTCTAGAATTACTTTTCTGTGATTGCTCCTGCGGTGTACTCTTGAATTGTGTTTCTATGATTTGCAGGTTATATGAAGATGATGATTGAAATCAATGAAGATTGGTGTAGGCAGAAGATCTTTTGAAGAAGGTTGAAGCCGTGGAAGGCTTGGTTGAAAATGAAAGATTTTGGTTGATGAAGATGAAGGTGGCGATAAAGATGAAGATTGGGATTTTTGAGATTGATTCTCAGACCCTTTTTTGTTTTGCCAATAATTTTAGAAGAGAGTGGTGATTGTTGAAGAGATTTTTTGTAACTACCTGTAACTAACTTTTCTTTTTTTTTCCACTGAATTCTCATAAAAAAATTTGTTGTCCTGAATCTCTTTTTCCAATTTCTGCCAAATGACCTCTTTTAACCAAGGAAATTTTTATTTATTTATTATTCTTTAATACTAAGAATAAAAAATAACATAAAAAAAACTGATGGGCCTAACAAGTAGGTGAATTGAGCCCAAATGAGAATTTGACAATAACCGGAAAAATAGCCAATGAGGTAATATGCATTTTGGAATACGATTATTAATTGACTATAAAATTGGGCAAATGAAATCAATATAGAACCGAGTATAAAATCGGACACCTAGTGGAGCTAGACTCTTGGATATTAGATTAAACCAATGAGCCTTGAAAAGGATTCAAAGTGGAGGTTAGAATGGAATTGCTTAACGTGGATAATGAACTAAAACAAAGTTTATGGGCTTAATTTGGATAGTGGACAAAAAGTGAATGTTAGCATGGAAACAGATTATTGAAACCCAAGTAATCCTTGCGACCAATCTCAACACGCTTAAATCCAACTTAAACCTCCAATCTAATTCAAACTCGAGTCTTTAATGAATCATCAGTCAACCCTCAAATCCAAATCCCATTGATCTGTATATTACCAACAACGAACCATAAGGAGGGCCACAATGCCCTGATTATCATAAGAATCCGCCACTCGATCCCTCGTACCATAAACCAACATTCATTTGTCATGAAACCCTAATAGGCCCCGCATGCACTATGATCTTCAATAAATTGCGTCTTGAGTGATAATGGAATCCCTTGAACGACAAGACCACTTATGAACACATTTCGCAAGGAAACTTTGTCGGGTACCACATAATTAGGGAAATAAACCCTAACCCATGATCTAAACGTCAAACGCAAGTCATCTGCGAACCATCGATTATAGCGAAACTCACTTATGATTTTAATGAAACCCTAACACCTGCGATGCACTATACTAAGGAACATTCTCGAGTGTAGTAGCCAGATAAATCACCTCCGAATAGGAAGAGTTATATCACCAGAAGATGCTTTGATCCCATGCCTTAGAAGCTCATGAAATGCATGATCATGATGTTAATGACCTAATGAGAAATGCAGATGAATGCGAAGCATGAAGCCGATTAAGGTAAAAAAAATGAGGGCAAATTTTGAGGTATTACAGCTGCCCCTATTCAATCATCTGCAGACCTGAATGAATAATTGCATCAGCTTTTAGACGTTCAAGGTATGGAGTGATTGAATACTCGAATAAAACCTGAAAATTTGCACACTGAGGGTAATGGAAATGCCATTTGCCCATTTATTTATTTATGTATTTTTTGATTTTGACCTCTGAATAGGTAGCGAAAATAGAACCAGGCGGAATAGAATCAATGCAATCAATGCGACTGCTGAGCGAATCAAAACCACACCGAGGGTGCCTGTTATCGAAACAAGACTTAGCGCAACATCAACCGATTTGCGACTCAAATGAGATCAACCGATCTAACACGGAGATGGTATCAACCGATCCACCCCGGAAAGCGAGAATGTAATATCATACGATTTACAACTCAAAGAGAAATGATATCAACCGATTCATAACTCAAATATGATCAACCGATCTAACACGGAAATGGTATCAACCGATCCACCCCGGAAAGCGAGAATGTAATATCATCCGATTTACAACTCGAAGAGAAATGATATCAACCGATTCAAGACTCAAATAAGATCAACCGATCTAACATGGAGATGGTATCAACCGATCCATAACCAAGAAACGAGAATGTAATATCATCCGATTTACAACTCGAAGAGAAATGATATCAACCGATTCATAACTCAAATAAGATCAACCGATCTAACAGAAATGGTATCAACCGATCCATTATCTTCGCACTGAGACGAGACCATTGTACTTAAATGGAGACTCGAAAGGAATGGGATCGTTGTACTTAAACGAGAGCCCAAGACGCGACCATTGTACTGAAACGGAGACGCGAAAAAATGAGACTGTTGTACTGAAACAAGACTCAAAGACAAGACCATTGTACTTAAATGGAGACTCGAAAGGAACGGGATCGTTGTACTTAAACGAGAGCCCAAGACGCAACCGTTGTACTGAAACGGAGACGCGAAAAAATGAGACTGTTGTACTGAAACAAGACTCAAAGACGAGACCATTGTACTTAAATGGAGACTCGAACGGAACGGGGTCGTTGTACTTAAACGAGAGCCCGAGACGCGACCGTTGTACTGAAACGGAGACGCGAAAAAATGAGTTTGTTGTACTGAAACAAGACTCATCCGGGGATAATAACCAGACGTGGTAGAAGTAACCACCCTGGGAAACCAAGTTGCATTCTGTGGGGAATACTTCAATCTGATTGGAGATGTAATGGGTCTTATGTAATACCTCAAAACTGGCCCATGCTGGTATGCATATGTTTGAATTTATGGCGTAATGCTCCATGACGATGGAAATGCTACGCTCTGGAGGATGCAAATGTGATGATGATTATGCGTATGCAAATGCAAAGAGATCTCCTGATAAGGAGACTGCAAGTATCCCAGATGGCTTGACTGGGGAGGAACTGATGATCACTGCATTGATCTAGTTAATCCTTGTGAGGAGGAAACAACTCTGCAGGGAAAGCTGTCAATGATACATTGGCTCTGAACTGCCGCCATTGCCAAAAATAAATTGGACTTTAAGATGGGAGAGCCAAGACCTTGCTGGAGATGGACCCTTCTTGAACTCTGGTGGAGAAGTAAGGACCTCCTGACTTGGCTGAGAATCAAAGGCATGACACTGCTGAGGAAGAAATTGCTGGGGGGGAAAAGACATTCCTTATACTGCTGAGAATTGCCCCTGTCTGAAGGGAAACTCCTTCTTGGGGATGACACCCACCTTTTGTTGCCTTGCTGGGGATATTTCAACTTCCAACTCTACTGGGGATGATGGAGGATGTCAATGATAAAGCTTCCTGCTGAAGATAAGAGTTTAAGTTGCTCAAGAAGTATCATTCCCTTTGCTACACTGCTGGAGAAGGGATTGTCTGATGAGACTTGCTAAATAACTCTTGAAGTATTGTGTTGACAATGGCTTTGCCCATAGACTCGGGGTTGATAGATTGCCAACTGACCATGATTGAATAATGGTTCTCTGAAATTTTCAACTCACCTCAGACTAAGGTCCATCGGAAAAAAAATGTCTCCAGAGGATTTTACAGAAAACATGACATACGAAATGCCTCAGTGTCTTCAAACTCTTGGAGAGATTCGTCGGATCTCGAAATAACTGCCCCAGACTGCATGGTCTATGCAAGAATTTGCCTCGCAAGGATTCATGAAAAACCTCATATCACCGTGAAATATTCTGCCCCAGTATTTTGACCTTTGGATGGGTGCCTCTGATAAGCCGTCTTCGGGAGAGAGTACTTCTCATGCTCTTGGGATGGCCTGCCCCGGGACGAGCCTTGAAGTGATCACCTCTGATTGACCGTGCTTTGAAGAAAACACCCAGACCGACTATTCTTTGAGAGATTGGATCTCGAAGTAATTGCCCCAGTTTGGCTAAAATTTGAATGCATGCATCAGACTCATGAGAGATTTGATCTCGAAGTGATTGCCCCAGCCTGGTTGACTCTTACCATGACTGTTTGGGGAAGTCCCTACTCGATGGAGTTTTCTTGAAAAGTACACCTCAACAGATTGTCCTTCGGAAGTTTCAGACTTCTCAACTTGGCAAGATTAAGCTTCTGGACTGAGATTCCATATGTAAACTTTTATGATGCCAAACAAATGTATGCAAGCAGAAAATGTTTATTTTTTAGAATGAAAATTCTAATGCAACACACATGTTAATTTTGAAGTTTTACTGAAAAAGATGTCGCAAACCTTTGTGAGCGGATCACTGGTTAAGATACGACAAAAATTTTTTTTGAATAATAGAAAACATGCACATGCAACATCAACAAAGATCTTTCAACACCACTCATAGGAGTCAGGAACGCGGTCTCGTGGTAGTACGCTCTCAAAAATAACCCTGTTTCAGTTAGGACTTTTGAGGGTTGTATCGTGGCCTGGTTCACGGTTATAGAAACAAAGGATATAGGCTCGAAATTTATTTGTGCCCACCCGTCTTCGTGATGTTCTCCATTCCTATGTTCAGTTAGCTTTCACAAGCGCTCACCTCTCAAAAGGGGTTTTGTGATGGTTGAGGAACCAATTACACTAACGGTTTCAAGCACCAATCAGTTTGTCGTTTGGAGTCAGTCACCCCTTCACCTTTTGTGTCTGTATCACACGACTTTGTTCTTGTTCAAGGATCTTTCTTGTGTAATACTTTTTGTCTTTTTCTTTTGCATTATTTTTCTTATCCCTAACTTTTGCCTGGATTGATTCTTGTGAATCTTTGATTGTGAAGTCCAGCGGGATGCCCTATTTTTTGCCTAAGTCGCTTGTTTTCAAGTTTCGACTTAGCGGGTTTTTTCATTTTTTTTAATTCTTATTTTTTTGAACAAATCGTGTGACACTGTTTGTCTTGATTGCTTTGAAAGGGTCGTGACTGTCTCACTTCTTGGTTGAGGAAGGATAACCTTTGTGGTTTCCGGTCTCTGGACCTCTTGCTTGGGATAACCATTGTGGTTTTCGGTCATTGGACCTCTTGATTTGGTACAACGAAAGGTAATGGATCCTCAGGTTTGCATTCCTTTTTGAAATTTGAATGCTCGGTCAAACTAACTGACGCCTACCCTGCCCCTGGGTTAAGTGCGAGGGTTTTTTTCATGCAAAAAGAAACTCCTACTTCAAGGCTCAAATGGGTTGGCGAGGGTCTATCTCCCTTATATCTCCGGTGTTTAGGATTTGAAACAATGCCTGTACATCGTCAACAGGGTCTTTCTCAAAAGCACACAATTAGAGATTTTTGCGTTTTCAGTTCGTCATCCTCCCTGATAGAGTTTAAGCACGACAGTTGGTATTGCAATGCACATTCGTAAAATCATGAGTGAATACGAATGGATTACTTCAAGAAAAACATGTGCATTTTATTATGGTTATCATTCAAAAACAAATAAGTTTCATGCATGCATACAAATGTTTAAACAAACAATATAAACTACAAATGAAAATGCAGTAAAGAAGCTGAACATTGCCATCATTGAGGAGACTTGACTCCGTCTGGACTTATTGCTTCTGAAGATGCCCTTGCAAACTAGGATGCCAATTTGATAAGGAGATTTCAATATGTGAGCAGACCTTCTGGCCTGATGACCTTTGAGTCGGCCAAATTTTGCATCTTGTACTTGAACACATCACCGTTGTCAATTGTATGCCTAAATGCCCCTGAGTGATACTTGCATCTAGCCTTCACATCATGGTGGTCATTATTGAGGAGGTTTGACTCCGTCTGGACTTATTACTCTCGGAGACTTTCAGCAGTCAGTAGTCTGGATGTTTACTCAATCAAATTCGCGACCTTGTTTTTACCTTTGTCTCTGAAAGACTTTCAATCTTCAATTAAATGGCCAGGTGCCTCAGAATGGTAGTCAGACTTGGCATTCGGCATTGAAACCCCAAAGGAAGATTTATCGGAGATGATCCTGATGTGACTAGCTCAATCAGTTTGAATCTGAGCAAATAAGGAAACTCGTTGCACGTACGACATCAAAACAGGATCAAACTTCTTCTGGCCTTTACCCTTATTCTCTGCCCGTAGGACTCTTTTGGGAAGCTGAAATTGGATGCCGATAAATGACGTCTGGAGGGAAGAGGTTGATAAATGAAGTTGATAAATAAGGTTGCTCGGAAAGATCTTGCACGATCTCCTGCCTACGTATCTCCATTGACCAATGGAGAATCAGAGCAGCGTAGTTCCCCTCACTAGGGATGAAAATAGCTTCGTTCAGAATTTCCATAACCAAGCTCATCCGAGTCTTCATCTGGTTGACTTCCTGTTTCAGCAGTTTCTGGTTCTGAAATAAAGCTTATACCTCTGCCCTGAATGGCCTCAGCTGGGTCTTCCTTCGATTACCTCCGCCCGTAGTTGCTTCAAATATATACCTTGATGATTATGATTCAAGTTGTCCATTCTGATGAGAAATCAAGTCAGGAAAATAATTTGTCTCTGAATACCTGTCAAGAATGCAAGGATGTATGCAAATGCCATGTTCAATTATTTCTGAGGAATCTATCTGCTTTAATTCAAGTTTTGACACAGACAAAGTCCAATGGCGTGATTCAGATATGTGATCCTCAGAAATAACTGAACATGTGTGCAGAAATGCTATGACGTCATGTATGCAGCAGGCATGTGATCAATGGTCTGATGTTGGTGCTGAGCAGTGAACCAACTGTTTGTATAGAACCCCAATAACGACACCATCTCTATATAGAACCCCATAACTGAGAACCCAATAACTGTAGAACTGGATCACATAATAGAATAGTCACTGATGGTGTTGAAGTTGAACAACGAGCCAAGTGTCTGTGGAGAGTCATAATAACAGTCACAATATCAGGGTCACCATGGTAATCACAATAACAATCTCTCTGAATAGAAATCCCGGATCTCAGAATCAAAGAACCATATAGCACCAGATAATATCATAAAACAACACTAGCAAAGCGGGTATGTTGAAGTTTAGGGTTCCTGCAAACCTGTAAACCCCTCCCAATCTCACGGGTATGCTACTCGGGTCAAACATCACAGACTCTCGAGGCCGAATAGCAATAATACGTTCACCATTTCCGAGAAATGGCTCATGAGCAAATCAGGGAATCGGTTTGGCATTATGTACTACTCAGGGAGGTCTCAGCTGAGTCCGGAAAAACAAGCATCCCTCATAAGTCCTCAGCTTCAAGCACTGAATCGAGAAACAGTAGTACATTCATCCCGAAGGGTACAATACTACCGTCATACGAACAATTTGCTTTGGCTGGATTCCTATGAGAGAACCAGGCCATCCTATGCGAGTTCCCAGTGGGCCCTCGGATGCGAGTGGGTTTGCCAACAAATGTGGTCTGCCACTGTCATCACTGGAGAGGGATGTTTCCACAAAGGTTCTCAATGATCAGTCCCCTGACTGCACATAACTACCAAGGTAGCGCATCAACCCAGAAAGATTCCGGTATCAATACATTCCCGAGAAGGTCGCAAGTCAAGGTGTGGAACTCACTACTACCAACATAGCAAGATGCCATGAAGCCAAAGTGGAACCACTCTAAGTCCTAGGGTGCACTCGAGCCCCGGTTACGAGCTCATCTCACTGTAACCCCATCCCACAGAAAAAATGAAAACCAGCACAGCCAGACAGTCCAGTATAATATGATGCATGGAAAATAAATACTAAAAGCGGTAAATAAATGCAGTAAAGTAAAGCTATAAAGTAAAATTGTAAATGAAAACAATAAAGCTAAACTAAAGCACACATCAACAAACAGATAAACACCCAAAGAAACAAAGCCAACATGCGCTAGGATTGACTCTACAAGGGAAACCGGAAGAATCAGGTTCATCCCCAGCAGAGTCGCCAGCTGTCGCTCCCGGGATTTTCATCCTAGTACAAACGCGAAAGTGGCGCGGAAAGGTTAGAGTCGTCAGCCAGACATTTTTATCCCAAAGGAATGGGAAAGGTAATGTTGCACAAACCTGAGGAAGAAGGAAAGGACAAGGTCCTGCGAACCAAAGATATGAGTTCGGGAGTCGATTACGAATTGAGAAGGTATTAGCACCCCAATCCGTCCGTCGTACCCGACGGGATCCACGCTTGCTTATTTTTTTCAAAGGGTGAGAAATAAGATGCTGCTGAATAAAACCGCTAACTGGAATGGAAGTGAAAAAGGAGAAAGGGAATTGGAAAATGAAAATAAAAGGGGAAATGTAGGGAAAATAAAGAATGTGCTCGAACGGGCCCTACCCCGCTGCCTACGTACCTCATCGGGATAATGAGGATCAGAGTCGACGTAGTTCGCCTAACCTAGGCGGGAACTATTTGTTTGTGTTTTTTACAGCTGGAACTGCGTATGTCTATGCTCAGGTGTTGCAGGCTCGTCTGGTACGAGTGCGTTTACCGTCTTGCATGAAAGACAAGTCGTCGCGAGTTCGCGTTGTGAGTGAATGAGATGAGAAAAGAAGTTCCCGCAGGATAGTCGCTTGTTATTTGTTTTTTTGTCTTTTATGAGTTTTGTATGAATTTGGCACAAGGAAGTGAATTCAAACTCTTTTCCGTGGAATGTACACTTGACTCTACATTCCAAGATGGAATAATAGAACAAGCATACCCAGCAAGGAGAATTTATCCAAGACTGGTTTCCTAGGATTAGGGCTTAAGTTCACTGGCTTGTTGAACTTTATTAAGTATTTTTGTTGCTTTTGTGAAGAAGTATCTTTTAAGTTTTTCTTTGTGAACAACTCCTTGATGAGACTTGTGCATCATGATAGACAAGCTTACACCACTCCAAGATGGAATGAATGCAAGTGCTTCATGGAATAAGGCTATACACAAGGAATCCTTTCATTTATTTGTTAAGTGTTTTTGGATTTTGTTTGAAGATAAGAAAAGAATGACTCAAATTGCAAAAAAAAAGGGAAAAAACTAAGGGGGACTAAGACACAACCCTAATTTTATTGATTTATTTACAAGAGAGGTCCTATGGTTAATGAGGTTTTCTAATCCTAATGAGAAAAGAGAAAAGAAGAAAAGAGAACTTAGAAATCAACTTACTTCCTAAGGAAGGTAAGTTGTTTCTAAAGAAAGGGAACACCTATAAGCAAGCACCAAGTGCTAAGGAAAACACAACTATAATGCATAAGAGATAGGAATGAAGTGAGACTTACCTCAATCTTCCCCCCTACAAAACAAAAGTTAGCATGACAATGCATATTGAAAGTAAAATCAAAGCATGAAAGCGATTAAGTACCATAAACGTCCTAGAATGGAACTAGGGTTCAAAATAAGACCTAAGTCTAAAGGTGAAGGTACCTAAAGGTTACATGACTTCTAAAGTCAGTAGCTACATGCTATAGGTCCCTAAGGATACTAGGATACCTCACAAGATCAAACTATGTCAAACTATGTACAAAAAGTTCACCTAGGTTCACCTAAATGCAAGTTAGGGTTTATGGATGACGTATGAATGCATATGGCTTACAAGCATGAATTAATACATGAAATGAACATCAAAGTCAGTAGTGAATGCATAGGAATGTGTATGAATGAATATACAATCATGGATGCAATGAATTAGGCATATGGAGCAATGAGAAGAAGATATGAGAAGAAACGAACAAAAATCGCATAAGATCGCACATGATGCCAACTAAGGAAGAATGGCATGTGAATATGAATGAAATGATTATGGGTCAGTAGCATACAAGGTATGAAATGCACTTAGAATGCATGGATAGGCATTAATGATTCCCACATAATTCATGTTAACAATTAGAGGAGAAGAGAAACTAGTTTAGGTTAAAATTAGTTCACATAAGTATGCACTTTAAAGCACCAAAACAAACCAAATGATTATGGTTCAAAAAAATGACCTATGACTGGAATTAAAGACATACAAATGACCTATAATTAACTCCTAAAAGTTACCAAAAAATATTCCAAGCAAATGGCATGAATGCCTTCTTATCATTTAAGTTATACAACAAATAGACACATGAATCAACCTAGGATCTAGGTGACATGGAAAAATAGTAAAAAGCCTTTAAAAATTATGAAATTAAATCCCTGAAATGATATAGTGATTATCTTACATGATCCAAAAGGATTCTACAAAATTATGCACCAAAGTGCCAAAACAATTCCTTGATTAGCAAGGTAACAAAACATGATCACCAAAAAACAACTCCACAAAGTGGATCAAAAAGTGCACTAAAAATTATGAAAAAAATGCATAATGAGCATCAAAATGTCACAAATTACAGTGATTAATCACACACAAAAAATAGGTTTCACACCTATGGGGAAAAATCGATTTCGGTCCCTTATGCCAAAACCTTCCTTTTTGGAACAGCTTATGATCTAAAATCCAAATTAATTATTAAAACCACCCAAATCTGGAAACAAAAAATATGACAAATTAATTAAGAAGATGAGGATCACTCATGAATTTTTCCAGAATTTTATCTCACCTAAAACTATTTTTAATAATTGCGACGAAACGGGCAAAAAAGTGGATTTTAAGGGGAAGTGAAAGGAAGCGATCCTAATGGTTCTTAACCTAATCTCTAAGTTCCGAAATCGATACATATCATCAAAAATCACAAATAAATCCAATGCCTCAGGTGGGAGGGCTCAGTATGCACCTTAAGCTATATGGTCCTAAGCCGCATACAACTATAATGATGCTTAAAAAGCCGAAAACGTCGGAATTACTTACTTGGTTGTAGCGCCGATCCTTCACGCAAAAGAAATCCGAAACAAAAAAAAACTTTAAGCAAGGTATTGTAGTCTTCCATGAGCAAAATAAATGCTCATCTTCCATAATCATTTTGTGAAGCTTTGCCATTATCGAAATCGATCCCAATCGATCAAAAAACGTGAATATTCACATCAAAATTGGTCCATAACCATAATTGAAATTATCACCAAAATCTTAAATAAATTTGTTAAGCCACTAAAAGAAAAAAAACAAAATGGATTAACCATCAAAATTAATTCACAAGAAATTAATCTACAAATTCTTAAAAGAAAATTAGATAACAATTTCTAAAAAAAATAAAATAATAGAGAGAGAACAAGGTACAACAAATGGATATATGGTGCAGGAAGAAATCCATGGCCCCAAAAAGCCCAATCCAAAGGAACCCGCAGGAAGGTATGGATAGGAATTGGAGGGTGCTAGAAGTGGATCCATGGGGATCCGAAACTTGTAAAGCCCAATCCGCAAAGAAAACCCTAATTTCCATTATGAGACAAACAGAAACCCTCGTCTTCTTCATCCAACATTCCGCCGCTAGCTACCATTATTCTCCCACCAACTCCTTCTTCTTCGGCCGTATCTTCTTCTTCATATCGTACTCACCCTTTCCGGTGAAACTCATCGGTCGCCTCTTTTGTCTCTGCGCCGTTTTTCCCTTTCAACTCAAAACACCGGCCTCACCACCTTTGTCTCAACTCGCGAGATGCGGTGGCTAGCAGATCCATCACCACAACACCATGGCCAACACGACCGTCTCCGCCGTCCCGTATTCATCTTCAATTGTCGTCAGCACCTCCTTTTCAATTCGTTGATGGCTATGTGGAAGAACTAGCTTGAACTGCACGAAGAATACGATGATGCAACTCTCCAGGTGTAAATCGTGATTCGCTCTTCTTGCTTCTTCACTCTCAACCGCAATTTCCTCTCCCCGAATCTCTCATAAATTGCAACGAAACGAAACCAAAAACGTCGTAACCTGAGTGAGCGAAGAACACTGAACTTCAGGTGAGCGTAAATCTCGCTATCTCTTTTATAATCCTCTTCTCCTTCTACACATGCTTCTGGTTTACAGATTCGTTATTGTTCTGTGTTGTTGAATTCGCTGACTTCGACATGATGACATTCCTGAACATTTACAGGTTATCACTTGTTGTTGAATCTGATTGAAGAGTGAAAAGAGGAGATGCAGATTGACGATGCAGAGAGTGTGAGGAGTTGGTTCTGAAGGATGGTTGATGTTGATATATGATGATGATGAAGGATGTGGATGCGATGAAGTCGAAATCACAGGTTCTGTGAGTTGTGTTCTTGAGGTATGAATTGGTTCTGAATTTTGAGCAAGAAATGAATGTGACACCGATTGTGTGAATTCCTGCGAGGTTTTCGGATGCCGAGAGACTTTTTGCGAAAGATTGAAGAGTTGATGAAGATCTTCATTGATTGAAGAATGGAATAGGGTGATGATGAAGTTCAATGATGAAGTTGTGATGCTGATTCATGGAGAAGAGAGTGAAAATGGTTAGAAGCTTTTTTTGATATTTTGCATCTTTGTTTCTGAGTTCATTGTGAGTTCGATCCAGTCTTGTTGTTGCGACATTGAATCGGTTAATGGATGTTGTTGTGTTCACGATTGTTGAATTCTGGCTGCAGGTTATTGTTGAAGTTGATTGAAGATTGATGCTGATTATGGTGATGATTGAAGATAGTTAGAGAGGTTTTTTGATAGATTGTGGAGATGGTGATGATTGAAGATTGGAGGTTTCCGTCCTCTTTTGTGTCCGCGCAATTCTTGTTGTGTTGATGATAACGGTGGCTCCGCCATGCTTTCAGGTACGGACCCATCTTCATTCTCGACTCGACTCCGCAATGATTGTTGCTCATGTGATTTCACGACGTCACTGCTGATCGATTCTCGATTTTCTCCTCATCTCGTTCTTCTAATCCATTATGAATTTATTGTTGTGATGTTTCTAGAATTACTTTTCTGTGATTGCTCCTGCGGTGTACTCTTGAATTGTGTGTCTATGATTTGCAGGTTATATGAAGATGATGATTGAAATCAATGAAGATTGGTGTAGGCAGAAGATCTTTTGAAGAAGGTTGAAGCCGTGGAAGGCTTGGTTGAAAATGAAAGATTTTGGTTGATGAAGATGAAGGTGGCGATAAAGATGAAGATTGGGATTTTTGAGATTAATTCTCAGACCCTTTTTTGTTTTGCCAATCATTTTAGAAGAGAGTGGTGATTGTTGAAAAGATTTTTTGTAACTACCTGTAACTAACTTTTCTTTTTTTCTCCACTGAATTCTCATAAAAAAAATTTGTTGTCCTGAATCTCTTTTTCCAATTTCTGCCAAATGACCTCTTTTAACCAAGGAAATTTTTATTTATTTATTATTCTTTAATACTAAGAATAAAAAATAACATAAAAAAAAACTGATGGGCCTAACAAGTAGGTGAATTGAGCCCAAATGAGAATTTGACAATAACCGGAAAAATAGCCAATGAGGTAATATGCATTTTGGAATACGATTATTAATTGACTATAAAATTGGGCAAATGAAATCAATATAGAACCGAGTATAAAATCGGACACCTAGTGGAGCTAGACTCTTGGATATTAGATTAAACTAATGGGCCTTGAAAAGGATTCAAAGTGGAGGTTAGAATGGAATTGCTTAACGTGGATAATGAACTAAAACAAAGTTTATGGGCTTAATTTGGATAGTGGACAAAAAGTGAATGTTAGCATGGAAATAGATTATTGAAACTCAAGTAATCCTTGCGACCAATCTCAACACGCTTAAATCCAACTTAAACCTCCAATCTAATTCAAACTCGAGTCTTTAATGAATCATCAGTCAACCCTCAAATCCAAATCCCATTGATCTGTATATTACCAACAACGAACCATAAGGAGGGCCACAATGCCCTGATTATCATAAGAATCCTCCACTCGATCCCTCGTACCATAAACCAACATTCATTTGTCATGAAACCCTAATAGGCCCCGCATGCACTATGATCTTCAATAAATTGCGTCTTGAGTGATAATGGAATCCCTTGAACGACAAGACCACTTATGAACACATTTCGCAAGGAAACTTTGTCGGGTACTACATAATTAGGGAAATAAACCCTAACTCATGATCTAAACGTTAAACGCAAGTCATATGCGAACCATCGATTATAGCGAAACTCACTTATGATTTTAATGAAACCCTAACACCTGCGATGCACTATACTAAGGAACATTCTCGAGTGTAGTAGCCAGATAAATCACCTCCGAATAGGAAGAGTTATATCACCAGAAGATGCTTTGATCCCATGCCTTAGAAGCTCATGAAATGCATGATCATGATGTTAATGACCTAATGAGAAATGCAGATGAATGCGAAGCATGAAGCCGATTAAGGTAAAAAAATGAGGGCAAATTTTGAGGTATTACACACTAATTTTGAGGTATTACACACTAAAAGCCTCCCGTAGTGAGCAAAAGTCTCCCGTAGTGAGCAAAAGTCCACCCGCAGTGTGGCAAATTTCCAAAGTCCCCCGTAGTGGGCAAAAGCCTCCCGTAGTGAGCAAGAGTCTCCCGTAGTGAGCAAAAGTCCACCTGCAGTGTGGCAAATTTCAAAAGCCTCCCGTAGTGAGCAAAAGTCTCCCGTAGTGAGCAAAAGTCCACCCGCAGTGTGGCAAATTTCCAAAGTCCCCCGCAGTGGGCAAAAGCCTCCCGTAGTGGGTAAAAGCCTCCCGTAGTGAGCAAAAGTCTCCCGTAGTGAGCAAAAGTCCACCCGCAGTGTGGCAAATTTCAAAAGCCTCCCGTAGTGAGCAAAAGTCCATCCGCAGTGTGGCAAGTTTCAAAAATCTCCCGCAGCGAGCAGAAATCCACCCGCAGTGTGGCAAACCCTTAAAGTCCACCCGCAGTGTGGCAAATTATCCAGCAATCCACCCGCAGTGTGGTAAAGTATCTGAAGCCCAACCGCAGATTGGCAAAAGTCCATCCTCAGGGTGGCAAATTATCTTAAAATTCTATCGCAAGTTGATCAAAGTCCACCCACAGCGTGGCAAGTCGTTTTTGTCTAACTCCATCCAATAATACACCATTAAGGCATTGTTGCAGCCTATCAAAGTCCACCCGCAGTGTGGCAAGTCATTAGCCATCTGACATCACCCAAAAGGCATCCCCTGTTCCCTGTTCTTCCCATCATAATTATATCCAAACGAGGTTCATTTGGTTGAAGTTATTTCCCTATTCTTCCGCCATAGAGTGCAAATTTTCTGGTTGTTGTTGGTATTCAATCCCTGCATACTCCAAATGTCTGAAAGCAACTGCTATCATCCATTCAAGTCTACAGTGATTGAATAAGGGCAGCTGTAACACCCCAAAATTTGCCCTCTTATTTAGTACCACTAATTGACTTTATGCCTCACATTCATTTGTATTTCTATTAGGTCATAATGTGGCATTTGTTCATTTGCATTGGCTCCTGAGACATGGGATCAAATGGTTTTCATGAGATTTGAAAAGTTCCGTATTCAAGGGGGATTTAGTCGGTTATCATAGCCAAATTAACGCATGAGATTGTTCTTTTCAGTCGACATACAAGGAGAATTAAGGTTTTTTTTATATATATTTCATGATTCAAACTCGTGGAAAATGTCATCAATTAGGGGTCAAGGTATCCGTGTCAAGGTTGTCTTGATTATACATCTTTCCATATTTCAAGAGTTATTTCCGTCAGGGGACTTTACAAGAGTGATTAAGGCAATTGCTGATACTTGTTGGTTATCATGAAGACTTGTTTAGAAAGATTGCATTAAGGGCAGGATCCTAAAAGAATGTGACCTGGGTTTTATGGATTCAGGCGAGATTAAAGATGTTCGTGTGAATCATTTAAGTTCAAAGTTATCATGTCAAATAACATGTTATACCCAATTTTTTAAACCCATTTTCCTTTTCTAAACTACTTCTTTATTCATTCTTTTTGAATTTTATGTCGACCCAATATCCATCTTAATCCATTTCTCCACACTTTTTCTTGCATGCCATGGAATCAATAAAACTCATTAAAATCCCAATTTTAAAAGCCCACATTTTAAATCCATGTCTTTTCTCTCATATTCCCGAGTCCACTTTTTTTTTCCCATTTTAACACACCTTCTGTCATCCAGTTTCAACATAAAGAAACTAGTTATATAGCAATACAATCAAGACTAATTCTTATCCTTTCAAATCATTTATAGTGATTTCCACTTTGTTACTTCATATTGTTACTACTGGTTCCTAAGAAGAACATATTTATTCTTTATAAGAGCTATAATGTAAAAAAAGGGAGATAACAAAAAACTGAATGGTGATTCAATTAGGAATTCAGTTACATATGGAATTATTGTTACAAGGAAAAAGTTCATAAGAGAATAAACATGATGATAAGGAAAATGCAGGAACCGGAAAAAAAAACATTTACAACACAGTTCACATCAAGGAATATATATTTCGGAATTGAGACTTTCTCGGGTGCACATTTTCAATAAAGATTCTTCAAAGCTCCGTCATCGCTCCCACCGCACAGCTCACCAGCAGCACTGCTACTGTGTTTCTAGTGTCTTTTCCGCATCAAAATACCGTAACTTTCAAAACTCCCTTCCATCTCCAATGAACCGAGAATGAAATCCAAGATCATTTCACATCAACCTGAATCAATAAAAAAAAATTCAGAAAAGGAGTTCAATACGAAAACAGTTACAAAGGCTCCAACTAACTCAAAACAGAAAAATAACTAAACTTCCAACTGTTCTAACTAACTTTTCTTCCAGAATTTTCCTACACATTTCTATAAATTCGTCAGAGTTTCTCACCTTTGTTTTTCTGGAATCCATAACAGAAAAGTTGCTTCTTCTTCATCCTCCTTCCTTCCTTCTCTCTTCAATGAGAAGCTTCTCCATCCTTCAAAAAAAACCTTCACCAATCTCATTCATCCTACTCTTCCTCATACATCATCCTGCAACTTTTAGTCTTGCTTCAGCTTCATCACCTCCGTAACATGAACTTCGAAACTGAATTCAGCTTCTCCAATCTAATCCAATCACACTTCACCATTTCATATTGTCTCCATAATCTTTTCAGCCCCAATACATCCACATAAAACCTGCAACCATAACAATTCATTATTAACCGCAATTCGCAATCAAGTCAGAGGCGTGTTCAAGATTCACCAATACATCAAGAACGAAACATATCCAGAAATCACCTCACCTTCACCATTCTTGACATGACGACAATCGTAAATAAATGATTTCTTCGATTCTCGGTTACGCAGACGTAACGACCCTCTGAACTCCATCTTAAATGGCGGCGAGTTCGTCGAATCTTCTCTTCCTTCTCTGCAAAACCAAGAACCAATCAATATCATTTCGTCAATTTTTTTCATGGCTTTTGCTGAGATCGCAGTACAATGAAATCGTCAGCAATAACTCAAATTAACAAAGCCGAAGAAGGGAAAAGGATCAAGGGGGAAACTTACACGAAGCGTTCGTCTGGTCCGCCTTTGTTCCACAGGTACGTTGATTTCGACCTGAAGCTTCCGAATAGTCGCTACCAGCAAGAACCCTTTGTTTCCGGATGAAGATTCATGGTCTTGAGAGTTCGATTTAGGGGATTCGTGTTAGGGTGGGGTAATGTTTTAGATTGTAGTATCCTGATGATGTAGCAATGGAGTCGACGAAGGCCGCAAACGGCTTCTCCGGTGACGCATTCTTTTACGGCGGTGCGATTAGGGTGAGAAGAAGAAGATGAGACGGAGGCTAGGGTTTCAGAAAGAAGGAAGAGGCGAGAGTTTATTTTAAGGTTTTATTTTCGGGAGTGTGAGAAGGGGAGGTTTGTTTCCGCCGCCGCTAGGGTTTTGAAGAGGATTAGGAAGGTGAGGTTGAGAGGGGAGGAGGCGCCGAAGGCGAAGAGGGTGACGACGGCTTGAAGAAAGAATCATGGTGGCGGGAGAAGGGTTGATGGTAGTGGCGGATTCAAAGGAGAGGAGAGGAGCTGACGGCGCGGCAAGGAGAAGAAGGAAGGCTGAGGACGGCGCAAGGAAGGGAGTGAGAAAGAAGAGGATCTAGGTTTTTTTTAAGTGAAGATGCTTAGATTATGTTTTAATTGTTTTTTTATAAAATATGTAGAGATTATCTTAAGTTTGTTATAAGTTAATAACATTAAATGGAATTAATCCCCCTTAAAAAATATTAATCCGCTGTAAAGGGAGTTAATGGCATTGATTAGAGAATTTGAAAAAAAAGCCATAAAAATTATATAATCTGCTTTTAGTACCCCCCATTCTGGGCCTAATATCATTATTAACTGAAAAAATCATTTTTCTTACCCCCTGGCTTTTTGCGAGTTTGGGCCTGTACCAAACTGCTATTCCCACCCCCATGCGCAGGCCCAATTGGTTTTTCAACTAGAAATAATTCTATCTTCCCCCCTCCCATTTCTCATTTCTTTTATTTTTCTATTTTTATGTCCTTGCAATTTAATTCCATAAAAAATATAAAAATGCATAATAAAAATCCACAAAAATTACATTAGAATATTAACTCAATTTTGAACTTTTCCCAATTTTTATTTTCTGAATTTAATCATTTTTCAATTTAATTTCGAATTTTAATTTAATTGATTTTGTATTGAATTCTCATGTGAACACATAAATTTGTACAATTTATTTCTACCACTTCCCATAACATTTTTTGCCCATTCTTTTTGCTATGATTAGAGGGCAAATAGAAGTACCTAGAATATTTTTAGAGTTTTATTAGGACATGTTTTCTACTGTTTTGTTAGTGTGATTTGTATAAATTTAGGATTGAACCCTAGGTGAGTTTAGGTGACTATTTGGCATAGTTAGGCTTAGAATTTTTGAGAGATTTTTTAACATATTGTTATAATCAGGTTTAAGACCTTAGGAATTTAATTTCATAATTTTTCCATGACTTTTAATATTTTTGGCATTTAGATTCATTTTCATCATATTGTGCATATTCATGATTCATTCACTAACTATTCTTTTTTTTTTGTGCAAGGTATTTTCCGATGATTTTTTCGTATGGACTTGGATACTTTTATGCCTCGATTGTGTTTTATACTTTGTGTACTTTGTGATGCAACCGCTTAATACTTGTATGCTTGTATAGTTTCTATAACTAGGTTAGAAAAGATAAAATGAATCGATAGAAAACCAAATCTCAAAAAATGAAATAAATAAAACTCGATCCAACGTCGAGTATATTTTCAAATAAACAAATAAAGTTGCATGTGACATTAGGGTTCCTCGATTACCATCGTTCCACTCCATTCAACCAAAAAGCAAGCCTTGTATGTTTCACACCATAAGTCGTGCGTCTCAGCACCACGCAATCGACCCTCCCGATCCATCGTTTTATCCCATTTACCTTTCATATACGTTTTCATCCACCATGACTTAGGAGGACCATATTGTTCAATATTAACTTCTTTTTACTCGCATTTCTAATCTTATATTTCTTAGGTAGATTAATCTTTCAAACCTCACTAACCATAGGTCACCATTAAATTCAACTAACTTAGGGTAAGTCTAGTTTCCCTTAGAATTTTTCCTTTTATAACTTGAGTCTCACTTCTCATCTTAAAATAAAATAAAAAACACTTAATAAAGGAAAAGGTGTACAATGCGCCACGAGCCTTAAGCTATACGGGAAATGATTAGTGGAGGTCTCCTTCACTCTTCTAGGATGCTTTACAAACGTTCCATTGGGGGCGATCTTGGAAAGTATTCGCTCCTGTGTCATAGTCTTTAGTGTTGTACATATGAAAAACACAAACTTAAAAACACTTCTTCTAAAAAGACAACAAACCAAGAAGTCACGTCTTCTATTCTTATCTCATACTCTTTGCGGACGAACATGACTTGTCTCGACAGTTCAAACAGCGATACGGTAAACACCCTCGAGTCAGAGCCGGTAACACCTGAGCTAGAGCTATGGCAATGTCATCCTAAAAATCACAAACGAGTGTAAGCCTTAGTTAGATGAACTACGACGTCTCTGATCCTCATTCATCCCGATGAGGTACGTAGGCAGTGGGGTAGGGCCCATTCGAGCACAATCTTTCTTTTTCCCTACATTTTTTCCCTTTATTCCCATTTTCCAATCTTATTTCTTTTCTCATTTCCATTTCATTCCAGATAGCTATTCTTTCAGTCAAACAGCATATTATTTCTCACCTTTTGAAAACAGACTTTTAAGCGTGGATCCCGTCGAGTACGGCAGACGGATTGGGGTGCTAATACCTTCTCAATTCATAACCGACTTCCGTATCCAGATCTTTGGTTCGCAAGGCCTCGTCATTTTCCCTCTTCCTTAGGTTTTTGCAACATTACCTTTCCCATTCCTTTGGGATAAAAATGTTTGGCTGGCGACTCTAACTTTTTCGCGCAACTTTCGCGTTTATACTAGGATGAAAATCCCGGGAGCGACAGCTGGCGACTCTGCTGGGGACTTTTAGAAATTCTAAATTCCCCTTTGAGAGTCAATCCTAGCGCTTGTCTGTTTCTGTTTCCTTTGGGTGCTTATTCATTCGCTGTTTTGCTTTAAGTTTAGCTTTACTGTTTTATTTACAATTTATTGCTTTCCTTTACAGCTTTATTTACAGCTTTCTGCACTCTACTTTACTGTCGCATATACTGGCATATACTGTACTGGCTGTTCTGGTTTTCCTTGGCGGGATGGGATTATTATGAGATAAGCCAAATACCCGGCTTGAGTATACACATAGGATTTAGAGTGGGCAGTCGTGTGGCTTGCGTGGTCTTGAGCACGTGTAGTTTTCACGAGTCCCACACCCAGATCAGGCTCTCTTGGGATATGTTCTATACTGCCTAGGTAGACCATAGAATGTTCCCACCTGAGCTGCTAACACTGGGAACCGATCATCGAGGACCTTAGTGGAAACAACCCTCTCCAGTGGTGACAGTGGCAGACCACATTTCGCGGCAAACCCATTCGCACCCGAGGGCCCACTAGGAAATCGCATAGGATGACCTTGTTCTCTCATAGGAACCTGGTTAAAGCAACTAGTCGTATGACGGTAGTATTGTACCCTTCGGGATGAATGTACTATTGTTTCTCGACTTCAGTGCTTGAAGCCGGGAACTTATGAGGGATGCTTGTTTTTCCGGAATTCAGCTGAGGCCTCCCTGAGTAGTACATAATGCCAAACCGATTCCCTGATTTGGTCATGAGCCATTTCTCGGAAATGGTGAACGTATTATTGCTATTCGGCTTTGAGAGTCCGTGATGTTGACCCGTAGTAGCATACCCGTGAGATTGGGAGGGGTTTACAGGTTTGCAGGAAAACTAAACCTTCAACCTACCTTGTTCTTTATACTTGTGTTTTCTTCCGACGCATACTTATGATCTGGTATTCTTGACAGTCGGTATTCAGGCAAAATCAGAAGGCAGTACAACAGTACCCAGTATATGCAACAGTGATCACATGCCATTGCATTGCATCACATCATCCGCATACTTGCATTCCTAACGCATGTTTATTCATTTGCAGGGTTGCATATCCCGTCCTTGATTCCAGTTGTGGGTATTGATCTATGAGCATGGAATCCAAGAAGAAGACTAAGTGTATTATCTCCTGCAAGGTTTATCAGCCTGTTGTGAAAGAAATTCTCAAAGTGAAGGCCTTAGCTCCTCCAGAAGTTCTGAATGTTTTCAAGCAGGATTACGGGTGGATTTTGTATTTCATAGAGCCCATCAGTGACTATGCTTTCAGAGGGATGCACACCTTGCTACAGTTTTATGATCCACAGCTTAGATGTTTCGTACTTTCTGATTTCGTGTTGGCACCTACATTAGAGGAGTATTCAAGCATCCTGAGAGTTTCCGTAAAGGACTGTGCACCATTCTTTGGGACCAAGATTGACCTCGACTTCAAAGATGTAGCAACTGCTCTTTATTTGAGCAAGTCATTATTGGAAGACCGGATTGATAGCAAAGGAGGCTTTCGAGGATATCATTTGAGTTTCTTGTTAGATGAGGCTACCAAAGCAGCTGAGGCAAAAAGGTGGAGTACCTTCAATGCGATCCTAGCTCTGTGTATCTATGGAATCACTTTGTTCCCGAATATGCCGAACTTCGTGGATGTTGATGCTATTCGCATTTTCATAGCAAAGAATCCTATTCCTACTCTCTTAGGTGATCTCTACCACTCAGTGCATTATACGAATGAGAAGCGAAGGGGTGGAATGTTGAATTGTTGTGCGACTGTATTCTACAAGTGGTTCACACGCTTTCTTCCACGATCAGGAGCTTTTGAGAAAACGAAGAACACTCTTGAATGGTCTGAACGATTGATGGATTTGCAAGCAAAGGACATTGTCTGGGTTAATCAGGGTTTGCGGTGCATTGACATTCTTCATAGTTGCGGAGGATTCCCTAATGTTCCATTGATCGGGAGGAAAGGGGGAATTAATTATAACCCTTCTCTCACGGTTAGACAATTTGGGTATGCTTTAAAAGAACCACCAGCTGTTGTGGACATCACAAAGTCCTTGTACTTCCAATCAACGGATGGATTCGAGATTGCTCAGAAAGCTTCTAATGCTTGGCATAGTCGAAAGATAAGAGGGAAGAAGACTTTGGGAGTAGGGAATTGTCGAATGTATCCACCGTTTGCAGAATGGTTAAGAGAACGGGTTGAAGTGTTACTATTATCATTTGGGCCTGCGCCTCTTCTATATCCCACGGTCATTGAACAACCTACCACAGTTAGCATTGAAGAGTTCAACAAGATGAAGACGGAAAGAGACGAGTTGCTAAGGGAGAATGCACAGTTAGGTCAGGAGCTTGCTAAAGCTAATCACGCTAGACTTGAGATTGAGTGGAAAGCTCAAGAAGATGCTGAGAGGCATGCTATTGCAAGGAAACAGTGTGAAGTTGAGTTAGCTCGGTATGAGAGATTCGAGTTTGCTACTAGAAGTTCTTCCAAGGAACACATTGACACTAGAAAGCAACTGGATCAAAAGACCTTGATGTTTGAGAACATGAAAAAGAGACATGCTGCTTACAGGATCAAAAGAGAGGAACAAGACAAAGTTCAAGCTGAAGAGATCGCGAGTAAGCTAAAGGAGAAAGACGAAGAGATGGCCGATAAGTTGAGAGGAAAAGATGAAGAACTTGCTAAAGCCCGAGAAGAAGCTGCTTACTACAAGCGGATGATGATCTGCTATCAGAAGAAGCTGAATAGGTTTGAAGACAACCAGGTGCAGACGAAGGAGTTAGTAGAAGTTCCAGAGGCGGGACCGATCATTGACTCAGATCTAGATAGAGGATCGCATTGACAAAGACATCTTTCTGTTTGCTTGTATGTTGTGGGATTACCATCAGGATTGTTGATGGAATCTTTTTATCATTGCACTTCTGTTTGAATCCATGCTTTGGTTGTTTTGACTATATCAACGAAATTCTTATCATAAAAAGATCCCTTTACTATCATTATGTGTGCTCTCGCTTTATGATCACTGACACATCTGACACATTTGCAAAAAACACGTTGGTTTTCGTATTCTTGGAATTGTTTGGCACGTCTGCTACACACACGCACCTTATATTATCAGCACTGCTTGTTATTTACAGCAAAAAGAGCATCTGTCTTCATCAAACCCACAAAACTGGAATCAGGAGATGGGACGCCCTAAAAATGAATCGACATGCCATAACATTCATTTCCTGCATATCATATTCTTGTGTTTTTGCAGGTTACCCAGAGTTTCTAACTTATTCAATCACAGGCAATATAGCTGGTCAACGCGTTCACCGATATCCGACTAAAAGAAACCGAGTAAGGATGGCTGATCGAATGCAGACTGATCTCAATGAGCTCCGACAGAGGATGGATCAGTTCATGGAAATGATGACTGGCATGGCCCAGAACCAGGAGCGTCTCCGGTTGATGGTTGAGCAACCTCATGGGAATGTTAATACGGGAACACCGGCTGAGAATGTGGATTCTAACGCTGCCCGTAATGGAGAACCTAATCCAAATAGGACCACAACACGTAATGCAGGTTTAGAAGACAATCAAGAGGACCAGTTCACTCTACTAGATGCTGATATGGGTAACATGAATGAGATCAACAATCGCAGGTATGAAGAGCTGTCAGAGAAGATCAAGGCCATGGAATGTCAGAATTCCTTGGGTATCGATGTAACCAGTCTCGGGTTAGTACCAGGAGTCAGAATCCCTCCCAAGTTCAAGGCACCATTGTTTGACAAGTACAACGGCAATACGTGTCCTAGGACTCACATTCACGCGTACTTTGGAAGAATCTCGGCTCACACTGATGACGAGAAACTTTGGATGCATTTCTTCCAAGACAGTTTATCTGGAGCTTCGTTGAGCTGGTACATGAAGCTAAGTAGGGTCTCTATTCGAAGTTGGAAAGATCTAGCTGAGGCATTCCTCAAGCAGTATCAATACAACATTGATATGGCTCCGAATCGCACCCAGTTGCAGAACTTGTCTCAAGGACCTAAAGAGAGTTTTGAGCAGTATGCCTAGAGGTGGCGTGAGCTGGCCGCACAGGTTCAACCTCCATTGCTGGATCGGGAAATGGCCGACATGTTTATGGGCACCTTGCAAGGTGTTTACTTGGATCGTCTGGCCGCCTGCCCGTCCATTGGCTTTTCTGATATCGTCATTGCTGGAGAAAGAATAGAGAATTTTCTGAAAATGGGAAAGATCCAGGATGCAAGCAGTGTTAGTTCTTCCGGTGTGAGAAAGCCTTTTGGCAACGGCCAAAGAAGAAGAGAAGGCGAGACGAATGCTGTGTATAGAAGCCGAGACAGAGGTTATTCTCAAGGTTACCACCAAGCAGCTGCGGTGACTATTACTCCACAGGTTCAACAACAACGACCGCAGGGTCAGCAACAACAGGTGCAGAGACCGTTTCAGGAAAGAACAAGAGCAAGAAACCGCAGACTCGACCCCGTCCCATGCCCATATGCTGTATTGCTCCCAGAGCTGCTAAAGTTGAATTTGGTCGAGCTTCGTACCATGAGACCTCCTGCTCCTGACAATCTACCTCCGAATTTTGATGCCAATGCCAGGTACGAATTCCATTCAGGTGCCCAGGGGCACAGTATTGAGAAATGTTGGGCTTTTCAGAACAACGTACAGGACTTAGTTGATTCCAAGGCGATCAATTTTGCTCCTCTCCCAAATATACTCCAGAATCCGATGCCTAGTCATAATAGAACCGGTGTCACGGTTATTCTACCAGATGGTCCACGTTAAGCTGAAGTCTTCGAGTTGATCACCCAGGACGCCAGGGTATTCATGAAGCAAATAAAGCCAGCAGTATTCAAATACTCTCAGTGATGGCATTTATGTGTTTGCCTTTCTTCATTGTTCATTTTTCATCCCTATTGAGGGGAACTACGTCGCTCTGATTCTTCATTGGTCATCAGTCAATGGAGATACGTAGGCAGAAGATCGTCAGGTCTTTCCGAGCAACCTTATGGGGCAACTTTACTCCCCAACTTCACTTTTTCCTTCAGACGTCTCGTGTCAGAGTCAGAATAGCTAGAAGAGGAAGTATCACTGCCATGGTTAGGTATACAACTGCAAATTGAAGATTACAAGTCTGTGAAAAGAGCTATTGATCATTGAAAGTATCCAAGACTGACAGGTCCAGACGGAGCCAAGCCTCCTCAACTACGGCAATATTCAGTTTCTTTACTGCATTTCCATTTGTAGTTTCTTTTATATGTTAAACATTTGTCTACATGTATGAAATTTGTTTGCTTTTGAATGTTAGAAATGATAAAACGCACATGTTTTTCTTGAAGTAGATCCATTTGCATTCCCTTATAATTGTGCATGTGTACATTACAATACCAATTGTCATGCTTAAATTCTATGAAAGGAGAATGACGAAACAAAAACGCAAAATCTCTAATTGTGTGCTCTCAAGTAAGACCCTGTTGACGATGTACAGGCATTGTTTCAAATCCTAAACACTGGAGATATAAGGAAGATAGACCCTCGCTAACCCCTTTGAGCCTTGAAGTAGGAGTTTATTTTCAAATGAAAAAACCCTCACATGTAACCCAGGGGCAGGGTAGACGTCAGCTAGTCAGATCAAGCGTTCAGACTTCCATAAAGGAGTGTATTTGAAGATTCATTGCATTCTGCTATGCTAATCAAGAGGTCCAAAGACCCGAAACCACAATGGTTACCCAAGTCAAAAGGTCCAAAGATTGAAACCACAATGGTTATCCTTCGTTGACCAAAGAATGAGGTAGTCACAACCCTCGCGAAGCAATCAAGACAAACGATGTCACGCGACTTGTTCAAAATGCAAAAAAGAAAAAGAAAATAAAAGGCCCGCTAAGTCGAAACTTGAAAACGAGTGACTTAGGCAAAAGTTAGGGCATCCCGCTGGACTCCACAATCAAAGATTCACAAGAATCAGTCCAGGCAAAAGTTAGGGATAAGAAAAATAATGCAAAGGCGAAAGACAGAAGGGATTACACAAGAAAGATCCTCAAATAAGAACAAAGTCGTGCGACACAGACACAAAAGATAGAGGAGTGACTGACTCTCAACAATAACCTGATTGGTGCTTGAACTGATAGCAGCAATGGTTCCTCAATCAACACGAAACCCTTATGAAAGGTGGATGCTTGTGAAAACTAGCTGAATAGGAATGGAGAACATCACGAAGAGCGGGTGGGCACAAATAAACTTCTAGCCTATATCCTTTGTTTCTATAACCGTGAACCAGGCCACGATACAACCCTTAAAAGTCCTAACTGAAACAGGGTTAATTTGAGAGTATACTATCACGAGGCCGTGTTCCTGACTCCTATGAGTTGTGCTAAAAGACACTTGTTGGTATTGCATGTACATACTCTCATTCAAAATAAGGTCGTATCTTAACCAGTGATTCTCTCACGAAGGTTAAACGATCCATTTTCAAAACTTCAAGTTTAACATGTGTGTTGCATTAGAATTTTCATTCTAAGAAAAAACATTTCTCGCTTGCATACATTTGTTTAGCATCATAAGTGGTTCACATGCGGATATTCAATCCAGAAACTTAAGCTTGCCAAGTTGAGAAGTCTAAAACTTTTGAAAGACTGTCACGTCGAGGTACACTTTTCCGAAAAAGCTTCATTGAGCAGGGACTTTCCCAATCGGTCATGGTAAGAGCTAGCCAACCCGGGGTAGTTACGTCGAGCAATCTCTTCAAAATTAAAGTGCTAAGCCAATCTGGGGCAGTTACGTCGAGCAATCACTTCAATTTTCGGTCAAACTGGGGCAATCACCTCGAGATTCAGATCTCTCCAAGAGCGAAGATCAGTCAGTCAGGTGCAAAGTTATTCAAACACTCGTACTGGGGCAGGCCACTCCAATAGTACGAGAGTTCATTCTTTCCTGAAGAACAGATGATCGGAAGCATTCACCCGGAGTTTAGAATATTGTGATCACTTGTCAAGCCAACTATCTCGTTCAACACTTCTGACAGATACAAACTCGTCTGCATTGACAATAGTTACCTCCTCAGCAAGGTTATTATGCTGAATTCATGCAGTTGTTATGATACCTAAGAGTTTAAAGACACCAAGTCTTTTATAAAATCCTCTTGAGGTAGAGTCTATACAGAAGCAACTAATCCCCAACACGAGGCAACCTGAGATCTTTCCTCCTCAGCAGGACGTGTCTCGGTGTTGTCATCACCAACAGGCAAATAAAAGTTATCCTCACTAAAGTCAGCATTTTGTCCTTAAGATGGTTTCCTTGATCTCGGTTCCTCAACAGATCTAAGGCAATTCCTATTACCCTAGAAGATTTCAGATAAATCATTCTCCTCCCCAGCAGGTCCTTAAGAGTGGATATTCCTCAATAATCGAAGTATTCCCGGGCACGGCCCTCAAATCTAAAAGTCCAATTTATTTTTGGCAAAAGGTGGTAATTCGGGACAGATGAATTATTCACGCTCTTCTTCGACAGAGATGTTATCTCCACAGGACTTCTTGGGATCGAATACGCGATCATTGTGTTCCCCACAGAGTTAGCAGGGACTTATTACTTCCGCGTCAGGAATTTCTTTTACATTCACATCAGTTTATTAGCAATACTCAAGACATAATATCCCCAGTGTCATGGGGCAACATACCATGCAATTCAACATATGCAAAGTCCAACCGCAGACTGGCCAAAGTCCATCTTCGGGTGGCAGATTTCAAAGTCCAGCCGCAGACTGGCCAAAGTCCATCTTCGGGTGGCAGATTTCAAAGTCCAGCCGCAGACTGGCCAAAGTCCATCTTCGGGTGGCAAGCTTCAAAAGTCCACCCGCAGTGTGGCAAATTTCAAAAGTCCCCCGCAGTGGGCAAAAGCCTCCCGTAGTGAGCAAAAGTCTCCCGTAGTGAGCAAAAGTCCACCCGCAGTGTGGCAAATTTCCAAAGTCCCCCGTAGTGGGCAAAAGCCTCCCGTAGTGAGCAAGAGTCTCCCGTAGTGAGCAAAAGTCCACCTGCAGTGTGGCAAATTTCAAAAGCCTCCCGTAGTGAGCAAAAATCTCCCGTAGTGAGCAAAAGTCCACCCGCAGTGTGGCAAATTTCCAAAGTCCCCCGCAGTGGGCAAAAGCCTCCCGTAGTGGGCAAAAGCCTCCCGTAGTGAGCAAAAGTCTCCCGTAGTGAGCAAAAGTCCACCCGCAGTGTGGCAAATTTCAAAAGCCTCCCGTAGTGAGCAAAAGTCCATCCGCAGTGTGGCAAGTTTCAAAAATCTCCCGCAGCGAGCAGAAATCCACCCGCAGTGTGGCAAACCCTTAAAGTCCACCCGCAGTGTGGCAAATTATCCAGCAATCCACCCGCAGTGTGGTAAAGTATCTGAAGCCCAACCGCAGATTGGCAAAAGTCCATCCTCAGGGTGGCAAATTATCTTAAAATTCTATCGCAAGTTGATCAAAGTCCACCCACAGCGTGGCAAGTCGTTTTTGTCTAACTCCATCCAATAATACACCATTAAGGCATTGTTGCAGCCTATCAAAGTCCACCCGCAGTGTGGCAAGTCATTAGCCATCTGACATCACCCAAAAGGCATCCCCTATTCCCTGTTCTTCCCATCATAATTATATCCAAACGAGGTTCATTTGGTTGAAGTTATTTCCCTATTCTTCCGCCATAGAGTGCAAATTTTCTGGTTGTTGTTGGTATTCAATCCCTGCATACTCCAAATGTCTGAAAGCAACTGCTATCATCCATTCAAGTCTACAGTGATTGAATAAGGGCAGCTGTAACACCCCAAAATTTGCCCTCTTATTTAGTACCACTAATTGACTTTATGCCTCACATTCATTTGTATTTCTATTAGGTCATAATGTGGCATTTGTTCATTTGCATTGGCTCCTGAGACATGGGATCAAATGGTTTTCATGAGATTTGAAAAGTTCCGTATTCAAGGGGGATTTAGTCGGTTATCATAGCCAAATTAACGCATGAGATTGTTCTTTTCAGTCGACATACAAGGAGAATTAAGGTTTTTTTTATATATATTTCATGATTCAAACTCGTGGAAAATGTCATCAATTAGGGGTCAAGGTATCCGTGTCAAGGTTGTCTTGATTATACATCTTTCCATATTTCAAGAGTTATTTCCGTCAGGGGACTTTACAAGAGTGATTAAGGCAATTGCTGATACTTGTTGGTTATCATGAAGAATTGTTTAGAAAGATTGCATTAAGGGCAGGATCCTAAAAGAATGTGACCTGGGTTTTATGGATTCAGGCGAGATTAAAGATGTTCGTGTGAATCATTTAAGTTCAAAGTTATCATGTCAAATAACATGTTATACCCAATTTTTTAAACCCATTTTCCTTTTCTAAACTACTTCTTTATTCATTCTTTTTGAATTTTATGTCGACCCAATATCCATCTTAATCCATTTCTCCACACTTTTTCTTGCATGCCATGGAATCAATAAAACTCATTAAAATCCCAATTTTAAAAGCCCACATTTTAAATCCATGTCTTTTCTCTCATATTCCCGAGTCCACTTTTTTTTCCCCATTTTAACACACCTTCTGTCATCCAGTTTCAACATAAAGAAACTAGTTATATAGCAATACAATCAAGACTAATTCTTATCCTTTCAAATCATTTATAGTGATTTCCACTTTGTTACTTCATATTGTTACTACTGGTTCCTAAGAAGAACATATTTATTCTTTATAAGAGCTATAATGTAAAAAAAGGGAGATAATAGAAAACTGAATGGTGATTCAATTAGGAATTCAGTTACATATGGAATTATTGTTACAAGGAAAAAGTTCATAAGAGAATAAACATGATGATAAGGAAAATGCAGGAACCGGAAAAAAAAACATTTACAACACAGTTCACATCAAGGAATATATATTTCGGAATTGAGACTTTCTCGGGTGCACATTTTCAATAAAGATTCTTCAAAGCTCCGTCATCGCTCCCACCGCACAGCTCACCAGCAGCACTGCTACTGTGTTTCTAGTGTCTTTTCCGCATCAAAATACCGTAACTTTCAAAACTCCCTTCCATCTCCAATGAACCGAGAATGAAATCCAAGATCATTTCACATCAACCTGAATCAATAAAAAAAAAAATTCAGAAAAGGAGTTCAATACGAAAACAGTTACAAAGGCTCCAACTAACTCAAAACAGAAAAATAACTAAACTTCCAACTGTTCTAACTAACTTTTCTTCCAGAATTTTCCTACACATTTCTATAAATTCGTCAGAGTTTCTCACCTTTGTTTTTCTGGAATCCATAACAGAAAAGTTGCTTCTTCTTCATCCTCCTTCCTTCCTTCTCTCTTCAATGAGAAGCTTCTCCATCCTTCAAAAAAAACCTTCACCAATCTCATTCATCCTACTCTTCCTCATACATCATCCTGCAACTTTTAGTCTTGCTTCAGCTTCATCACCTCCGTAACATGAACTTCGAAACTGAATTCAGCTTCTCCAATCTAATCCAATCACACTTCACCATTTCATATTGTCTCCATAATCTTTTCAGCCCCAATACATCCACATAAAACCTGCAACCATAACAATTCATTATTAACCGCAATTCGCAATCAAGTCAGAGGCGTGTTCAAGATTCACCAATACATCAAGAACGAAACATATCCAGAAATCACCTCACCTTCACCATTCTTGACATGACGACAATCGTAAATAAACGATTTCTTCGATTCTCGGTTACGCAGACGTAACGACCCTCTGAACTCCATCTTAAATGGCGGCGAGTTCGTCGAATCTTCTCTTCCTTCTCTGCAAAACCAAGAACCAATCAATATCATTTCGTCAATTTTTTTCATGGCTTTTGTTGAGATCGCAGTACAATGAAATCGTCAGCAATAACTCAAATTAACAAAGCCGAAGAAGGGAAAAGGATCAAGGGGGAAACTTACACGAAGCGTTCGTCCGGTCCGCCTTTGTTCCACAGGTACGTTGATTTCGACCTGAAGCTTCCGAATAGTCGCTACCAGCAAGAACCCTTTGTTTCCGGATGAAGATTCATGGTCTTGAGAGTTCGATTTAGGGGATTCGTGTTAGGGTGGGGTAATGTTTTAGATTGTAGTATCCTGATGATGTAGCAATGGAGTCGACGAAGGCCGCAAACGGCTTCTCCGGTGACGCATTCTTTTACGGTGGTGCGATTAGGGTGAGAAGAAGAAGATGAGACGGAGGCTAGGGTTTCAGAAAGAAGGAAGAGGCGAGAGTTTATTTTAAGGTTTTATTTTCGGGAGTGTGAGAAGGGGAGGTTTGTTTCCGCCGCCGCTAGGGTTTTGAAGAGGATTAGGAAGGTGAGGTTGAGAGGGGAGGAGGCGCCGAAGGCGAAGAGGGTGACGACGGCTTGAAGAAAGAATCATGGTGGCGGGAGAAGGGTTGATGGTAGTGGCGGATTCAAAGGAGAGGAGAGGAGCTGACGGCGCGGCAAGGAGAAGAAGGAAGGCTGAGGACGGCGCAAGGAAGGGAGTGAGAAAGAAGAGGATCTAGGTTTTTTTTAAGTGAAGATGCTTAGATTATGTTTTAATTGTTTTTTTATAAAATATGTAGAGATTATCTTAAGTTTGTTATAAGTTAATAACATTAAATGGAATTAATCCCCCTTAAAAAATATTAATCCGCTGTAAAGGGAGTTAATGGCATTGATTAGAGAATTTGAAAAAAAAGCCATAAAAATTATATAATCTGCTTTTAGTACCCCCCATTCTGGGCCTAATATCATTACTAACTGAAAAAATCATTTTTCTTACCCCCTGGCTTTTTGCGAGTTTGGGCCTGTACCAAACTGCTATTCCCACCCCCATGCGCAGGCCCAATTGGTTTTTCAACTAGAAATAATTCTATCTTCCCCCCCCCCCTCCCATTTCTCATTTCTTTTATTTTTCTATTTTTATGTCCTTGCAATTTAATTCCATAAAAAATATAAAAATGCATAATAAAAATCCACAAAAATTACATTAGAATATTAACTCAATTTTGAACTTTTCCCAATTTTTATTTTCTGAATTTAATCATTTTTCAATTTAATTTCGAATTTTAATTTAATTGATTTTGTATTGAATTCTCATGTGAACACATAAATTTGTACAATTTATTTCTACCAATTCCCATAACATTTTTTGCCCATTCTTTTTGCTATGATTAGAGGGCAAATAGAAGTACCTAGAATATTTTTAGGTTTTTTTTAGGACATGTTTTCTACTGTTTTGTTAGTGTGATTTGTATAAATTTAGGATTGAACCCTAGGTGAGTTTAGGTGACTATTTGGCATAGTTAGGCTTAGAATTTTTGAGATATTTTTTAACATATTGTTATAATCAGGTTTAAGACCTTAGGAATTTAATTTCATAATTTTTCCATGACTTTTAATATTTTTGGCATTTAGATTCATTTCCATCATATTGTGCATATTCATGATTCATTCACTAACTATTCTCTTTTTTTTGTGCAAGGTATTTTCCGAGGATTTTTTCGTATGGACTTGGATACTTTTATGCCTCGATTGTGTTTTATACTTTGTGTACTTTGTGATGCAACCGCTTAATACTTGTATGCTTGTATAGTTTCTATAACTAGGTTAGAAAAGATAAAATGAATCGATAGAAAACCAAATCTCAAAAAATGAAATAAATAAAACTCGATCCAACGTCGAGTATATTTTCAAATAAACAAATAAAGTTGCATGTGACATTAGGGTTCCTCGATTACCATCGTTCCACTCCATTCAACCAAAAAGCAAGCCTTGTATGTTTCACACCATAAGTCGTGCGTCTCAGCACCACGCAATCGACCCTCCCGATCCATCGTTTTATCCCATTTACCTTTCATATACGTTTTCATCCACCATGACTTAGGAGGACCATATTGTTCAATATTAACTTCTTTTTACTCGCATTTCTAATCTTATATTTCTTAGGTAGATTAATCTTTCAAACCTCACTAACCATAGGTCACCATTAAATTCAACTAACTTAGGGTAAGTCTAGTTTCCCTTAGAATTTTTCCTTTTATAACTTGAGTCTCACTTCTCATCTTAAAATAAAATCAAAAACACTTAATAAAGGAAAAGGTGTACAATGCGCCACGAGCCTTAAGCTATACGGGAAATGATTAGTGGAGGTCTCATTCACTCTTCTAGGATGCTTTACAAACGTTCCATTGGGGGCGATCTTGGAAAGTATTCGCTCCTGTGTCATAGTCTTTAGTGTTGTACATATGAAAAACACAAAGTTAAAAACACTTCTTCTAAAAAGACAACAAACCAAGAAGTCACGTCTTCTATTCTCATCTCATACTCTTTGCGGACGAACATGACTTGTCTCGACAGTTTAAACAGCGATACGGTAAACACCCTCGAGTCAGAGCCGGTAACACCTGAGCTAGAGCTATGGCAATGTCATCCTAAAAATCACAAACGAGTGTAAGCCTTAGTTAGACGAACTACGGCGTCTCTGATCCTCATTTATCCCGATGAGGTACGTAGGCAGTGGGGTAGGGCCCATTCGAGCACAATCTTTCTTTTTCCCTACATTTTTTCCCTTTATTCCCATTTTCCAATCTTATTTCTTTTCTCATTTCCATTTCATTCCAGATAGCTATTCTTTCAGTCAAACAGCATATTATTTCTCACCTTTTGAAAACAGACTTTTAAGCGTGGATCCCGTCGAGTACGGCGGACGGATTGGGGTGCTAATACCTTCTCAATTCGTAACCGACTTCCGTATCCAGATATTTGGTTCGCAAGGCCTCGTCCTTTTCCCTCTTCCTTAGGTTTTTGCAACATTACCTTTCCCATTCCTTTGGGATAAAAATGTCTGGCTGGCGACTCTAACTTTTCCGCGCCACTTTCGCGTTTATACTAGGATGAAAATCCCGGGAGCGACAACCTTCAATGGAGGAAGCTCATTTATGGACGGAGTGCCTTTGTGCTGATAAAAACTCAAGAGAGTCTTGTCCAAGTCAGTTTGTTGCTGGAGCATGGAACAAGTTCCTCTACGCACATGATCGTTCGATGCTTTGGAGTTTATCTTCTTAGATGTTTAGCTCATTCGCTGCTTTTCATATGTATTTTTCTTTGTGTGTTAATGCATCTATTTTGGCATGTAAGAACTTATTTGTTTTGAATGATTAATGCAATGAATATGTTTGTCTTGAAGTAATCCATTCGTATTCACTCATAATGCTTTTTCAACTTTATAATGCCAACATCATCCCATCTCCTGCTTAGGCAGAGAATTGGAGGGAGGATGATGAAATTAAAACACAAATTCTCTAGTTGAATGCTTTTGAATAAAATCCTACTGACGATGTATAGGCATTGTTTCAAACTCCCAAACACTGGAGAAATAAGGAGTTAATCCCTAGTCAACCATTTCGAGCCTAGAAGTAAGAGCTTCTTTCAGATATTTCAAAACCCTTACGCTTAACCTGGGGCAGGGTAGTGTTCAGTTTAATCTGGTTACACAGACAAATCATAAGATGAAACATCCCATCAGGGAATCCACTACAATTAATGACTTGACAGTCACAACTTTCAGCCTTCCAATGATTTAAAAAAAAAGAGAAAATAAAATCCCGCTAAGTCAAGCACCCAAAAGGAGACTTAGGCAAAAATCAGGGACCAAAGAGAAATTCGAGTTAGAAGAGGCCTTTCAATCCTCAACCTAATGCCGCTCCCGATAAATGAAGCTAGGTCAAATAAGGGTACAGACGCGAACGGTCGGCGAAAGGGACAATGAGAACACACAGGAGTGAACTCACTGGAGAATGAATAGAGTCGCCAGCTAGGCATTTTTATCCCGGAGGAAAGGCAATGCTGCATAGACCTAGAAAAAGATGGATAAGACGGTTGCGAACCAGAGAGACTGAGAAAGGGGGTTGGTTACAACCTGGGAAGGTATTAGCACCCAGATTGTCCGCCGTACTCGACGGGATCCACGCTTAAAAGATTTGTGTTTTAAAGGGGTAGTGTCAGTGCAATCTGTGTATAGAATAGCTGGAAAAGAATGTACAGGTGTCAGTGTAAAAGAGTGAAGTGTATAATGATGTGTCAGTGTAAGAATGAGAATGAATTGCTCATGATAATGAGGCTAAGAGAAAGATGCTGGAAAGAGGGGGGATGTACAGAGACTTTTGTTCGATAACCGTTAAGTTATGCCTACGTATCCTCTCGTGCAATGAGGAAGTCAGAACACCGTAGTTCGACCCAAAGAGACTGAAAGATGAATTGACTTGTGAACTGCTTGCTTATCTATGCTCAAGTGTATGACCTGTCTGGCTCAGGTGCAAACTGTCTTGCATTAGACGGAAGAAGCAAGTTCTCGTTTATGAGTGAATGAGATGAGAAAAGAATCCCGGAGGAGACGATTATTGTTTGTTTTTGAATTTTCAGTCTTTTATTGCTTTTGAAAGTTTGTCATAAGTTAATGAGCTTAAGCCTAAACCAATGGATTTAGTAAACTCATCACATCTTCCCTCTGTTTAGGGGTAATGAGAATACCTTAAGTGTGAAGTCAGATTCTCACACTTAATCACCTTTGGTGTAGGATTAAGATCATTAACCTACTTGTGATTATTTAGATGTTTTTGGTGTTTTTGTTTAGTGTTAAGTGTCGCTCCCGATAAGTGGGACTGGCCCAAATAAAGGTACAGACGCGAACGGTCGGCGAGAGGGACAATGAGAACACACAGCCGTGAACTCACTGGAGATGAATAGAGTCGCCAGCTAGGCATTTTTATCCCGGAGGAAAGGTAATGCTGCATAGACCTAGAAAGATATGGATAAGACGGTTGCGAACCAGAGAGACTGAGAAAGGGGGTTGGTTACAACCTGGGAAGGTATTAGCACCCAGATTGTCCGTCGTACTCGACGGGATCCACGCTTAAAAGATTTGTGTTTTAAAGGGGTAGTGTCAGTGCAATCTGTGTATAAAATAGCTGGAAAGGATGTACAGGTGTCAGTGTAAAGTGAAGTGATGTGTATAAATGTACAGTGTCAGTGTAGGAACAAGAGTGAAATGCTCAAGACTATGAGGCTTAAGAATGAAGCTGGAAGGAGGGGGAATGTACAGAGACTTTTGTTCGATAACCGTTAAGTTATGCCTACGTATCCTCTCGTGCAATGAGGAAGTCAGAACACCGTAGTTCGACCCCAAGAGACTGAAAGGTGAATTGACTTGTGAACTGCTTACTTGCCTATGCTCAAGTGTATGATCTGTCTGGCACAGATGCAAACTGTCTTGCAGTAGACGGAAGAAGCTAGTTCTCGTTTGTGAGTGAAGGTGATGAGAAAAGAATCCCGGAGGAGACGATTATTGTTTGTTTTGGAGTTTTCAGTCTTTTATTGCTTTTTGGATTTTGTCATAAGTTAATGAGCTTAACCCTAAACCAATGGATTTAGTAAACTCATCACATCTTCCCTCTGATTAGGGGTAATGAGAATTACCTTAAGTGTGAAGTCAGATTCTCACACTTAATCACCTTTGGTGTAGGATTAAGATCATTAACCTACTTGTGATTATTTAGATGTTTTTGGTGTTTTTGTTTAGTGCTAAGTAATGAGGTTAAGCCATAATCAAGGATTAAACAGACTCATTACACCATCCTAATAGAAGGATAATAGATGAGAGTGTTTAAGCTGAGGAAAGCTCCTCAACTTAATTCATGATTAGGGATTAAACTCATGACAAAACAAGCCTCTGATTAGGTGGATTTTAGATTAATGGTGTGATGATGAAGTGATTTTTATGATTTGTAAGACAACTTGAGGGGGACTTGTCCATTAACACTAGGGTTAGTCCTTCTTAACCACTTAAGGAAGAATTAGAACCCTAATGCAAGGCCCAAGTTACAAGTGTGATGTCTTGATAGTTATTAAGTGAATTGATTAAGAGATTTAAACACATTAAGGGTTTAACACTTAGGATTAAAGTTATACACCCCATCCTAAGAGAAGGATGCAGGCATAACCCTAATCACAAAGCCTTAAAGCCTTTAGGGTTTAGTCCCTGATTATGAGGTGAGAGGAAGAGACTCAAAGAGAGACACAAAGGTAAAACTATGAGGGGAGACTAATAAAAACCCTAATTCATTGTCATGCTTGGTTGATCCTAAGGTTTGTGAGGTTTTCAAGAACAATCTTCAGAGGAGCCACCAGGAAGCAGATGAACAAGATCAAGAGAAGCAAAGTGACTTGCTTCATTCAAGAAGTCAAGTCACTTGAAGAAAGAAAGTGGGAGGAAGAAGAATGAGCAAGCTCAATCTCAAACACAAATAGAAATGCAGCAATGGATGCAAGAGGGATGAGAAGAAAAGTTATGAGAAGTGAAGGCAAATTCACTTCTCAAGTTTACTTACCACCTGAAATGTTAGAAAGAAATGCAATGCAATGCAAAATGGGATGAAAATGGTATGATGCTAAGCAAAACCAGAAGCATGATGCTATGAGGTGCTGCAAACAAGAGGCAAGGCATGGAGATGCTCATACAAGATTATGAATGCAAATGATGCAAGCTAAGGAGCATGAATAAGCATGGAAAGTTATGAAGCATACAAGACAAATGACATGGAAAATGTGTAATGCAAGGATCAAACATACTTCCTACATGTCTTAAGATGTCAAATGAATCACAAGAATGCACAAAATGCAAAGACAAGTCATGTTATGCAAGAGAATGCAAGAAGGATGCAAGAGAAAGCCCAAATTAGGGTTCATGAATCAAACATCAAACCAAAACCAAAAACAGAAGCAAACCCTAAGATGAAAAATGGAAAATGCTACCCAAAGAAACCCTATACCTATAACAAACCAAGGTCCAAAGGGGAGGTCTCAACTCTTAACCAATCTCAAGTTATGATTTTTACAAGTTATTAGGGTTTTTTAGGGTTTCTAACAAAAGAAATGCCAAACAAATAGGAAAATGCAAGATCAAATCATGGCCATTTTATCCTAGAAACTACATACTAAACAAAAGACAAAGCAAAAAGAACCAATGTCCAAACCTTCTTAGATAGGCAGAAATGAATTTTTGAACTTGTGATCAAAATAATGCACAAAATATGATTTAATTCAATGAAAAATTCTTAAAATGCATCAAGATCAAAAAAGGAATTTGGTTTGAAGGTTGGACAATGTTTCTAAATGTCTTAGAACATTCCATGAATTTTTTTGTAGTTTTTAAATACCTAAAAGTATTTTTAATTAATTAATTTCCATTAATCAATTAAAAATAATCTTTTAAATATTTAAAAATACTCTTTTAATGATAAAAAATAAAATAAAAATATTTTTGGGTCTTAAAAATTAATAAAACTTTTAAGAAAAAGTTTCATAATTTTTAAGAATTTTTTGCTATTTTAAAATAAATATGCAAGTTAATTGAAAAGAAAATGAATAAAAATTAAATAAAAGTGAAAGTAATCAGAATGAGAGGCTGAGATGCAATCTGGGGAGGGGACCATTGACTTGGCGCGTGATCTTGTGGCTCACATTCAAACTTGGTTAATCACAGTTATGAATTAATTAATTACAGTTAGGGTTTCTAATGACGAATCTGGGCCATTCACTAGCGCGCGGGAAGCAACATCCAAGGGCCCAGGTTTAAAGTTTGCTAATTAATGACAATTAACCCTAATCACTCTCAGGCTGCCGGAGAAGACTTCCGGTCGTCTTCTCCGGCGAGCAGCTCACCTGAAAACTTCCCAAACCCCTCAAATCGTATCAAAAATGAAAACTAAGAACTGGGAAATGTTTCTCACACCCTCACGAATCAAACCCCTCTCTCAAAACACATTTCTTCTTGCTAAACAAGCTGAATCGAAAGAAATAAAAACTAGGGCACGCAAGCTTCAGAGACAAATTAAACTCTCAAATCAAAGCCATTTTCAAAACCAAGGACATCAGGATAATCAGTGAATCACATAGAACAAGTTTGTAACAAGAAAAATGATTTCTGGAAAAATGAATTTCAAGCTACCTGAGATTTGGAGCTTTCAACCTGAGAACTTTCTGGCCACCTCTCCTTGTGCAATCCACTCCCTAGGACCTCTTGATGATGTTTGAATGCCTTAGAACAATTTATGTAGGCTGGTTGATGAGCTTCGACAGTTTCTGCTTCACCTTAGTCAAGAATGGCTATGATGATTCTGGTAGTTTCAGGCCATTGTGAATGGTGGTTTTGACTCCTTGTGGTATGCTTGACTTGTTGGTGAAGAAAGATGAGGTGTTTGATGGCTGAATAGTGAGATTCGAAGAGAACTGGTTTGGGAGGTGAGAAATGGTGGAGCTCAGGTCAGGCTTGTTTCAGGCTTAAGCTTTGGTGGTTTGAGGCCTATGGAGTATGGTGAGTTGAGTGGTGAAGAGGGTTTGAATGTTTGCAAGCTGTGTAAGCAGATTCGAAGCAACTTGCAATGTGGTGTGTTTTTGTGAATGTGATTGTGTAGAGAGTTTCAGCCTGGCTTGGTCTTATGTTTTGCTTGCTAAAGGATACCATAAACAAATGCAAGTGGCCAGAGGATGTGACATGGCCTGTGGTGATTGGGATGTTTGCTTTTGCATAAAGTCCAACTTTTGTGTAAGTGAGGCATGGCTCAAGGTCTAGGCAAGTACAAGGCATGGCTCTGGTGCAGCATGGTGTGGTGAGAAGCTAGCTTAGTGCAGTAACCAATGCAGCAAGTTGTAGAAAGTGTGATGAGTGTTTTTGCAAGTTGTCACCTTTTTGAAATTTCATGAAAAATGCCTTGTTACATGAACTAAACACATGTGATCTTTGGTTCAAATCTGATTTTTGTGACTTAGAGAATGTTTATGTGCTGGTTTGAAGTGAACTAGAGGCTGCAATATGCATTGGTCCAAGATTTTGCAAAATTCTCACTTAGGGCATGCCTTGAAAATCAATGATTTTAGCCAACTTTGCCACACCATAACTTTTGATCCAAGAAGAGTTTGATCATGTTCTTGTGCTTTTTGAAAAGGGAAAGATGAGATCTACAACTTTCATGACCAAAGTTTTTCCATTTGAAGCATTTTTGAATCAAGAATCAAGGCTTGAAAAATGACCTAAAATGATGCATTCTTGAAAAGTCAACTATGCCCAAAAAGTCAACATTTGCAAAAACCCTAAATTCTTGATTTTTATGAACTTCAACCTTCTTCCATGATCAAATAAAGATCATATACACTCAAAATGATGAAGATCACCCATTGGTTGGGTCATTGGGGGCCTCAGATGCCCTGATTTTGCACTGACTTGTCTGAAAAGTCAACCCTTGATCAGATGACTTCCCCATGGAATTTCTTCATGAAAATTGATATGCATACTCCCTATACCATATAAAGAGCAATGGAAACAAGAATGACCAAAAAAATTGGGGTTATGGCCTCTGAAACCAAAACCCTAATTTTCAGTCAACTGTGCAGTCAAACCTGGCTCTGCATCCACTCAAACCATAGTTCTTGTGATTCCTCTGCATTTTTGACTTTGAGGAGATGGAATATGATATAAGAACACACATGGACCCCTTTGAGTTGATTGGTGGCCTTTGGAGTGGCTCAAGATGCTTTGGGATTGCTCAGAACACAAACCCTAGGTGCAGATGCCTTAGAAACTATCCAGTGAATCAAAAATGAGATATGAGATGATATGATTGTGTTTATGCATATGAGGATGATCACAAGCCATGGTGTGAATGGGTGAGGGCAAATTTGGGGTGTTTACAGCTGCCCCTATTCAAACATGAGTTAACTGTGCAGGTTGTAAGCAGCGGCTTAACAGGCAAGCGAGATAACTTGTGGTTGAATACCAAAGACAGTCCAAAATTTGCACTCACAAAATGAAGAAGAAAAGGGATATAGATTGTAAAAGCAAATGAAGTATATTGTAAAGTGGGCGACGGAGAACGACCGTCGAGCAAAGGGCGACTGCTGGGTAAATAGCAATGACGGGGACGGCCGACATGCTGGGGAAGGTGCGGAAAATAAAGCAATGACGGGGACGGCCGACATGCTGGGGATAAAAAGTAAAGCTAAGACGGGGACGACCGACTAGCTGGGAAAAAGATACTATGATGGGGACGGCCATCAAGATAAAGCTGTAAAATTCTCTGGGGATTGATGAAACATGACGGGGACGGCCATCAAGTTCATGAAGGTAAAAGGTAACCGACGATGGGGACGGCCATCGGGCTAAAAAGAAAAAGGGACCACAACGGGGACGACCATCGGGTTAAATAATAAATGAAATAAACAGATGATGGGGTACGGCCATCAAAGGTGAAGGACGATCACCTAGCAGGGGACGGCTGCTCTGCTGGGGATAAAAGAATCATGATGGGGACGGCCATCAAAGGTGGAGGACGACCACCTGGCAGGGTACGGCTGCCGAAAATATCGCGACATAGGACGAATGCCGGATAGAAAAGGTTAACGATGGGGACGGCCATCGGACGAGCATGATGGAGGACGACCATCAAGAAGTGGGGGACGACCACTCAGCAGGGGACGGCTGCTCTCGAGGCTTATCATGACATAGGACGAATGTCAGATAACCAAAGTCAACAATGGGGACGGCCATTGGATAAAGTTGATGAAGGACGATCATCAAAAGGTGGAGGACGACCACCTAGCAGGGGACGGCTGCTAAAATCAACGATGGGGACGGCCATCGGATGAGCATGATGGAGGACGACCATCAAGTAGTGGAGGACGACCACTCAGCAGGGTACGGCTGCTCTCACAGGACGAGTGTTTAGATAAAAAGAAAATTTGTTGGCGATCTACTGGGGGTATAGTAAACACGGACGAGCGTTTACAACCAAGAAAGGAAAGTATAAGTGTTTGGTATCGTGTATAGATTAAAGATGCGGACGAGCATCCTTAAGACTATGATACGGACGAGTATCATGTAGAAACAAACTGACACATGTTCAGAGATGATGATACGGACGAGTATCAACTGGTTAACAAAGAACACGGACGAGTGTTGCATCTGAAAGAATCCTTCTGGGGAACAATAGACGCAGACGAGTATCTATATTCAAGAAGACAAAAGTGTTTGACACGGTGTATGGATTAAAGATGCGGACGAGCATCCTTAAGACTATGATACGGACGAGTATCATGTAGAAACAAACATTAGACGCGATGTTCTGAGATGATGGTACGGACGGGTACCAACTGGTTATCAAAGAACAAGGACTACTGTCGAATCTGTGGGGATATGAGTGATGATGTATACAAAATACGGACGAGTATCTGTATAAGTGTACCAATGAGTAGTGAGTATATATAAGTGTTTATCTGCTGGGGAGAGTGACACGGACGAGTGTCAAGAGGAGAAAAGTAATATTAACAAGTGTATGGGTTGATAAAAGTGTAAGCGAACGCGCTGGGGATATGACACGGACGGGTGTCGAAGAAAGTGTATATATAAGTATATGTGAGTGCAAAGAGGATGTCTTTGGCTCTCTGTTGGTGATTTGACACGGACAGGTGTCCAAAGGTGTATATACTGGTGTTTGAGATTGGAAAGGCAACTGCTTTTGCTGGGACTCTGGTGGAGGATCTTTGTATATATTCTGTACACTGACAGACTGTCATTATTTACAAGTGTTCGACTCACAACATGACTTATGATTATGCTATGCGTTTGATTTTTGCCGTAATGCTCCGTATTAGACGGAATGCTACGCTCTGAGGGGATAGTATGATGCGAATGCTATGATTATGCCAAGAGGCACAGATCCGGGATTCGGATCCCGTTGCTACGAAGACCTCTGGTTGATCTGCTTGAAGTGAACATCCCAGCTGGGGATGAGATCATTGGTAGATCTAATGATGTATCTGCTTGGGGATATAGGTCACTGATTGACATATCCTTATAATACGGGACCCAGCTGGGGTTTGTAGAAGCTTTCCGTACTCTGTTGTGACTTCTTCGTGCGTTGCTCTTCTGAATAGAGGCTGGGGAAGGTTGTTGGTCACTCAGCTGGGGAGAGTGATGAGAGGCAACTCGGCTGGGGAGAAAACATCTTGAGTGTTAAGCCTGTTTATTGATTTGCCAGCTTGCTGGACTATAGCTTATATGCCCCAAGTCGCGTTCTGGATACCTGCAATCCTGCAAAGATAAGGAAACGCGCAAATGGTCCCGAGGTATCTGTTGCACCCCAAAATTTGCCCTCACAATACAAGACTTTGTGTTATAAGAAGGTTCACAAGGTTCACAAGTTTTCCAACACTTGCATAACCTTTCATGAGGTTCATGAAGTATACAAGTCACTTTATGAAGGTTCACAAGGTTCACAAGTTTCTCAATACTTTCAATACCTTTCATGAGGCTCAGGAAGTCTACAAGTAACTTCTTGAAGGTTCACAAGGTTCACAAGTTTCTCTACATTTATAAAACCTTCCTTGAGATTCATGAAGTCCACAAGTTACTTTATGAAGGTTCACAAGGTTCACAAGTTTCATAATGATTACAAAGCTTTCCTGAGGTCCATGAGGTCTACAAAGCCACTTCAGGAGGTTCACAAGGTTCACAAGCTTCACAATACCTCCCATGAGGTTCACAAGACAGTTTATGATGATCCACAAGGTTCACAAAGTTCACAATTGGTCAAAGGAGTTGACAATTCCCTCAGACAATGCACCTCCTAAGCAGTGCATCCAAAACTAGGGTTTTGACTTTAATCAGGCTAAATGGACTTCCAATACCTCAAGTGAGTTTCATAACATCTTATATGTGTTTAAGAATCCCCATGTCAAGTTTCAAGACTTTTCTCAAAAGTTTGCTCAGTCAGATGATCAGATAAGTCAAAATCAGTCAATGCAGTTAAAAAGTCAAACTGAGGTCAACTGTGGTCAAACCAAAGTCAAACTTCATGATTTTTTCCCAACATCAAGTATATGAAGTAAAATTCATCATTTGATCAAGGGTTGATCATGATTCATCAAGGAGATTCCAGATCATCAATAATCAGGAGTTTCTAAATTAGGGTTTCCTCAGTAAAAGTCAACTGAACTTTGACCAGGCATAACTTTCACATACTTCATCACCAAGTTTCCATCCAAAGCTCATTTTGAAGGAAATTGAATTCCCTACAACTTTGATGTTGAAGGTTAAGCCCAAAAATGCTTCATTTGAAAGATATGATCTAGGACATTATAGGTCATTTCAAAAGTCAACAAAAAGTCAACAACTTCAAAAGGGCATAACTTGAGATTGGTAAATGATATGGACCTGAAACCAATGGGGTTGTTTAGAGGACTCTTCAAGCTTTCCAAAAAGTCCAAGAACACCCTCATACCTTTAAAATTGAGGGAGATGTGTCCTTGCAAAGTTGGGCAATTTTGTGAGGGTTTATATTGAAAAAGAGGGCCTAAAAGCAATTTTCTCCAAATGGGCTGGCCAAATTATGACCCAACCCATACAATAATAACATGCACGAAATTTCCATGATATTTTCATATTTTTTATTTTATTTAATTAATTTATTATGATTTACTACATTTAAAATCATTTTAAATTTAAATAAAATATTAAACATGAAGATATATTTTTGTGATTGAATCTAGAAAGTCTTAAAGGGTGATTGGAGTCAAAGAGGAATGAAATCATGTGAATTATCCCAAAAAAGCAAGCATTCAAGAGCAAATATTTGACTTTTAACACTTGATCAATTTCAATCTTTTTTGGATCAAATATCCACACAACCCATCCATGTTTCTGACCTAAATCACTCCCACATATATACTAAGCATAACCCTAGTCCTCATACACGAAATCCAGCAGCCTAGAGGTAAGTTCAAAAGCACAAAAATCCTTCCAAAAGTGAGATTCGGTTTCTTCCATACAAGAGGTTTCAAGGTAAACTAAGAACATAGACGTGTTCTTTAGACATCATTGAAGCTAAAGCATCCCTCATTGGCATCCCATGTGCACTACATTGGCCAACCCGAATCCTCTTTACTCTTGAATGATTTTTTTTCGATTCCAATGATTCCTTGCCTATTATTGAAATTTGTTTACATAACTTTGTTTGTCAATGTTCATAGATGGAATCTGGATGATTTGGTGAAGCTCTATGGCCTAAAACGAAATTCACCATAGTTAGGGTTTTGACCAAGAATTGGGGTTTCGTGATTTACAAAATATAAATGATTTCTAAGATCATGGCTTGACTTGAATGGACCTCTGGAATGTGTTTATGTTTTCAATTTTGTGAAATTGTACGTTTTCATTGCTTGTTGATGTTCATAGGTTTTGCTGGGAAAATATTCTTCGCAGGAAAATTTGTAATAATATTCGCAGGAAAATCCTACGAATTTTGAGGAAGAAGATGACTGGCTTGGCGCGCAGTCCATATTTCAAATTTTGATTTCAAATATTATTTTCATGTTTTGTTTATTATCACAAGCCTGATGCTTGTCCTAGTGGAAGGATGCGTATGCGTTTGATGCAATGGCCAGGGTTCGAATCATGCTGGGGCCATTATTTTTGTTTTATTTTCAGGATAAAAGCAAGCATAATATATAATATGTTGTTATCAATCCATGACCAGAAGGGCTCTCCCAGCCAGGTGGTAAAGCGCGCGTATGTACATCCATAAGGTCCTGGGTTCAACACCAACCCAGGCCTTTTATTTTTCATCATTTTCTGGATTTTGCAAGGCAAGGCATAAAACAAACTTTGTTCATTCTTCTATCACCTACGCTTGGCTGGCCTGGTGGGGGATTTTGGAGCTAGCAGGCAGAACGTCCTGGGTTCAAACCCAGCCAAGGTAAGTTTCTTTTTCCCTATTTTCTGTTTCAGTTATTTAATTAATTTGTTTAACTATTTTCTTATTATCAATTAAAAAATAAATAATGTATGTATATATTGATTAAATATCTAAAACAATACTCACATTTTTTCTTAAATAAAAATTCTAAACTTTTATTTTTCTCAATTGAAGTTATTTATAATTAAATTGTAATATATGTTTATTTATTTTGTATATTAAATCCAAACCCTAAAAATTATTTCTCTAATAAAACCCTAATTTTGTAAAACTCTAAAATTTTTTTTAAAATAAAAAGCTAATTCTATTTTTTTTTAAGTAATTTTATTTTCTAATTGTTAAATGTAATTATAATGTAGGTATATTTGTTTAATATGATTCATGTAAATATTGTAAATATAATTATAAATTATTTCTCTCATCTAAAATATAAATATATTTCATATTATTAGAAATTAAAGTTTTTTTGTAAATATACTTATAATTTATTTTTCTCTTTATATATTAAGTAAACGTTTTTTTTTATATATAACTTTTGTTTAGAAATAATTGTGTTTATAATAATTAGGTTTTTTGTAGTTATAATATATTTAAAAATAACTTAATAATTGGTAAATTAAAATAATTGTTTATTCATGTTTGTTTTTTTCTAAATATAATTGTTCATATTAAAATTTGTAATATTTTGATTAATTTTTACTACTAACCATATTATTTATTTTGTTTTGTTAATTTTACATTATTATTAATTATTATGCTTATTATTTCACTAACTTTATAATTTTTATTATTTACTAACCTTTCTTATTTTCATTACTAACTATTTCTATTGCTTATTATTATCACTAACCCATTTATAATTCAATTATGTTTATTATTATTATTTTGCTAATCTTATTTATCGTTATTTACTAACCCCTTATATTTATTGTTTACTTATTTATTATTTTGTTTAATATTTTGCTTATTATTATAATTTCTTGTAATTGTTTCCCGGATGTAATTGTAATTATTTAATCATTATTATCGTTGTGGTTAGTAATTTAGGGAGTGACAAAACATGTTTGTTATTTAAAAATAAATTTAGATAATTTTTAATGTAAGATAATTAAATTAAGCATGTCACACACGTAAGTCGATCGCCGTCTCACTTTCTAAGATTATCCCTCAGGTTGCCTACGAATAATGGTTAAGTGGGGTGTATAAAGCAAGTCCCTCGAAAGAAAATCATCAAAGTCCCTCATGGTTGCCTATACGAATCGAGTCCCTTCGAAATAAATGATGATAGTCCCTTCCTTGTGCTTATTACACCCCACAATGGCCTTCAAAATCAAATTGTCCCTCACATGTCCCTTAACATCCAAAGTAAGGACTACCTACTCCATTATAGTAGGGATAGTCTTACTAAGGAAAAGATAAAGAATAAGAAAGACCTTAAACATTAGGGTAGGTTACTCCTAGGTACTTGCTCACTTCAAAACTTTTTCACACTTAAACAAATTTCAAACAAATTTTCAAACAAGTTTTTTACACATCCATACATGGGTTATTACTAAACTATTCTGAAGATTTTTTCTATTCACACACTACACTTTCAAAATCAATTTAAAGTGAGCTTAAGTACCTAAGAGCCCATGGATAACCATGGATGAAAAGGATGCTAATACCTTCCCTTTTCATAACCTACCCCCCGGACCCAAAATATTCTCTAAGGTCTTTCCTGTTCTTTTATAACCTTTCCTTATGGATAAAATAAAAGTCGGTGGCGACTCTTGCCATCCGCAACATTGTTTAAAGTCAGTTCTCCCACCGTGTTACAGAACTGGCGACTCTGCTGGGGATCTATTTAAGAGGGGTACCCTTAGGAATTAAGATCACTTTGAATTGTTTGCCTTGTTTGTTTTATATTACTTGTTGGGGTGCTCTTATGTGTGAAAGGTCCTAACCCGGATCTAGTGTACCTTAGGTAAATGGCAATAGACCAAGGAAACTGTACGACGTATATCGATACGGTTGATCTGGTGGCCATAGTTAGTGCGACTTCTTGGTTGGTGCTTATATTCCTTAAGTCAAGTTGAGGATAATATTGAGGCTGCCATATGTTGTCAATGCACTAACTGACTTTTAGAACCCTAGTTAACTCATCTTGGCCTTTAGAAAGTAGTGAGGTAACCGACTTTGGTGCAGACTGAAGTTGGTTGACACTCGATACTACGCTCATTGAGATCTTAAACTTGGAGGGTTTTGGTTGGCAAGTAAGTTGCCTTCTGATCAACCACCCTTGTGAAGGATCAATGATATTGAGATCCCTTAGAACATGGTTACTTTTGTAGGACAGGATGAACCATCTAACTTCAGGGGAGGGTACTCACCTTTGAACCTCATGCAAGCCTTTAAACTTAGGGCTATGGTGTGACTTGTTTGTGTGTGCCACATGTTTGTGATTGAACATAACATCATGACATCATCATGCATCATAAGCATATCATTTTCCCTAACCATTTCAAGGACCAAAGGATTTATCTTTGTTTTTTGTTGCAGGTCATGGCTTCAGCTCGTAGAAACACCATCAGGATCAACTTTGTGGGGATACCTCCCAAGCTTAAAGAGTTGGTTTCTCAAGTGTCTGATCACTCCCGGTTCAACAAGAGACATGGTCACCTATTGGATCTAGTTACTTCAGGGTTCAGTGAAGACATGATGAGTGTCCTGTTCCAGTTCTTTGACCCTAAACACCACTGCTTTACATTCCCTGACTACCAGCTGGTTCCAACCATGGAGGAGTTCTCTAAACTTCTGGGCATACCTGTTCTTGATCAAAGACCCTTCACAGGTCTGGAGAAGGAGCTTAAACCAGAGGTTATTACTGCAGCTCTACATCTGAAGAAGTCTGACATTGTTCTAGAGACGAGAAGTGGAGTTAAGGGTATTCTTGCCAAGGTATTAGTGGATAAAGCTCAAATGTTCTTGAAGGCCATGAGCTATGATGCTTTTGAGGAGATCTTAGCCTTGCTGATATATGGCTTAGTATTGTTCCCCAATCCAGATCAGTTCATAGACGTTCACGCCATCAACATTTTCCTGAGTCACAATCCAGTGCCTACATTGCTTGGAGACATCCTACATTCTCTTCACACCCGTACTACAAGGGCAAGAGGAACTCTGATGTGTTGCATACCTTTACTCTCTAGGTGGTTTATTTCTCACCTTCCTCGCTCAGTAATGAAGAATGAGCAAGGGTTCAGATGGTCCAAGAGGATCATGTCACTTTCTCACTCAGATATCCATTGGTGCTCCAGATCTATGGAGAATGTCACCATCATTGACCGTTGTGGGGAGTTTCCTAATGTGCCACTTCTAGGCATAAGAGGAGGCATCACCTACAACCCATCTCTAGCTTTACGACAATTTGGTTACGCCCGGAGTGATGGTCCACATGACATGTTGATTCAGGGCATTGTGTTTGACTACGACAACGATCTTCAGGGTTACCGTCAGAAATTCATACGAGCCTGGGGAAAAGTAAACAGGGTTGACAGCAAGACACTGGAGCCTAAGTACACTATTCCTATGGAGGCTTATCTCAGATGGGTACGATCTCGTGCTCAGACACTCATGATGCCATATCCTGCCGTCCTACCAGTTACCATGGAACCTGTTGCTGAAGGAGACACAGCTTATACCATCCTTCACCCAGACATGCCTACTGATATGGAAGACTTGCAGAGATCGTGGATCCAACTAAAGGAGCAAAGGGATACTTTCGAGGCTCATTACAAGACAAGCCAAGCAAGAATCCTAGAGCTCACAAAGCAACTTCACGAGGAACGAAACCTCAACTCATACCTCAACACAAAGAGGAAACGTCCATGGGAGATTTAAAACCCCACCTTTTGTACTTATTTCATTTCCATTTTTTGTAAGCCTAAAAGGCAAAACAAGTTATTACTAATAAAAAGTTACTTTCTTGTTTGTTTAAGCAAATTTAAATCCGGCGGTCCTTGAAAACATGGCATATGCATTCCCATATCATTTCATTGCATCACAGGTTTATAATTGTGCACAGGTTTCTCATCTTCTCGCTGTTTATTTCAGCAATGGCTCTTGAACAATCAGTTAAGGATCTTCAGGCACAGAATGCACAGTTCCAAGAGCTGATCCTGAACCTATCCAAGGGGCAGGATGATTTGAAGGCACTGCTGGCCAAGAAGACTAAGAAGACTAGAAGGTCTGCTGGGTTGCTCAACATGGGAAGAAGGTTCAAGGGTCCTGTCAAGACCAAGGAACAGATTGATGACTATGAATCTGAGGAATCTGAGAAAGAGGGAGGCAGTCTCCACAACACTATGGGGAACTCTGATTCTGAGGCTAATTACTACCATGATCCTAATGAAGACAAGTTTAAGAGGCTGGTGGATAGGATGGATGCTATGGAATTGCAGAAATCATCTGGGCTGGATTTTGAGGATTTGAGTATGATATCTGGGGTTGTGATACCCATTGGTTTCAAAGTTCCTACCTTTGTGGTTTATGATGGGGTCTCTTGTCCCAAGCTGCATCTGAGGTCTTATGTCAGAAGGATCCAACCCCACACTGCTGACAAGAAGTTGTGGATTCACTTTTTTCAAGAGAGCTTATCTGGAGCTCAGTTGGAGTGGTATTATCAGTTGGAGAGTGTTAACATCAAAGATTGGAATGATCTTGCTGAAGCTTTCTACAAGCAGTATCAATACAATGCTGACTTAGCCCCCACTCGCATGCAACTTCAGAGCATGTCTATGGGTGCCAAAGAAAGTTTTAAGGAGTATGCTCAGAAGTGGAGAGATCTAGCTGGAAGGGTTCAACCCCCTTTGACTGATAGGGAATTGGTTGATATGTTCATGTGTACGCTGAATGGTCCGTTTTACAGTCATCTCATTGGAAGCTCATCATCTGGCTTCACTGAGTTGATTATGACAGGAGAGCGGGTAGAGAATGGTATCAAGAATGGTAAGATCCAAGTGGGCACTTCTTCATCAGGTGCTGCAAAGAAGCCTCCCACTGGGAAGAAAGAATCCAATGTTGTTTATGGTCAACCTGATCGTAACAGAAGACATCAGTCTGTTAGTGCAGTTCATATTTCAAATCCAACTCCTGCAACAACAGAGCAGCCTCAGGGCAACCAACAGAGGGCTAGAAGACAGTTCACGAAGATCAACATGTCAATGGCTCAGGCATTGCAACACCTGTTGAAGGCTGAACTTATTACCCTGAGGGAGGCTCCTCAGAATCCCAATGTTACTTCTCCCAAGTACAATCCCAATGCACGATGTGCATATCATTCAAACTGTCCAGGACATGATACTAATAACTGCTGGGTCTTGAAGAACAAAATTCAATATATGATTGATGCTGGAGAAATTGAGTTTGATCCACCAAATGTGATTACAGCACCACTGCCAAATCACGAGAAGACTGTCAATGCCATTGATGAAGAAGACCTGCATGTCTATTCAGTTATGGAGTTGACCACACCATTGTCTGTTATCAAAAAGAGGTTAGTACAAGCTGGGATCTTTCCAGGTTGTCGTGAAGATTGTCTGTATTGTACCTATAAACCAGATAGTTGCTTCATTTTGAGAGATGGAATTCAACGTCTCATGGATAAGTATACTATAGTGTTTGAAAGAAGACCAGCATCTGTAGAAGATATGGTGGATCATCTGACTCAGGGTAAGAAGATTGAAGAGGTTGACATGGTTGACAAAGTACCGGTAAGAATCACTTCAAAGGGTCCTATTAAAATTACTCGTCAGGGCCCAATCAAGATTACTGCTGAAGGTCCTGTGAAAGTTGTTGCTGAAGCCAGAGTGGCTCCTCTGATCATTACTACTCCTGGTCCTATTCCCTATACATCTGATAAAGCTGTGCCTTGGCACTATGGGTCCGATGTTTACATCCATGGTGTCAAACAGGAGCCTTTACCTGATGTGCCTGCTGACATTGATAATATTGCTGGATCTAGCAAGATCACTCATAGTGGAAGAGTCTTCTCTCCTCCAGTTGCTTCTAAGAGTGCAGTTACTCCTGCTGCTACTTCCACCACTGATGCTCGGGGCAAAGGTCCTGTTATTGAGCCTGTATCTACTGATGTGCCAGCTGCTGATGATCTCTCTAAGCAAATGGAAGAAGTATTGAAAATCATTCGCAAGAGTGATTATGACATTGTGGATCAGTTGGGGCATACTCCCTCAAAGATTTCTATGTTGTCCTTATTGCTGTGTTCTGAGGCTCATGCCAAGTCCTTGATCAAGTTTCTGAAGTCTGCTCATGTGCCCAGTGCAATTTCTGTTGATCAATTTGAAAACTGTGTTGCCCACTTGACCTATGATAATGGGTTAGGATTTTCTGATGCTGATTTGACCCCTGCCAAGAGGGACCATAACAGGGCCTTGCATATTTCAATTGAATGCAGGGGCACTACCCTGTCACATGTGCTGATAGACAATGGTTCCTCTCTGAATGTGTTACCCAAAGAAGTCCTGAATAAGTTGAGTCCTGAAGATACTGTGTTGAAACCCAGTAATATTGTGGTAAAGGCTTTTGATGGTTCTAGAAGAGTAGTGCATGGGGAAATTGATCTTCCAATCAAGGTTGGCTCTCAGGTGTTTACTGCTACATTCTATGTGATGGATATTCGTCCTTCATACTCTTGTCTGCTTGGTCGTCCCTGGATCCATGGGGCAGGTGCTGTGACCTCTACATTGCACCAAAAGTTGAGATATCCGGTGAATGGAAAAGTTGTTACTGTCTTTGGAGAAGAAGAATACTTTGTCAGCCATGTAAATACTTTCAAATATCTGGAAGTAGAAGGTGAATACATTGAGACTCCGTGTCAGTCATTTGAAGTGGTTCCCTGGGTTGTTAATGATTGTGTAGCTCCTCCTGATGTGAAGAAAGTTCCTGTGGTCATCAGAAAACCTCCAACAATGGCAATGGCTTCCCTCAATGATGCTAGAGCTGTGGTGGATGAAGGTGGTTGTACTATTTGGGGTCAGCTTCCTGATATTCCATACAAGTCTGACAAGTTTGGTTTGGGTTTCACTGCAGAGTCCCAGAAGGTTGTTCGTCGTGCTCGTGCTGCTCGTATCACCAATCAAGGGGTTATCAATGCTGTGGGAGACTATGATGAAGACTACAACTTGGATGCTTGGATTTTTCCTACTGTGGGTGCTGGACTCAATAATTGGAAAGCTGAAGATGTTATCCCTATCTCCTTTAGTCAGGAGTAAATACTATTACTGTGTTATGTTTTTAAGTTTGTAATTTCTTGAACAATTAAAACTTTCAAGCCATGTGCCTTACCCGGGGCACAATGGTGTGCTTGTTACGGGCTGTCATTTCATTTGCATACTTCATTCAATAAAATCAGTGGACGTTTCGTTTTAGTAAATATTGTGTTCCTTGTCTTTCTTTTCTTTATTTTTGCTTTATCAGCTATGTGTTCTTACACACACCCACATCACTAAATGCAGATCCCCATCCACTCTGGATCCTGTTGATAACAGTTCTACTATTGCCAATTACAATTTCGAGAATCCGATCTATCAAACTGAAGACGGAAATGAGGACGATTGTGAAATACCTGTAGAGCTTGCTAGGTTGTTACAACAGGAAGAGAAAGCTATACAGCCACATGAAGAGCCAGTCGAAGTTGTGAATCTGGGAACTGAGGAAGACAGAAAAGAGTTCAAAGTAGGGGCTGATTTAGAGGACAGTGTCAAGAGCAAGTTGATTCAAATGTTACGTGACTATGTGGAGATCTTTGCATGGTCTTATGAAGATATGCCAGGGTTGGATACAGACATTGTGGTTCACCGTTTACCAGTGAAAGAAGATTGTCGTCCAAAGAAGCAGAAGGTTCGTCGTATGCGTCCTGAAATGTCAGAAAAGATCAAGGCAGAGGTAATGAAACAGTTCAATGCAGGGTTCTTAGCAGTAACTTCTTATCCTCAGTGGGTTGCAAATGTGGTACCAGTTCCTAAGAAAGATGGTAAGGTACGTATGTGTGTAGACTACAGAGATTTGAACAAGGCTAGCCCCAAAGATGACTTTCCACTTCCTCATATTGACATTTTGGTAGACAACACTGCTCAGCATAAGGTATTCTCTTTTATGGATGGTTTCTCTGGCTACAATCAAATCAAGATGGCACCTGAAGATATGGAGAAGACAACATTTGTGACACAGTGGGGCACTTTTTGTTATAAGGTGATGCCATTTGGTTTGAAGAATGCAGGGGCAACATATCAGCGTGCTATGGTGGCTTTGTTTCATGATATGATTCATCATGAGATAGAGGTATATGTGGATGATATGATAGCCAGATCTCAGAATGAAGAGCAACATCTTGATCATCTGCACAAGTTGTTTGAGAGGTTGAAGAAATACAAGTTGAGGTTGAATCCAAACAAGTGTACTTTTGGAGTTAGGTCTGGAAAACTCCTGGGTTTCATTGTCAGTGGAAAAGGTATTGAAGTGGATCCTGCAAAAGTGAAAGCTATACGAGAGATGCCAGCTCCCCGTACTGAGAAGGAGGTTAGAGGTTTCTTGGGACGATTGAACTACATTGCAAGGTTTATTTCCCAGTTAACCACCATCTGTGAGCCAATCTTCAAGTTGTTGAAGAAAGATCAGGTGATGGAATGGAATGATGAGTGCCAGACTGCCTTTGATGAGATTAAGAGATATCTGCTAGAGCCACCAATTTTGATGCCACCAGTTGATGGAAGACCCTTGATTATGTACTTAACAGTGCTAGACAATTCAATGGGGTGTGTGTTGGGGCAACATGACGAGTCTGGTCGAAAAGAGCAGGCAATATACTACCTTAGCAAAAAGTTTACCGACTGTGAAACAAGATACTCACTGCTCGAGAAAACTTGCTGCGCTTTGGCATGGGCTGCTCGCCGACTAAGACAGTATATGTTGACCCATACTACCTTGTTGATTTCAAAGATGGATCCAATCAAGTACATATTTGAGAAACCTGCTCTCTCCGGAAGAATTGCAAGATGGCAAATGATCTTGACAGAATATGATATACAGTATACTACTCAGAAGGCCATTAAGGGAAGTGTTGTTGCTGATCATTTGGCTCATCAAGCAGTAGATGATTACCAGTCAATGAATTTTGAGTTCCCTGATGAAGACATTATGACTGTTACCAAAGAACCTGGACAATATGACGGACCTGAACAAGGATCCCGATGGACTATGGTTTTTGATGGTGCCTCCAATGCACATGGTAATGGTGTTGGTGTTGTAATTAGTTCCCCTGAAGGTTGTCATACCCCGATTACTGCCAGACTTTGTTTCTATTGTACCAATAACATGGCTGAATATGAGGCATGTATCATGGGTATTAAAGTTGCTATTGATATGAAGATTCAGTTCCTTGATGTGTATGGAGATTCAGCCCTGGTAGTGAGTCAGATTAAAGGAGATTGGGATACCAAGCATGATAATCTCATTCCTTACAGAGAGCATGTGTTGTCTTTGATCCCACATTTCAAAGAGATTACCTTTGGACATATTCCACGAAGAGAGAATCAGTTGGCAGATGCATTAGCCACCATGGCATCTATGTTTGAGATCAGCTGGGATGATGAAGCTCCCAAGATTACTATTGATAGATTTGAGAAGCCTGCATACTGCAATGAGATTGACACTGAAGGGGCAGAGGAGAAGCCTTGGTTCTATGAAGTGAAAAGATATCTTGAAGCTCAGGAATTCCCTGAAGGGGCGTCTGTCAAAGATAGGAAGTTTCTGAGAAGGTTCTCTGCTAAGTTCTTTCTAAGTAATGGCATTCTGTACAAGCGCAATCATGATTCAACTATGCTTCGTTGTGTGGATAAGAAGGAAGCAACTGAGATTATGGAAGAGATGCATGATGGGACCTTTGGCACTCATTCTAGTGGTCATACCATGGCAAAGAAGATATTGAGAGCAGGTTACTATTGGTCTACCATGGAAGCTGATTGCTATCAACACTCCAGAACATGTCACAAGTGTCAAATTTATGCTGATAAGGTTCATGTACCTCCATCACCATTGAATGTGTTGACTGCTCCTTGGCCCTTTTCCATGTGGGGCATTGATATGATTGGTGAGATCAAACCTACTGCTTCTAATGGGCATCGTTTCATCCTGGTTGCTATTGATTATTTTACGAAGTGGGTAGAGGCAGCTTCATATGCATCTGTGACTAAGAATGTTGTGGCTCGGTTCATCAAGAATAATCTCATATGTAGGTATGGCATCCCTGAAAGGATCATCACTGACAATGGCTCTAATCTGAACAACACTATGATTACTGATCTTTGCACGCAGTTCAAGATTAAGCATCACAACTCTTCTCCGTATCGTCCAAAGATGAATGGGGCAGTTGAGGCTGCTAATAAGAACATTAAGAAGATTGTACAGAAGATGACTGTTACTTACAAGGATTGGCATAAGATGTTGCCATTTGCTCTTCATGGTTATCGTACCACAATACGTACTTCAACAGGGGCAACCCCATTCTCTTTAGTCTATGGTATGGAAGCAGTTCTGCCCATTGAAGTTCAGATCCCCTCCTTGAGAATTATGAAGGATGCAGGCTTGGATGAAGATGAGTGGATTCAGACTCGACTGGACCAGATAAATTTGATTGATGAGAAGAGGTTAGCAGCAGTTTGTCATGGCCAGATGTACCAGAAACGGATGATCAAGGCTTTTAACAAGAAGGTTAAGCCAAAGGTATATCAGGATGGTGACTTGGTAATCAAGCGTATCATATTACCACAGGGTGATCCTAGGGGCAAGTGGACTCCAACATATGAAGGACCATTTGTAGTCAGGACTGTATTCTCAGGAGGTGCCATGATACTGACTACAATGGATGGTGAGGACTTCCCACAGCCTGTAAACGCAGACATAGTTAAAAAATACTACGCATAAAAAGAGACCCGCTAGGTTGACAGGCCTAGGCAAAAATAAGGGCATCCCGGCAAACCAAAAGGGTTTGGGCAAAAATTAGGGATATATATAAAAAAGATGTACACCCGGCAAGTCGAAAACCTGAAAAGGCGGCTTGGGCAAAAAAGGGTATCCCGGTGGATTGAAAACCTGAAAGGGCAATCCAGGCAAAAGTTAGGGATTAAAGCGTATGACTATGTCTCGTTTGGATCACCCATGAAACTGCAACCAGTTGTACTACTTACTCAAGCTCGAACAGATAAAGCTCAATCCAATCGTTTCCGTCTCAACAGCAAGAAGATGAGATACTTGAGTGGCAATAGTAGAATTGAAACTCAATAGGATTGTTTCCCACATAGCTGATTTCCTTTTGTAAAAATTTTACGACAAAATCCTCTTACTAGGGTTTATGTCTCCTTGTACAAACTTACCCATGTATGGGTCACTTTTTGATATAAATAAATTCCATCTTTGAAATCCAGATTTACTTTTACCCTATTTACATAAGCGAAACGTCCATTGGTTGTGTTTGAATGTATGTATGCTTTTGAATATGATTAATGTTTACCAGAAATGCATGAAAATGCAGTAATAGTATTTACTAAGGACGAACGAGGGAAGGATCTCAACGAAGCTTCGCCAGTTCACCTTTACAAGACAGTTACAAACCCTCAGTAGGACGAATCCATCTTCATAAAGTCTTATCTCCCCTGGAATTTATATCCATCTCTTTTATCCTCATACGGATATTCGGGAAATTACTTTCCAATAAGGGTACGACGAACGAAGACGGGATGTTATACTTATCCTACTATCAAACGAAAACGAAGGTTATATATACCTTACCATCCCCAACAACGGGAGGTTATATCTATACCTTACCATCCCCAACAACGGGAGGTTATCCATACCATGTTATCTCCAGCATACGGGAGGCCATTTATACTATGTTATCCCCAGCAGACAGAGGGTTATATATTCTTCAGCAACGAATCGGGATTTATTTTCCCTGGTCAGCAGTTGTTATATGAAGATATCCAGACGCTTCCGGCAGTATCATATCATACATACATCATTTACATCATACCATAGCATACATATCCATAGACATATAGTACATTACCTAAGTGCATCATATCATACATGCATGCATAAAGCATAAACTAATATTATTATACAGAATGCTACCTTGTTTCAGGTTGATTATCCAACAAACAAACTTATGATCTCCAGGACTGCTTTATTGTCACCTCAGGGTTACTTTATCCTCCTGATGAGCTTCTTATTACTTTGGGACTGCTTTATTGTCACCTCAGGGTTACTTTATCCTCCTGATAAGCTTCTTATGACTTCAAGACTGCTTTAGAGCTATCCATTGCTCTATCCTCCTGAAGACAAATCACATTATTATTTCAAGACTGCTTTAGAGCTAGCCATTGCTCTATCCTCCTGAAATCACATTATTACTTCAAGACTGCTTTAGAGCTATCCATTGCTCTATCCTCCTGGAGTCATATCATTATTTCAAGACTGCTTTAGAGCTATCCATTGCTCTATCCTCCTGAAGACAAATCACATTATTACTTCAAGACTGCTTTAGAGCTATCCATTGCTCTATCCTCCTGGAGTCATATCATTACTTCAAGACTGCTTTAGAGCTATCCATTGCTCTATCCTCCTGAAATCATATTATTTCTTCAAGACTGCTTTAGGGTTACCATTATTGATTGCTCTATCCTCATGAAGACATGCTGTTACATCAGTATTACTCCAAACTCCTGACAACTCTCATTATACTGCTGAAGAACTTTCCCCTAGTGGCATCTTTAAGCCCACTCAATCATGTTCAACCTACCATCAATATCACTCTATGCACTGGTGAGTGCAAATTTTTGGGCTTTTGTGTTCAATCCCCTTCAACCTCCCAGGTCACGACTGGTAAATATACCAATCTAACCCCTTAGGTTTCATAAAATTGAACAGGGGCAGCTGTTGCACCCCAAAATTTGCCCTCACAATACAAGACTTTGTGTTATAAGAAGGTTCACAAGGTTCACAAGTTTTCCAACACTTGCATAACCTTTCATGAGGTTCATGAAGTATACAAGTCACTTTATGAAGGTTCACAAGGTTCACAAGTTTCTCAATACTTTCAATACCTTTCATGAGGCTCAGGAAGTCTACAAGTAACTTCTTGAAGGTTCACAAGGTTCACAAGTTTCTCTACATTTATAAAACCTTCCTTGAGATTCATGAAGTCCACAAGTTACTTTATGAAGGTTCACAAGGTTCACAAGTTTCATAATGATTACAAAGCTTTCCTGAGGTCCATGAGGTCTACAAAGCCACTTCAGGAGATTCACAAGCTTCACAAGCTTCACAATACCTCCCATGAGGTTCACAAGACAGTTTATGATGATCCACAAGGTTCACAAAGTTCACAATTGGTCAAAGGAGTTGACAATTCCCTCAGACAATGCACCTCCTAAGCAGTGCATCCAAAACTAGGGTTTTGACTTTAATCAGGCTAAATGTACTTCCAATACCTCAAGTGAGTTTCATAACATCTTATATGTGTGTAAGAATCCCCATGTCAAGTTTCAAGACTTTTCTCAAAAGTTTGCTCAGTCAGATGATCAGATAAGTCAAAATCAGTCAATGCAGTTAAAAAGTCAAACTGAGGTCAACTGTGGTCAAACCAAAGTCAAACTTCATGATTTTTTCCCAACATCAAGTATATGAAGTAAAATTCATCATTTGATCAAGGGTTGATCATGATTCATCAAGGAGATTCCAGATCATCAATAATCAGGAGTTTCTAAATTAGGGTTTCCTCAGTAAAAGTCAACTGAACTTTGACCAGGCATAACTTTCACATACTTCATCACCAAGTTTCCATCCAAAGCTCATTTTGAAGGAAATTGAATTCCCTACAACTTTGATGTTGAAGGTTAAGCCCAAAAATGCTTCATTTGAAAGATATGATCTAGGACATTATAGGTCATTTCAAAAGTCAACAAAAAGTCAACAACTTCAAAAAGGCATAACTTGAGATTGGTAAATGATATGGACCTGAAACCAATGGGGTTGTTTAGAGGACTCTTCAAGATTTCCAAAAAGTCCAAGAACACCCTCATACCTTTAAAATTGAGGGAGATGTGTCCTTGCAAAGTTGGGCAATTTTGTGAGGGTTTATATTGAAAAAGAGGGCCTAAAAGCAATTTTCTCCAAATGGGCTGGCCAAATTATGACCCAACCCATACAATAATAACATGCACGAAATTTCCATGATATTTTCATATTTTTTATTTTATTTAATTAATTTATTATGATTTACTACATTTAAAATCATTTTAAATTTAAATAAAATATTAAACATGAAGATATATTTTTGTGATTGAATCTAGAAAGTCTTAAAGGGTGATTGGAGTCAAAGAGGAATGAAATCATGTGAATTATCCCAAAAAAGCAAGCATTCAAGAGCAAATATTTGACTTTTAACACTTGATCAATTTCAATCTTTTTTGGATCAAATATCCACACAACCCATCCATGTTTCTGACCTAAATCACTCCCACATATATACTAAGCATAACCCTAGTCCTCATACACGAAATCCAGCAGCCTAGAGGTAAGTTCAAAAGCACAAAAATCCTTCCAAAAGTGAGATTCGGTTTCTTCCATACAAGAGGTTTCAAGGTAAACTAAGAACATAGACGTGTTCTTTAGACATCATTGAAGCTAAAGCATCCCTCATTGGCATCCCATGTGCACTACATTGGCCAACCCGAATCCTCTTTACTCTTGAATGATTTTTTTCCGATTCCAATGATTCCTTGCCTATTATTGAAATTTGTTTACATAACTTTGTTTGTCAATGTTCATAGATGGAATCTGGATGATTTGGTGAAGCTCTATGGCCTAAAACGAAATTCACCATAGTTAGGGTTTTGACCAAGAATTGGGGTTTCGTGATTTACAAAATATAAATGATTTCTAAGATCATGGCTTGACTTGAATGGACCTCTGGAATGTGTTTATGTTTTCAATTTTGTGAAATTGTACGTTTTCATTGCTTGTTGATGTTCATAGGTTTTGCTGGGAAAATATTCTTCGCAGGAAAATTTGTAATAATATTCGCAGGAAAATCCTACGAATTTTGAGGAAGAAGATGACTGGCTTGGCGCGCAGTCCATATTTCAAATTTTGATTTCAAATATTATTTTCATGTTTTGTTTATTATCACAAGCCTGATGCTTGTCCTAGTGGAAGGATGCGTATGCGTTTGATGCAATGGCCAGGGTTCGAATCATGCTGGGGCCATTATTTTTGTTTTATTTTCAGGATAAAAGCAAGCATAATATATAATATGTTGTTATCAATCCATGACCAGAAGGGCTCTCCCAGCCAGGTGGTAAAGCGCGCGTATGTACATCCATAAGGTCCTGGGTTCAACACCAACCCAGGCCTTTTATTTTTCATCATTTTCTGGATTTTGCAAGGCAAGGCATAAAACAAACTTTGTTCATTCTTCTATCACCTACGCTTGGCTGGCCTGGTGGGGGATTTTGGAGCTAGCAGGCAGAACGTCCTGGGTTCAAACCCAGCCAAGGTAAGTTTCTTTTTCCCTATTTTCTGTTTCAGTTATTTAATTAATTTGTTTAACTATTTTCTTATTATCAATTAAAAAATAAATAATGTATGTATATATTGATTAAATATCTAAAACAATACTCACATTTTTTCTTAAATAAAAATTCTAAACTTTTATTTTTCTCAATTGAAGTTATTTATAATTAAATTGTAATATATGTTTATTTATTTTGTATATTAAATCCAAACCCTAAAAATTATTTCTCTAATAAAACCCTAATTTTGTAAAACTCTAAAATTTTTTTTAAAATAAAAAGCTAATTCTATTTTTTTTAAGTAATTTTATTTTCTAATTGTTAAATGTAATTATAATGTAGGTATATTTGTTTAATATGATTCATGTAAATATTGTAAATATAATTATAAATTATTTCTCTCATCTAAAATATAAATATATTTCATATTATTAGAAATTAAAGTTTTTTTGTAAATATACTTATAATTTATTTTTCTCTTTATATATTAAGTAAACGTTTTTTTTTTATATATAACTTTTGTTTAGAAATAATTGTGTTTATAATAATTAGGTTTTTTGTAGTTATAATATATTTAAAAATAACTTAATAATTGGTAAATTAAAATAATTGTTTATTCATGTTTGTTTTTTTCTAAATATAATTGTTCATATTAAAATTTGTAATATTTTGATTAATTTTTACTACTAACCATATTATTTATTTTGTTTTGTTAATTTTACATTATTATTAATTATTATGCTTATTATTTCACTAACTTTATAATTTTTATTATTTACTAACCTTTCTTATTTTCATTACTAACTATTTCTATTGCTTATTATTATCACTAACCCATTTATAATTCAATTATGTTTATTATTATTATTTTGCTAATCTTATTTATCGTTATTTACTAACCCCTTATATTTATTGTTTACTTATTTATTATTTTGTTTAATATTTTGCTTATTATTATAATTTCTTGTAATTGTTTCCCGGATGTAATTGTAATTATTTAATCATTATTATCGTTGTGGTTAGTAATTTAGGGAGTGACAAAACATGTTTGTTATTTAAAAATAAATTTAGATAATTTTTAATGTAAGATAATTAAATTAAACATGTCACACACGTAAGTCGATCGCCGTCTCACTTTCTAAGATTATCCCTCAGGTTGCCTACGAATAATGGTTAAGTGGGGTGTATAAAGCAAGTCCCTCGAAAGAAAATCATCAAAGTCCCTCATGGTTGCCTATACGAATCGAGTCCCTTCGAAATAAATGATGATAGTCCCTTCCTTGTGCTTATTACACCCCACAATGGCCTTCAAAATCAAATTGTCCCTCACATGTCCCTTAACATCCAAAGTAAGGACTACCTACTCCATTATAGTAGGGATAGTCTTACTAAGGAAAAGATAAAGAATAAGAAAGACCTTAAACATTAGGGTAGGTTACTCCTAGGTACTTGCTCACTTCAAAACTTTTTCACACTTAAACAAATTTCAAACAAATTTTCAAACAAGTTTTTTACACATCCATACATGGGTTATTACTAAACTATTCTGAAGATTTTTTCTATTCACACACTACACTTTCAAAATCAATTTAAAGTGAGCTTAAGTACCTAAGAGCCCATGGATAACCATGGATGAAAAGGATGCTAATACCTTCCCTTTTCATAACCTACCCCTCGGACCCAAAATATTCTCTAAGGTCTTTCCTGTTCTTTTATAACCTTTCCTTATGGATAAAATAAAAGTCGGTGGCGACTCTTGCTATCCGCAACATTGTTTAAAGTCAGTTCTCCCACCGTGTTACAGTATCCCTTACTGGATTCCGTCATAGGAGATAAGTACTTTCGAGAGTAAGTATATTCCCTGTAAGCATGTGCTTTTATTTTTAGAGAAAGGCATCTGTACTTATGCAATTGTATTTTTAGAGATATCAGACAATTCTTTGCAAAACATAAATGTAAAAACGAAACATGACCGAAAATCTGATTTTATTAATTCGTGTGCCCTGAATTGGCAAGATACAGTCAAAGAAACATATCTCCTGAAATGAGGAGATTGTTACAAATTGAGAAATAAAGTGCTGGCGATGCTGACGACGCTTTCAAAGAGCTTCCTCTCCTGCTATGACTCGTATGCCAATGACTTTCTTTTCGTCTTGCTTTCTGAAGAAGGCTGGTTCTGAAAGAAGCTTGATCCTTTTGAAGCTTACCAAGTTGTATATAATACAGACGAATTCAGAATGCAGTTGTTCGCTTATTCCCTTATTTTGCATGGATCGCCCTTTCGGGTTTTCAATCCATCGGGATACCCATTTTTGCCTGAGCTGTCCAATGTGGCTTTTCAACTCAGCGGGTGTACATTTTTGTTTATTTTCCCTTATTTTTGCCCGAGTCTTTTATTCTGTTTTTGACTCGCCGGGATGCCCTATTTTTGCCTGGACTTACATTCTGTTTTTGTGTCCAGCGGGTCATTTTTTTATGCGAAGTATTTTTTAACTGCATCTGAATTCACAGGGAACGGGAAATCTTCACCATCCATGGTGCTGAGCATCAGCGCTCCACCGGAGAAAACTTTCTTTACGACGAATGGTCCTTCATAATTTGGAGTCCATTTGCCCCTGTGGTCTGTGTGAGGAGGAAGGATTCTTTTCAACACAAGATCCCCTACTTGGTACTCTCGGTGCCTGACTTTCTGATCAAAGGCCCTCTTCATTCTCTTCTGATATAACTGCCCATGGCAGATTGCAGCCAATCTCTTCTCTTCGATCAGACTCAGTTGTTCGTATCGGGCCCGAACCCATTCTACTTCACTCAGTTTTACATCCATCAATACCCGTAGAGAGGGTAATTCAACTTCAACAGGTAGGACTGCTTCCATACCATACACAAGCTGATACGGTGTTGCCCCAGTAGATGTTCTGATTGACGTGCGGTACCCATGCAAGGCAAACGGTAGCATTTCATGCCAGTCTTTGTAGGTGATTACCATCTTCTGCACAATCTTCTTGATATTCTTATTAGCTGCCTCAACAGCGCCATTCATCTTTGGCCTGTAAGGAGAAGAATTGTGATGTTGGATCTTGAAGTCCCGGCACAGCTCTGCCATCATTTTGTTGTTTAAGTTAGAATCATTGTCAGTAATGATTCGCTCGGGCACTCCATATCGACAGATGATATCTCTTTTCAGAAATCTAGCTACCACTTGCCTTGTAACGTTTGCATATGAGGCTGCTTCAACCCACTTGGTGAAATAATCAATGGCGACCAAGATGAATCTGTGGCCATTTGAAGCAGTTGGCTCAATCTTGCCAATCATATCAATGCCCCACATGGCAAAGGGCCATGGTGAAGACATGATGTTCAAAGGATTGGGAGGCACATGCACCTTATCTGCGTAAATCTGGCATTTGTGGCATTTTCTGGCGTAAGCACAACAGTCTGCATCCATTATGATCCAGTAATAGCCTGATCTCAGCAATTTCTTAGCCATGGCATGCCCTCCTGCATGGGTACCAAAAGATCCTTCGTGCACTTCGTGCATCAATAACTCTGCTTCCGTCTTGTCAACACATCTGAGGAGTACCATATCAAAGTTCCGCTTATATAAAGACCCATCAGTGTTCAGAAAGAAACTTCCAGCAAGCCTCCTTAAAGTCTTCTTATCATTGGAAGATGCCCCAGGTGGGTATGCTTGATCCTCCAAGAAGCACTTAATGTCATGGAACCAAGGCTTATTATCTTTGACAACTTCTACTGCGAACACATACGCAGGTCTATCGAGTCTAGACACTGAAATCTGGGGTACAAAGTTGGCGGCTTGAACTTTGATCATAGATGAAATGGTAGCAAGAGCATCTGCAAACTGATTCTCATCCCGAGGGATATACTCAAGCTTGACCGTTGTGAAGAAAGTCAATAACCTCCTTGTATAATCCCTGTAAGGTATCAGATGATCCTGGTGGGTGTACCATTTCCCGTTGGTCTGATTGACTACCAAAGCTGAATCTCCGAATACGGTCAATGTTTTGATCCTGAGGTCAATGGCTTCCTCAAGACCCATAATGCAAGCTTCGTATTCAGCTTCATTGTTAGTGCAGTTGAAAGTGAGTTTTGCCGAGAAAGGCATGTGAACTCCTTTGGGTGTAATGAGTACTGCACCAACACCACGACCATTCATGTTAACGGCCCCATCAAACATCATAGTCCATTCTTCTTCTGGGTCAGGCCCTTCAGTGTGAATAGGCTCTTCATGATCTTTTGCTTTAATGAACATGATGTCTTCATCAGGGAAGTCAAACCTCATAGGCTGGTAGTCATCAATGGGTTGCTCGGCAAGATATTCAGATAGCACACTGCCCTTGATGGCTTTCTGAGATGTGTACTGTATATCATATTCTGTGAGAATCATCTGCCATCTTGCAACCCGTCCGGTAAGAGCCGGCTTCTCGAAAATGTACTTAACTGGATCCATTTTTGAGATTAACAAGGTAGTGTGGGACAACATATACTGTCTCAGTCGGCGAGCAGCCCACGCTAAAGCACAGCAAGTTTTCTCGAGCAGTGAATAACGTTGTTCACAGTCGGTAAACTTTTTGCTCAGGTAGTATATTGCATACTCTTTTCGACCAGACTCGTCATGCTGACCTAGTACACACCCCATTGACTCTTCTAATACTGTCAAGTACATAATCAGAGGTCTTCCTTCAACTGGCGGCATGAGGATTGGAGGTTCTTGCAGATATTCCTTGATCTTGTCAAAAGCCTTCTGGCAATCTTCGTTCCACCTGACCGTATGTTCTTTTCTTAACAGCTTGAACAAGGGCTCGCAGGTTGCTGTAAGGTGAGATATGAACCGTGAAATGTAGTTCAATCGACCTAAGAACCCTCGAACTTCTTTCTCAGTTTTCGGTGCAGGCATCTCTTGAATAGCTTTGACTTTATCAGGGTCAACTTCAATCCCCTTCTCGCTTACAATAAAGCCCAGCAGCTTACCGGATCGCACCCCGAATGTGCATTTGTTGGGGTTCAGCTTTAGTTGGTATTTCCTCAGACGCTTGAACAACTTCAGCAGATTCACCAGGTGATCTTCCTCTGTAAGGGACTTGGCAATCATGTCATCCACGTAACATTCTATTTCTTTGTGGATCATATCGTGGAATAATGTCACCATAGCCTGTTGATACGTTGCACCAGCATTCTTCAGTCCGAATGGCATCACTTTGTAACAGAACGTGCCCCAAGGCGTGATGAATGTTGTCTTCTCCATGTCTTCAGGTGACATCTTGATCTGATTATATCCTGAAAATCCATCCATGAAGGAGAATACCGAGAACTGAGCCGTGTTATCCACCAATACATCAATGTGAGGTAATGGGAAGTCATCCTTCGGGCTGGCTCTGTTCAGATCCCGATAATCAACACACATCCTTACCTTACCGTCTTTCTTAGGCACAGGCACAATATTAGCAACCCACGGCGGATAGCTAGTCACAGCAAGGAACCCGGCGTCCCACTGCTTTTGTACCTCTTCCTTGATTTTCATAGCCATGTATGGGCGAGTTCGGCGCAACTTCTGTTTAACTGGTGGGCATTCTTCCCTTAGAGGCAGCTTGTGCACAACAATATCGGTATCCAACCCTGGCATATCTTGATACGACCAAGCAAACACATCAACATACTCTTGAAGCAGATCTATCAGTTGTCTCTTCACTGAGTCTTGCAGGCAGGCCCCGATTTTAACTTCTTTCACGTCTTCGTCTGTACCAAGATTAATCACTTCAACCTCCTCCTGGTGAGGAGTAATAACCTTTTCCTCCTGTCTCAACAACCTGGCTAGCTCTTCAGGAAGCTCACATTCTTCATCAACCCCTTCATCAGCTTGATTGATTGGATTGTCAAAGTCATACGATATCATAGCCGTGCTGTTGTCGGTGCTGTCTGGAAGGCGCTCTCTGCAAGGGTTTAGTTTGTTCATTTTAGTGATTGATTTTAATCTTGCTTTAGAAAAAAGTGAAATGAAGTTATCATTTTGAAAACACCGCCATTTATTTTTGTACAAAAAGAAAAATGGAAAAACAGTGAGCAGAAAAGAAAAAGACTCATTTGCGAAAAGATGTCTGATATTTCATTAATTTAATCTTGTTTGCACAAAAGTACAAATGGCCCTGATTACAAAATGAGTCTTGTCATCTTGGGCAAGATGCAAGACTTTGATGCATGCTATAAAAAATACAGGAAATAATAATTACTCTGCATGAGTAACTCTTATAATTTCCTGGGAAGACCAGTTCGAGACACTGCTCCCCGGGATCTTTGGACGAATCCAATTCTCCAGATTGCGCTCCTCTTCCAGCTCGTCTTCCAGACAGTTGATAGCATCGGGGGTAAGCATCCCCCCACTGACAAAACCTGGCTCTGCAGCAGCCTTTGCTTGATGTTGAGTTGGTCTGTAACCCAACCCAAATTTGTCCTTCTTCTCCTCCACAGCTAAAACCTTGCCCCAGCCTAGGGCAGTTCCTTCCTCAACAACCTTCCGGGCTTGTTGGTAAGACGACATGGAGATACCTGACACGGCAGATGCTTCATTGACATTCAAGGCTTCAAAACCTTGGCTCATTGTTTCATGGATCTCCCCATCCATCTCAATGTACTTGTAGGTAGCCAGATGGCTAACGAAAATATCCTCTTCCCCACAGATTGTGACAACTTGACCTTCCCACTCAAATTATAACTTTTGGTGAAGGGTAGACATTATTGCGCCGGCGGCGTGAATCCAGGGTCTACCCAACAAACAGCTGTAGGCGGGCTGAATGTCCATCACATAAAAGATAGTTTTAAAGGTCTGCGGGCCAATTGTCACGGGCAGCTCAATCTCTCCCAGAACCGATCTCTTCGAACCATCAAAGGCTCTTACCACCAGGTTGCTGGGTCTCAATGCCAATCCGTCATATTCTAGCTTCACCAGAGCCTTCTTTGGTAAGACATTCAGGGAAGAACCTGTGTCCACCAACACATGAGAAAGGACAGCTCCTTTGCATTCCATAGTTATGTGCAAGGCTTTGTTGTGATTGCGGCCATCCGCTGTCAAGTCAGAATTGGTAAACCCTAGCCCATTGCTAGCAGTAACATTCCCAACCACGGTTTCCAATTGGTTGACAGTAATCTCCTCAGGCACGTAAGCTGCGTGCAAGACTTTAAGTAGTGCATTCCGATGGGCTTCGGAGCACATAAGCAGTGAGAGGATGGAGATTTTGGATGGCGTCTGGTGAAGCTGATCCACAACTTTATAATCGCTCTTTTTGATGATCCGCATAAACTCATCAACTTCCTGATCGAATGGAGTCTTCAGGGTTTCTTTGGCAGCTGGATCTTCCTGCACCGGGCCTTTTCCTTTTGCCTTGGCAGCAGCTTCTGCTTCGGCTGTAGGTCTTTGGACTTGTGAAGCAAAGAGACGTCCGCTTCGAGTGAAGCCTCCGCCTCCCCCCACATTATCTACTTGTGGTGCAGGTGCTGATTTTTCAAGAGTGATTCTTTTTCCTTCACAATACACGTCAGAGCCATAGTGCCAAGGGATGGCCCTATTGCTTTCATATGGTACTGGTCCAGGCACCGTGACAGTGACCGGACTGATTGCTGCTGCTGAAGGGACTGTTATTGTTTGTGGATCATAAAAGATTGTAACTGGTGCTCTGGCGGGAGCAGCACCTTCTGAATGGTAGGCAGAATTATTTTCAGGATCGTAGAATATGGTAACAGTGGAGACATCTTCATGATTGATTGCTGGTGTTGTAGGAGGTTTTGTTGGAAGGACTGTTGTTGTTGTTGATGGAGATTCGAAATGGAATGAAGCTAAAGTTGTAGCAGGAGAAACTGTTGAAAACTGATCATTTGGGAGGACAGATGAAGTACTTGTTGATGTTGCTGATGAATTGTCGGGAACAATAGTTGCTGTAGTTGTAGGAGGTTCTGAAACCGTTGTTGATGAAGTTGTCGGATTTGTCGGAAATGATGTAGTGATCTGTAGCAGGCCACTCTGAATAAGGCTGTCAATGCCATTCCTCAGGTCCTCACACCCATTCCATGAAATATTGCAGTAGGGACACCCTAGTTCACACCCCGGAAATATTTGGCTTTCACGGAGTTGAGCTTTGATTTCCACCAATGGTGTCCTGATCTGATCCACACTGGTTATTAAATAAGACGGTTGGTCTTCTTCAATAGCGTTAATTCGAGGACCACCATGGTTTGGCATTGGGTTTTTATTGACATTGGGCGGCGGTGCAAAATTCAGAGCCTTGGAGTCTACCAAGTCTTGTACCTTCATATGCAGAGCTCTGCATTTTTCTGTACTGTGACCAGGCGCGTTCGAATGAAAAGCACACCTGGCATTGGAGTCATAGTTTCTTGGTAGACTGTTGGGATCCGGAGGTGCCAACGTTCTTAGCTCAACTAGGTTGAGTTTCAGAAGTTGTGGCAGCAAGGCAGCATACGGCATTGGGATCGGGTCGACCACTCTATTAGCTTTAGATGGCCTTTGTTGGAATGGCCTCTGTTGATTGTTGTTGTTGGTGTTGTTGCTATAGTTCCTTGGAGGATATTGATTCTGCTGATACTGAGGTTGTTGTTGGAAGTTTTGTTGCGGAGGTTGATAGACTGGCTGAGGATGAGCTGGAGCAGGGATAGTGACTGCTGCTATTGTCCTTTGAACATACTGGGGCCTACTGTAACACGGTGGGAGAACTGACTTTAAACAATGTTGCGGATAGCAAGAGTCGCCACCGACTTTTATTTTATCCATAAGGAAAGGTTATAAAAGAACAGGAAAGACCTTAGAGAATATTTTGGGTCCGGGGGGTAGGTTATGAAAAGGGAAGGTATTAGCATCCTTTTCATCCATGGTTATCCATGGGCTCTTAGGTACTTAAGCTCACTTTAAATTGATTTTGAAAGTGTAGTGTGTGAATAGAAAAAATCTTCAGAATAGTTTAGTAATAACCCATGTATGGATGTGTAAAAAACTTGTTTGAAAATTTGTTTGAAATTTGTTTAAGTGTGAAAAAGTTTTGAAGTGAGCAAGTACCTAGGAGTAACCTACCCTAATGTTTAAGGTCTTTCTTATTCTTTATCTTTTCCTTAGTAAGACTATCCCTACTATAATGGAGTAGGTAGTCCTTACTTTGGATGTTAAGGGACATGTGAGGGACAATTTGATTTTGAAGGCCATTGTGGGGTGTAATAAGCACAAGGAAGGGACTATCATCATTTATTTCGAAGGGACTCGATTCGTATAGGCAACCATGAGGGACTTTGATGATTTTCTTTCGAGGGACTTGCTTTATACACCCCACTTAACCATTATTCGTAGGCAACCTGAGGGATAATCTTAGAAAGTGAGACGGCGATCGACTTACGTGTGTGACATGTTTAATTTAATTATCTTACATTAAAAATTATCTAAATTTATTTTTAAATAACAAACATGTTTTGTCACTCCCTAAATTACTAACCACAACGATAATAATGATTAAATAATTACAATTACATCCGGGAAACAATTACAAGAAATTATAATAATAAGCAAAATATTAAACAAAATAATAAATAAGTAAACAATAAATATAAGGGGTTAGTAAATAACGATAAATAAGATTAGCAAAATAATAATAATAAACATAATTGAATTATAAATGGGTTAGTGATAATAATAAGCAATAGAAATAGTTAGTAATGAAAATAAGAAAGGTTAGTAAATAATAAAAATTATAAAGTTAGTGAAATAATAAGCATAATAATTAATAATAATGTAAAATTAACAAAACAAAATAAATAATATGGTTAGTAGTAAAAATTAATCAAAATATTACAAATTTTAATATGAACAATTATATTTAGAAAAAAACAAACATGAATAAACAATTATTTTAATTTACCAATTATTAAGTTATTTTTAAATATATTATAACTACAAAAAACCTAATTATTATAAACACAATTATTTCTAAACAAAAGTTATATATAAAAAAAAAACGTTTACTTAATATATAAAGAGAAAAATAAATTATAAGTATATTTACAAAAAAACTTTAATTTCTAATAATATGAAATATATTTATATTTTAGATGAGAGAAATAATTTATAATTATATTTACAATATTTACATGAATCATATTAAACAAATATACCTACATTATAATTACATTTAACAATTAGAAAATAAAATTACTTAAAAAAAATAGAATTAGCTTTTTATTTTAAAAAAAATTTTAGAGTTTTACAAAATTAGGGTTTTATTAGAGAAATAATTTTTAGGGTTTGGATTTAATATACAAAATAAATAAACATATATTACAATTTAATTATAAATAACTTCAATTGAGAAAAATAAAAGTTTAGAATTTTTATTTAAGAAAAAATGTGAGTATTGTTTTAGATATTTAATCAATATATACATACATTATTTATTTTTTAATTGATAATAAGAAAATAGTTAAACAAATTAATTAAATAACTGAAACAGAAAATAGGGAAAAAGAAACTTACCTTGGCTGGGTTTGAACCCAGGACGTTCTGCCTGCTAGCTCCAAAATCCCCCACCAGGCCAGCCAAGCGTAGGTGATAGAAGAATGAACAAAGTTTGTTTTATGCCTTGCCTTGCAAAATCCAGAAAATGATGAAAAATAAAAGGCCTGGGTTGGTGTTGAACCCAGGACCTTATGGATGTACATACGCGCGCTTTACCACCTGGCTGGGAGAGCCCTTCTGGTCATGGATTGATAACAACATATTATATATTATGCTTGCTTTTATCCTGAAAATAAAACAAAAATAATGGCCCCAGCATGATTCGAACCCTGGCCATTGCATCAAACGCATACGCATCCTTCCACTAGGACAAGCATCAGGCTTGTGATAATAAACAAAACATGAAAATAATATTTGAAATCAAAATTTGAAATATGGACTGCGCGCCAAGCCAGTCATCTTCTTCCTCAAAATTCGTAGGATTTTCCTACGAATATTATTACAAATTTTCCTGCGAAGAATATTTTCCCAGCAAAACCTATGAACATCAACAAGCAATGAAAACGTACAATTTCACAAAATTGAAAACATAAACACATTCCAGAGGTCCATTCAAGTCAAGCCATGATCTTAGAAATCATTTATATTTTGTAAATCACGAAACCCCAATTCTTGGTCAAAACCCTAACTATGGTGAATTTCGTTTTAGGCCATAGAGCTTCACCAAATCATCCAGATTCCATCTATGAACATTGACAAACAAAGTTATGTAAACAAATTTCAATAATAGGCAAGGAATCATTGGAATCGAAAAAAAATCATTCAAGAGTAAAGAGGATTCGGGTTGGCCAATGTAGTGCACATGGGATGCCAATGAGGGATGCTTTAGCTTCAATGATGTCTAAAGAACACGTCTATGTTCTTAGTTTACCTTGAAACCTCTTGTATGGAAGAAACCGAATCTCACTTTTGGAAGGATTTTTGTGCTTTTGAACTTACCTCTAGGCTGCTGGATTTCGTGTATGAGGACTAGGGTTATGCTTAGTATATATGTGGGAGTGATTTAGGTCAGAAACATGGATGGGTTGTGTGGATATTTGATCCAAAAAAGATTGAAATTGATCAAGTGTTAAAAGTCAAATATTTGCTCTTGAATGCTTGCTTTTTTGGGATAATTCACATGATTTCATTCCTCTTTGACTCCAATCACCCTTTAAGACTTTCTAGATTCAATCACAAAAATATATCTTCATGTTTAATATTTTATTTAAATTTAAAATGATTTTAAATGTAGTAAATCATAATAAATTAATTAAATAAAATAAAAAATATGAAAATATCATGGAAATTTCGTGCATGTTATTATTGTATGGGTTGGGTCATAATTTGGCCAGCCCATTTGGAGAAAATTGCTTTTAGGCCCTCTTTTTCAATATAAACCCTCACAAAATTGCCCAACTTTGCAAGGACACATCTCCCTCAATTTTAAAGGTATGAGGGTGTTCTTGGACTTTTTGGAAAGCTTGAAGAGTCCTCTAAACAACCCCATTGGTTTCAGGTCCATATCATTTACCAATCTCAAGTTATGCCCTTTTGAAGTTGTTGACTTTTTGTTGACTTTTGAAATGACCTATAATGTCCTAGATCATATCTTTCAAATGAAGCATTTTTGGGCTTAACCTTCAACATCAAAGTTGTAGGTAATTCAATTTCCTTCAAAATGAGCTTTGGATGGAAACTTGGTGATGAAGTATGTGAAAGTTATGCCTGGTCAAAGTTCAGTTGACTTTTACTGAGGAAACCCTAATTTAGAAACTCCTGATTATTGATGATCTGGAATCTCCTTGATGAATCATGATCAACCCTTGATCAAATGATGAATTTTACTTCATATACTTGATGTTGGGAAAAAATCATGAAGTTTGACTTTGGTTTGACCACAGTTGACCTCAGTTTGACTTTTTAACTGCATTGACTGATTTTGACTTATCTGATCATCTGACTGAGCAAACTTTTGAGAAAAGTCTTGAAACTTGACATGGGGATTCTTAAACACATATAAGATGTTATGAAACTCACTTGAGGTATTGGAAGTCCATTTAGCCTGATTAAAGTCAAAACCCTAGTTTTGGATGCACTGCTTAGGAGGTGCATTGTCTGAGGGAATTGTCAACTCCTTTGACCAATTGTGAACTTTGTGAACCTTGTGGATCATCATAAACTGTCTTGTGAACCTCATGGGAGGTATTGTGAAGCTTGTGAACCTTGTGAACCTCCTGAAGTGGCTTTGTAGACCTCATGGACCTCAGGAAAGCTTTGTAATCATTATGAAACTTGTGAACCTTGTGAACCTTCATAAAGTAACTTGTGGACTTCATGAATCTCAAGGAAGGTTTTATAAATGTAGAGAAACTTGTGAACCTTGTGAACCTTCAAGAAGTTACTTGTAGACTTCCTGAGCCTCATGAAAGGTATTGAAAGTATTGAGAAACTTGTGAACCTTGTGAACCTTCATAAAGTGACTTGTAGACTTCATGAACCTCATGAAAGGTTATGCAAGTGTTGGAAAACTTGTGAACCTTGTGAACCTTCTTATAACACAAAGTCTTGTATTGTGAGGGCAAATTTTGGGGTGCAACAGCTGCCCCTGTTCAATTTTCTGAAACCTAAGGGGTTAGATTGGTATACTTACCAGTCGTGACCTGGAAGGTTGAAGGGGATTGAACACAAAAGCCCAAAAATTTGCACTCACCAGTGCATAGAGTGATATTGATGGTTGGTTGAACATGATTGAGTGGGCTTAAAGATGCCACTAGGGGAAAGTTCTTCAGCAGTATAATGAGAGTTGTCAGGAGTTTGGAGTAATACTGATGTAACAGCATGTCTTCATGAGGATAGAGCAATCAATAATGGTAACCCTAAAGCAGTCTTGAAGAAATAATATGATTTCAGGAGGATAGAGCAATGGATAGCTCTAAAGCAGTCTTGAAGTAATGATATGACTCCAGGAGGATAGAGCAATGGATATCTCTAAAGCAGTCTTGAAGTAATAATGTGATTTCAGGAGGATAGAGCAATGGCTAGCTCTAAAGCAGTCTTGAAATAATAATGTGATTTGTCTTCAGGAGGATAGAGCAATGGATAGCTCTAAAGCAGTCTTGAAGTCATAAGAAGCTTATCAGGAGGATAAAGTAACCCTGAGGTGACAATAAAGCAGTCCCAAAGTAATAAGAAGCTCATCAGGAGGATAAAGTAACCCTGAGGTGACAATAAAGCAGTCCCAAAGTAATAAGAAGCTCATCAGGAGGATAAAGTAACCCTGAGGTTACAATAAAGCAGTCCTGGAGATCATAAGTTTGTTTGTTGGATAATCAACCTGAAACAAGGTAGCATTCTGTATAATAATATTAGTTTATGCTTTATGCATGCATGTATGATATGATGCACTTAGGTAATGTACTATATGTCTATGGATATGTATGCTATGGTATGATGTAAATGATGTATGTATGATATGATACTGCCGGAAGCGTCTGGATATCTTCATATAACAACTGCTGACCAGGGAAAATAAATCCCGATTCGTTGCTGAAGAATATATAACCCTCTGTCTGCTGGGGATAACATAGTATAAATGGCCTCCCGTATGCTGGAGATAACATGGTATGGATAACCTCCCGTTGTTGGGGATGGTAAGGTATAGATATAACCTCCCGTTGTTGGGGATGGTAAGGTATATATAACCTTCATTTTCGTTTGATAGTAGGATAAGTATAACATCCCGTCTTCGTTCGTCGTACCCTTATTGGAAAGTAATTTCCCGAATATCCGTATGAGGATAAAAGAGATGGATATAAATTCCAGGGGAGATAAGACTTTATGAAGATGGATTCGTCCTACTGAGGGTTTGTAACTGTCTTGTAAAGGTGAACTGGCGAAGCTTCGTTGAGATCCTTCCCTCGTTCGTCCTTAGTAAATACTATTACTGCATTTTCATGCATTTCTGGTAAACATTAATCATATTCAAAAGCATACATTCAAACACAACCAATGGACGTTTCGCTTATGTAAATAGGGTAAAAGTAAATCTGGATTTCAAAGATGGAATTTATTTATATCAAAAAGTGACCCATACATGGGTAAGTTTGTACAAGGAGACATAAACCCTAGTAAGAGGATTTTGTCGTAAAATTTTTACAAAAGGAAATCAGCTATGTGGGAAACAATCCTATTGAGTTTCAATTCTACTATTGCCACTCAAGTATCTCATCTTCTTGCTGTTGAGACGGAAACGATTGGATTGAGCTTTATCTGTTCGAGCTTGAGTAAGTAGTACAACTGGTTGCAGTTTCATGGGTGATCCAAACGAGACATAGTCATACGCTTTAATCCCTAACTTTTGCCTGGATTGCCCTTTCAGGTTTTCAATCCACCGGGATACCCTTTTTTGCCCAAGCCGCCTTTTCAGGTTTTCGACTTGCCGGGTGTACATCTTTTTTATATATATCCCTAATTTTTGCCCAAACCCTTTTGGTTTGCCGGGATGCCCTTATTTTTGCCTAGGCCTGTCAACCTAGCGGGTCTCTTTTTATGCGTAGTATTTTTTAACTATGTCTGCGTTTACAGGCTGTGGGAAGTCCTCACCATCCATTGTAGTCAGTATCATGGCACCTCCTGAGAATACAGTCCTGACTACAAATGGTCCTTCATATGTTGGAGTCCACTTGCCCCTAGGATCACCCTGTGGTAATATGATACGCTTGATTACCAAGTCACCAGCCTGATATACCTTTGGCTTAACCTTCTTGTTAAAAGCCTTGATCATCCGTTTCTGGTACATCTGGCCATGACAAACTGCTGCTAACCTCTTCTCATCAATCAAATTTATCTGGTCCAGTCGAGTCTGAATCCACTCATCTTCATCCAAGCCTGCATCCTTCATAATTCTCAAGGAGGGGATCTGAACTTCAATGGGCAGAACTGCTTCCATACCATAGACTAAAGAGAATGGGGTTGCCCCTGTTGAAGTACGTATTGTGGTACGATAACCATGAAGAGCAAATGGCAACATCTCATGCCAATCCTTGTAAGTAACAGTCATCTTCTGTACAATCTTCTTAATGTTCTTATTAGCAGCCTCAACTGCCCCATTCATCTTTGGACGATACGGAGAAGAGTTGTGATGCTTAATCTTGAACTGCGTGCAAAGATCAGTAATCATAGTGTTGTTCAGATTAGAGCCATTGTCAGTGATGATCCTTTCAGGGATGCCATACCTACATATGAGATTATTCTTGATGAACCGAGCCACAACATTCTTAGTCACAGATGCATATGAAGCTGCCTCTACCCACTTCGTAAAATAATCAATAGCAACCAGGATGAAACGATGCCCATTAGAAGCAGTAGGTTTGATCTCACCAATCATATCAATGCCCCACATGGAAAAGGGCCAAGGAGCAGTCAACACATTCAATGGTGATGGAGGTACATGAACCTTATCAGCATAAATTTGACACTTGTGACATGTTCTGGAGTGTTGATAGCAATCAGCTTCCATGGTAGACCAATAGTAACCTGCTCTCAATATCTTCTTTGCCATGGTATGACCACTAGAATGAGTGCCAAAGGTCCCATCATGCATCTCTTCCATAATCTCAGTTGCTTCCTTCTTATCCACACAACGAAGCATAGTTGAATCATGATTGCGCTTGTACAGAATGCCATTACTTAGAAAGAACTTAGCAGAGAACCTTCTCAGAAACTTCCTATCTTTGACAGACGCCCCTTCAGGGAATTCCTGAGCTTCAAGATATCTTTTCACTTCATAGAACCAAGGCTTCTCCTCTGCCCCTTCAGTGTCAATCTCATTGCAGTATGCAGGCTTCTCAAATCTATCAATAGTAATCTTGGGAGCTTCATCATCCCAACTGATCTCAAACATAGATGCCATGGTGGCTAATGCATCTGCCAACTGATTCTCTCTTCGTGGAATATGTCCAAAGGTAATCTCTTTGAAATGTGGGATCAAAGACAACACATGCTCTCTGTAAGGAATGAGATTATCATGCTTGGTATCCCAATCTCCTTTAATCTGACTCACTACCAGGGCTGAATCTCCATACACATCAAGGAACTGAATCTTCATATCAATAGCAACTTTAATACCCATGATACATGCCTCATATTCAGCCATGTTATTGGTACAATAGAAACAAAGTCTGGCAGTAATCGGGGTATGACAACCTTCAGGGGAACTAATTACAACACCAACACCATTACCATGTGCATTGGAGGCACCATCAAAAACCATAGTCCATCGGGATCCTTGTTCAGGTCCGTCATATTGTCCAGGTTCTTTGGTAACAGTCATAATGTCTTCATCAGGGAACTCAAAATTCATTGACTGGTAATCATCTACTGCTTGATGAGCCAAATGATCAGCAACAACACTTCCCTTAATGGCCTTCTGAGTAGTATACTGTATATCATATTCTGTCAAGATCATTTGCCATCTTGCAATTCTTCCGGAGAGAGCAGGTTTCTCAAATATGTACTTGATTGGATCCATCTTTGAAATCAACAAGGTAGTATGGGTCAACATATACTGTCTTAGTCGGCGAGCAGCCCATGCCAAAGCGCAACAAGTTTTCTCGAGCAGTGAGTATCTTGTTTCACAGTCGGTAAACTTTTTGCTAAGGTAGTATATTGCCTGCTCTTTTCGACCAGACTCGTCATGTTGCCCCAACACACACCCCATTGAATTGTCTAGCACTGTTAAGTACATAATCAAGGGTCTTCCATCAACTGGTGGCATCAAAATTGGTGGCTCTAGCAGATATCTCTTAATCTCATCAAAGGCAGTCTAGCACTCATCATTCCATCACCTGATCTTTCTTCAACAACTTGAAGATTGGCTCACAGATGGTGGTTAACTGGGAAATAAACCTTGCAATGTAGTTCAATCGTCCCAAGAAACCTCTAACCTCCTTCTCAGTACGGGGAGCTGGCATCTCTCGTATAGCTTTCACTTTTGCAGGATCCACTTCAATACCTTTTCCACTGACAATGAAACCCAGGAGTTTTCCAGACCTAACTCCAAAAGTACACTTGTTTGGATTCAACCTCAACTTGTATTTCTTCAACCTCTCAAACAACTTGTGCAGATGATCAAGATGTTGCTCTTCATTCTGAGATCTGGCTATCATATCATCCACATATACCTCTATCTCATAATGAATCATATCATGAAACAAAGCCACCATAGCACGCTGATATGTTGCCCCTGCATTCTTCAAACCAAATGGCATCACCTTATAACAAAAATTGCCCCACTGTGTCACAAATGTTGTCTTCTCCATATCTTCAGGTGCCATCTTGATTTGATTGTAGCCAGAGAAACCATCCATAAAAGAGAATACCTTATGCTGAGCAGTGTTGTCTACCAAAATGTCAATATGAGGAAGTGGAAAGTCATCTTTGGGGCTAGCCTTGTTCAAATCTCTGTAGTCTACACACATACGTACCTTACCATCTTTCTTAGGAACTGGTACCACATTTGCAACCCACTGAGGATAAGAAGTTACTGCTAAGAACCCTGCATTGAACTGTTTCATTACCTCTGCCTTGATCTTTTCTGACATTTCAGGACGCATACGACGAACCTTCTGCTTCTTTGGACGACAATCTTCTTTCACTGGTAAACGGTGAACCACAATGTCTGTATCCAACCCTGGCATATCTTCATAAGACCATGCAAAGATCTCCACATAGTCACGTAACATTTGAATCAACTTGCTCTTGACACTGTCCTCTAAATCAGCCCCTACCTTGACCTCTTTTCTGTCTTCCTCAGTTCCCAGATTCACAACTTCGACTGGCTCTTCATGTGGCTGTATAGCTTTCTCTTCCTGTTGTAACAACCTAGCAAGCTCTACAGGTATTTCACAATCGTCCTCATTTCCGTCTTCAGTTTGATAGACCGGATTCTCGAAATTGTAATTGGCAATAGTAGAACTGTTATCAACAGGATCCAGAGTGGATGGGGATCTGCATTTAGTGATGTGGGTGTGTGTAAGAACACATAGCTGATAAAGCAAAAATAAAGAAAAGAAAGACAAGGAACACAATATTTACTAAAACGAAACGTCCACTGATTTTATTGAATGAAGTATGCAAATGAAATGACAGCCCGTAACAAGCACACCATTGTGCCCCGGGTAAGGCACATGGCTTGAAAGTTTTAATTGTTCAAGAAATTACAAACTTAAAAACATAACACAGTAATAGTATTTACTCCTGACTAAAGGAGATAGGGATAACATCTTCAGCTTTCCAATTATTGAGTCCAGCACCCACAGTAGGAAAAATCCAAGCATCCAAGTTGTAGTCTTCATCATAGTCTCCCACAGCATTGATAACCCCTTGATTGGTGATACGAGCAGCACGAGCACGACGAACAACCTTCTGGGACTCTGCAGTGAAACCCAAACCAAACTTGTCAGACTTGTATGGAATATCAGGAAGCTGACCCCAAATAGTACAACCACCTTCATCCACCACAGCTCTAGCATCATTGAGGGAAGCCATTGCCATTGTTGGAGGTTTTCTGATGACCACAGGAACTTTCTTCACATCAGGAGGAGCTACACAATCATTAACAACCCAGGGAACCACTTCAAATGACTGACACGGAGTCTCAATGTATTCACCTTCTACTTCCAGATATTTGAAAGTATTTACATGGCTGACAAAGTATTCTTCTTCTCCAAAGACAGTAACAACTTTTCCATTCACCGGATATCTCAACTTTTGGTGCAATGTAGAGGTCACAGCACCTGCCCCATGGATCCAGGGACGACCAAGCAGACAAGAGTATGAAGGACGAATATCCATCACATAGAATGTAGCAGTAAACACCTGAGAGCCAACCTTGATTGGAAGATCAATTTCCCCATGCACTACTCTTCTAGAACCATCAAAAGCCTTTACCACAATATTACTGGGTTTCAACACAGTATCTTCAGGACTCAGCTTATTCAGGACTTCTTTGGGTAACACATTCAGAGAGGAACCATTGTCTATCAGCACATGTGACAGGGTAGTGCCCCTGCATTCAATTGAAATATGCAAGGCCCTGTTATGGTCCCTCTTGGCAGGGGTCAAATCAGCATCAGAAAATCCTAACCCATTATCATAGGTCAAGTGGGCAACACAGTTTTCAAATTGATCAACAGAAATTGCACTGGGCACATGAGCAGACTTCAGAAACTTGATCAAGGACTTGGCATGAGCCTCAGAACACAGCAATAAGGACAACATAGAAATCTTTGAGGGAGTATGCCCCAACTGATCCACAATGTCATAATCACTCTTGCGAATGATTTTCAATACTTCTTCCATTTGCTTAGAGAGATCATCAGCAGCTGGCACATCAGTAGATACAGGCTCAATAACAGGACCTTTGCCCCGAGCATCAGTGGTGGAAGTAGCAGCAGGAGTAACTGCACTCTTAGAAGCAACTGGAGGAGAGAAGACTCTTCCACTACGAGTGATCTTGCTAGATCCAGCAATATTATCAATGTCAGCAGGCACATCAGGTAAAGGCTCCTGTTTGACACCATGGATGTAAACATCGGACCCATAGTGCCAAGGCACAGCTTTATCAGATGTATAGGGAATAGGACCAGGAGTAGTAATGATCAGAGGAGCCACTCTGGCTTCAGCAACAACTTTCACAGGACCTTCAGCAGTAATCTTGATTGGGCCCTGACGAGTAATTTTAATAGGACCCTTTGAAGTGATTCTTACCGGTACTTTGTCAACCATGTCAACCTCTTCAATCTTCTTACCCTGAGTCAGATGATCCACCATATCTTCTACAGATGCTGGTCTTCTTTCAAACACTATAGTATACTTATCCATGAGACGTTGAATTCCATCTCTCAAAATGAAGCAACTATCTGGTTTATAGGTACAATACAGACAATCTTCACGACAACCTGGAAAGATCCCAGCTTGTACTAACCTCTTTTTGATAACAGACAATGGTGTGGTCAACTCCATAACTGAATAGACATGCAGGTCTTCTTCATCAATGGCATTGACAGTCTTCTCGTGATTTGGCAGTGGTGCTGTAATCACATTTGGTGGATCAAACTCAATTTCTCCAGCATCAATCATATCTTGAATTTTGTTCTTCAAGACCCAGCAGTTATTAGTATCATGTCCTGGACAGTTTGAATGATATGCACATCGTGCATTGGGATTGTACTTGGGAGAAGTAACATTGGGATTCTGAGGAGCCTCCCTCAGGGTAATAAGTTCAGCCTTCAACAGGTGTTGCAATGCCTGAGCCATTGACATGTTGATCTTCGTGAACTGTCTTCTAGCCCTCTGTTGGTTGCCCTGAGGCTGCTCTGTTGTTGCAGGAGTTGGATTTGAAATATGAACTGCACTAACAGACTGATGTCTTCTGTTACGATCAGGTTGACCATAAACAGCATTGGATTCTTTCTTCCCAGTGGGAGGCTTCTTTGCAGCACCTGATGAAGAAGTGCCCACTTGGATCTTACCATTCTTGATACCATTCTCTACCCGCTCTCCTGTCATAATCAACTCAGTGAAGCCAGATGATGAGCTTCCAATGAGATGACTGTAAAACGGACCATTCAGCGTACACATGAACATATCAACCAATTCCCTATCAGTCAAAGGGGGTTGAACCCTTCCAGCTAGATCTCTCCACTTCTGAGCATACTCCTTAAAACTTTCTTTGGCACCCATAGACATGCTCTGAAGTTGCATGCGAGTGGGGGCTAAGTCAGCATTGTATTGATACTGCTTGTAGAAAGCTTCAGCAAGATCATTCCAATCTCTGATGTTAACACTCTCCAACTGATAATACCACTCTAACTGAGCTCCAGATAAGCTCTCTTGAAAAAAAGTGAATCCACAACTTCTTGTCAGCAGTGTGGGGTTGGATCCTTCTGACATAAGACCTCAGATGCAGCTTGGGACAAGAGACCCCATCATAAACCACAAAGGTAGGAACTTTGAAACCAATGGGTATCACAACCCCAGATATCAGACTCAAATCCTCAAAATCCAGCCCAGATGATTTCTGCAATTCCATAGCATCCATCCTATCCACCAGCCTCTTAAACTTGTCTTCATTAGGATCATGGTAGTAATTAGCCTCAGAATCAGAGTTCCCCATAGTGTTGTGGAGACTGCCTCCCTCTTTCTCAGATTCCTCAGATTCATAGTCATCAATCTGTTCCTTGGTCTTGACAGGACCCTTGAACCTTCTTCCCATGTTGAGCAACCCAGCAGACCTTCTAGTCTTCTTAGTCTTCTTGGCCAGCAGTGCCTTCAAATCATCCTGCCCCTTGGATAGGTTCAGGATCAGCTCTTGGAACTGTGCATTCTGTGCCTGAAGATCCTTAACTGATTGTTCAAGAGCCATTGCTGAAATAAACAGCGAGAAGATGAGAAACCTGTGCACAATTATAAACCTGTGATGCAATGAAATGATATGGGAATGCATATGCCATGTTTTCAAGGACCGCCGGATTTAAATTTGCTTAAACAAACAAGAAAGTAACTTTTTATTAGTAATAACTTGTTTTGCCTTTTAGGCTTACAAAAAATGGAAATGAAATAAGTACAAAAGGCGGGGTTTTAAATCTCCCATGGACGTTTCCTATTTGTGTTGAGGTATGAGTTGAGGTTTCGTTCCTCGTGAAGTTGCTTTGTGAGCTCTAGGATTCTTGCTTGGCTTGTCTTGTAATGAGCCTCGAAAGTATCCCTTTGCTCCTTTAGTTGGATCCACGATCTCTGCAAGTCTTCCATATCAGTAGGCATGTCTGGGTGAAGGATGGTATAAGCTGTGTCTCCTTCAGCAACAGGTTCCATGGTAACTGGTAGGACGGCAGGATATGGCATCATGAGTGTCTGAGCACGAGATCGTACCCATCTGAGATAAGCCTCCATAGGAATAGTGTACTTAGGCTCCAGTGTCTTGCTGTCAACCCTGTTTACTTTTCCCCAGGCTCGTATGAATTTCTGACGGTAACCCTGAAGATCGTTGTCGTAGTCAAACACAATGCCCTGAATCAACATGTCATGTGGACCATCACTCCGGGCGTAACCAAATTGTCGTAAAGCTAGAGATGGGTTGTAGGTGATGCCTCCTCTTATGCCTAGAAGTGGCACATTAGGAAACTCCCCACAACGGTCAATGATAGTGACATTCTCCATAGATCTGGAGCACCAATGAATATCTGAGTGAGATAGTGACATGATCCTTTTGGACCATCTGAACCCTTGCTCATTCTTCATTACTGAGCGAGGAAGGTGAGAAATAAACCACCTGGATAGTAAAGGTATGCAGCACATCAAAGTTCCTCGTGCCTTCGTAGTACGGGCATGAAAAGAGTGTAAGATGTCTCCAAGTAATGTAGGCACTGAATTATGGGCCAGAAATATGTTGATGGCATGTACATCTATAAACTGGTCTGGATTGGGGAACAACACTAAGCCATAGATCAATAGGGCTAAGATCTCCTCAAAAGCATCATAACTCATAGCTTTCAGGAACACTTGAGCTTTCTCCATCAATACCTTAGCAAGGATACCCTTAACTCCACTCCTTGTTTCTAGGACAATGTCTGATTTCTTCAAATGTAGGGCTGCAACAATGACTTCAGATTTAGGCTCTTTTTCCAAGCCCGTGAAGGGTTTCTGATCAAGAATAGGTATACCCAGAAGCTTGGAGAACTCTTCCATTGTAGGAACCAACTGATAGTCGGGGAATGTGAAACAATGATGTTTAGGATCAAAGAACTGAAACAGAACACTCATCATGTCTTCATTGAACCCTGAAGTGACTAAATCCAGTAGGTGACCATTCCTCTTGATGAATTGGGAGTTTTCAGAAACTTGAGAGATCAATTCCTTAAGCTTAGGATGTATTCCTACAAAGTTGATCCGGGTAGTATTCCTACGAGCAGAAGCCATGACCTGCAACAAAGAACAAAGATAAATCCTTTGGTCCTTGAAATGGTTAGTGAAAATGCTATGCTTATGATGCATGATGATGTTATGATGTTATGTTCAATCACAAACATGTGGCACACACAAACAAATCACACAATAGCCCTAGGTTTGAAGGCTTGCATGAGGTTTAAAGGTAAGTACCCTCCCCTAAAGTTTAGTTGGTTCATCCTGTCCTACAAAAGTAACCAGGTTCTAAGGGATCTCAATATCATTGATCCTTCACAAGGGTGGCTGTTCAGTTGGCAACTTACTTGCCAACCAAAACCCTCCAAGTTTAAGATCTCAATGAGTGTAGTATCGAGTATCAACCAACTTCAGTCTTCACCAAAGCCGGTTATCTCACTACTTTCTAAAGGCCAAGATGGGATGACTAAGGTTCTAAAAGTCAGTTAGTGTATTGACAACATATGGCAGCCTCATATTATCCTCAACTTTACTTAAGGAACATAAGCACCAACCAAGAAGTCACACTAACTATGGCCACCAGATCAACCATATCGGTATACGCCGTACAGTTTCCTTGGTCTATTGCCCTTTACCTGAGGTACACTAGATCCGGGTTAGGATCTTTCACACATAAGAGCACCCAACAAGTAAAGTAAAAAGCAAACAAGGCAAACAATTTTAAAGTGATCTAATTCCTAAGGGTACCCCTCTTTAATATTAAATCCCCGGCAGAGTCGCCAGTTCTGTAACACGGTGGGAGAACTGACTTTAAACAATGTTGCGGATAGCAAGAGTCGCCACCGACTTTTATTTTATCCATAAGGAAAGGTTATAAAAGAACAGGAAAGACCTTAGAGAATATTTTGGGTCCGGGGGGTAGGTTATGAAAAGGGAAGGTATTAGCATCCTTTTCATCCATGGTTATCCATGGGCTCTTAGGTACTTAAGCTCACTTTAAATTGATTTTGAAAGTGTAGTGTGTGAATAGAAAAAATCTTCAGAATAGTTTAGTAATAACCCATGTATGGATGTGTAAAAAACTTGTTTGAAAATTTGTTTGAAATTTGTTTAAGTGTGAAAAAGTTTTGAAGTGAGCAAGTACCTAGGAGTAACCTACCCTAATGTTTAAGGTCTTTCTTATTCTTTATCTTTTCCTTAGTAAGACTATCCCTACTATAATGGAGTAGGTAGTCCTTACTTTGGATGTTAAGGGACATGTGAGGGACAATTTGATTTTGAAGGCCATTGTGGGGTGTAATAAGCACAAGGAAGGGACTATCATCATTTATTTCGAAGGGACTCGATTCGTATAGGCAACCATGAGGGACTTTGATGATTTTCTTTCGAGGGACTTGCTTTATACACCCCACTTAACCATTATTCGTAGGCAACCTGAGGGATAATCTTAGAAAGTGAGACGGCGATCGACTTACGTGTGTGACATGTTTAATTTAATTATCTTACATTAAAAATTATCTAAATTTATTTTTAAATAACAAACATGTTTTGTCACTCCCTAAATTACTAACCACAACGATAATAATGATTAAATAATTACAATTACATCCGGGAAACAATTACAAGAAATTATAATAATAAGCAAAATATTAAACAAAATAATAAATAAGTAAACAATAAATATAAGGGGTTAGTAAATAACGATAAATAAGATTAGCAAAATAATAATAATAAACATAATTGAATTATAAATGGGTTAGTGATAATAATAAGCAATAGAAATAGTTAGTAATGAAAATAAGAAAGGTTAGTAAATAATAAAAATTATAAAGTTAGTGAAATAATAAGCATAATAATTAATAATAATGTAAAATTAACAAAACAAAATAAATAATATGGTTAGTAGTAAAAATTAATCAAAATATTACAAATTTTAATATGAACAATTATATTTAGAAAAAAACAAACATGAATAAACAATTATTTTAATTTACCAATTATTAAGTTATTTTTAAATATATTATAACTACAAAAAACCTAATTATTATAAACACAATTATTTCTAAACAAAAGTTATATATAAAAAAAAAACGTTTACTTAATATATAAAGAGAAAAATAAATTATAAGTATATTTACAAAAAAACTTTAATTTCTAATAATATGAAATATATTTATATTTTAGATGAGAGAAATAATTTATAATTATATTTACAATATTTACATGAATCATATTAAACAAATATACCTACATTATAATTACATTTAACAATTAGAAAATAAAATTACTTAAAAAAAAATAGAATTAGCTTTTTATTTTAAAAAAAATTTTAGAGTTTTACAAAATTAGGGTTTTATTAGAGAAATAATTTTTAGGGTTTGGATTTAATATACAAAATAAATAAACATATATTACAATTTAATTATAAATAACTTCAATTGAGAAAAATAAAAGTTTAGAATTTTTATTTAAGAAAAAATGTGAGTATTGTTTTAGATATTTAATCAATATATACATACATTATTTATTTTTTAATTGATAATAAGAAAATAGTTAAACAAATTAATTAAATAACTGAAACAGAAAATAGGGAAAAAGAAACTTACCTTGGCTGGGTTTGAACCCAAGACGTTCTGCCTGCTAGCTCCAAAATCCCCCACCAGGCCAGCCAAGCGTAGGTGATAGAAGAATGAACAAAGTTTGTTTTATGCCTTGCCTTGCAAAATCCAGAAAATGATGAAAAATAAAAGGCCTGGGTTGGTGTTGAACCCAGGACCTTATGGATGTACATACGCGCGCTTTACCACCTGGCTGGGAGAGCCCTTCTGGTCATGGATTGATAACAACATATTATATATTATGCTTGCTTTTATCCTGAAAATAAAACAAAAATAATGGCCCCAGCATGATTCGAACCCTGGCCATTGCATCAAACGCATACGCATCCTTCCACTAGGACAAGCATCAGGCTTGTGATAATAAACAAAACATGAAAATAATATTTGAAATCAAAATTTGAAATATGGACTGCGCGCCAAGCCAGTCATCTTCTTCCTCAAAATTCGTAGGATTTTCCTGCGAATATTATTACAAATTTTCCTGCGAAGAATATTTTCCCAGCAAAACCTATGAACATCAACAAGCAATGAAAACGTACAATTTCACAAAATTGAAAACATAAACACATTCCAGAGGTCCATTCAAGTCAAGCCATGATCTTAGAAATCATTTATATTTTGTAAATCACGAAACCCCAATTCTTGGTCAAAACCCTAACTATGGTGAATTTCGTTTTAGGCCATAGAGCTTCACCAAATCATCCAGATTCCATCTATGAACATTGACAAACAAAGTTATGTAAACAAATTTCAATAATAGGCAAGGAATCATTGGAATCGAAAAAAAATCATTCAAGAGTAAAGAGGATTCGGGTTGGCCAATGTAGTGCACATGGGATGCCAATGAGGGATGCTTTAGCTTCAATGATGTCTAAAGAACACGTCTATGTTCTTAGTTTACCTTGAAACCTCTTGTATGGAAGAAACCGAATCTCACTTTTGGAAGGATTTTTGTGCTTTTGAACTTACCTCTAGGCTGCTGGATTTCGTGTATGAGGACTAGGGTTATGCTTAGTATATATGTGGGAGTGATTTAGGTCAGAAACATGGATGGGTTGTGTGGATATTTGATCCAAAAAAGATTGAAATTGATCAAGTGTTAAAAGTCAAATATTTGCTCTTGAATGCTTGCTTTTTTGGGATAATTCACATGATTTCATTCCTCTTTGACTCCAATCACCCTTTAAGACTTTCTAGATTCAATCACAAAAATATATCTTCATGTTTAATATTTTATTTAAATTTAAAATGATTTTAAATGTAGTAAATCATAATAAATTAATTAAATAAAATAAAAAATATGAAAATATCATGGAAATTTCGTGCATGTTATTATTGTATGGGTTGGGTCATAATTTGGCCAGCCCATTTGGAGAAAATTGCTTTTAGGCCCTCTTTTTCAATATAAACCCTCACAAAATTGCCCAACTTTGCAAGGACACATCTCCCTCAATTTTAAAGGTATGAGGGTGTTCTTGGACTTTTTGGAAAGCTTGAAGAGTCCTCTAAACAACCCCATTGGTTTCAGGTCCATATCATTTACCAATCTCAAGTTATGCCCTTTTGAAGTTGTTGACTTTTTGTTGACTTTTGAAATGACCTATAATGTCCTAGATCATATCTTTCAAATGAAGCATTTTTGGGCTTAACCTTCAACATCAAAGTTGTAGGGAATTCAATTTCCTTCAAAATGAGCTTTGGATGGAAACTTGGTGATGAAGTATGTGAAAGTTATGCCTGGTCAAAGTTCAGTTGACTTTTACTGAGGAAACCCTAATTTAGAAACTCCTGATTATTGATGATCTGGAATCTCCTTGATGAATCATGATCAACCCTTGATCAAATGATGAATTTTACTTCATATACTTGATGTTGGGAAAAAATAATGAAGTTTGACTTTGGTTTGACCACAGTTGACCTCAGTTTGACTTTTTAACTGCATTGACTGATTTTGACTTATCTGATCATCTGACTGAGCAAACTTTTGAGAAAAGTCTTGAAACTTGACATGGGGATTCTTACACACATATAAGATGTTATGAAACTCACTTGAGGTATTGGAAGTACATTTAGCCTGATTAAAGTCAAAACCCTAGTTTTGGATGCACTGCTTAGGAGGTGCATTGTCTGAGGGAATTGTCAACTCCTTTGACCAATTGTGAACTTTGTGAACCTTGTGGATCATCATAAACTGTCTTGTGAACCTCATGGGAGGTATTGTGAAGCTTGTGAACCTTGTGAACCTCCTGAAGTGGCTTTGTAGACCTCATGGACCTCAGGAAAGCTTTGTAATCATTATGAAACTTGTGAACCTTGTGAACCTTCATAAAGTAACTTGTGGACTTCATGAATCTCAAGGAAGGTTTTATAAATGTAGAGAAACTTGTGAACCTTGTGAACCTTCAAGAAGTTACTTGTAGACTTCCTGAGCCTCATGAAAGGTATTGAAAGTATTGAGAAACTTGTGAACCTTGTGAACCTTCATAAAGTGACTTGTAGACTTCATGAACCTCATGAAAGGTTATGCAAGTGTTGGAAAACTTGTGAACCTTGTGAACCTTCTTATAACACAAAGTCTTGTATTGTGAGGGCAAATTTTGGGGTGCAACACCTACCCCTGTTGGTGTGAATGGCATTGGTCTCGCCAGCTCTCCTCGGGCCTGCAAAAGGCTTTCTGGTACCGCTGGACGAACTGGCACCATTATCAGAGATCTTACCCATTTTTAACAAACTTTCAATTCTCTCCCCAGCTATGACAACGTCTGCGAAGCTGGTGGAGGAGAAAGCAGCCAACCTGTCAATATACGTTCCCTGGAGAGTGTTCATAAACATGTCTGCCATTTCTCTCTCAGACATTGGTGGTTGAACGGCAGCAGCCAATTGCCTCCATCTCTGGGCATATTCTCGGAAACTTTCCCTTGACGACTGTGACATTCCCATTAGGAGAGTCCTGTTGGGCGCCATGTCTAAGTTGTATTGATACTGTCGGATGAAGGCCTCTGCCAGGTCCTTCCAGCATCTCACAGTTGCCCTTGTCAAGTGGGAATACCATTCCCTTGATGCTCCAGTCAAGCTGTCCTCGAAGTAAAACATCCAGAGCTTCTCATCCATTGTATAGGCCTTCAGCCTTCCCAGAAATGACTGCAAATGAGTCCGGGGGCATGAAGTCCCATTATACTTTTCGAAACAAGGAGGCTTGAACTTATGGGGGATCCTGACCCCTTCTACCAAACCCATGTCCATGACGTCGAAACCCAAAGAATTTTGAGATTCTAAGGACCTCAACTTCTCAGCCATTTCATCCAATCTCCTATCATAAGTTTCCTCTCCAGCACCCATTACTGTAAATTGGTCCTCCTGAGGATCTTCTTGAAGTACCCTGGCTGCAGTGGCTGTCCCTTGAACGTTTGCAGGAATATTGATCTCAGGATGGAGATGGGGACCAAACACAGGAGGGTTAACATGAGGTTGTACCCGTTCATTGTTACTTGTGCCAGCAGTCCCCACATGGGGCTCCTCTTGATTCCTCCCTTCTACCAAAGCTCTGAGCCTCTCCTGGCTTTGAGCTAAGTTGTTCATCACTTCCATGAATTGTGTTATCTGGGTTCTCATCTCCAATCTTTCGTTTGCCATCTGGTTTCTGACCTCTGTAAGGTCTTGTTGCATCTGGTCCATTTGGATGCCCGGAAGGTTGTTTCTAGTTGGGTACCTGTGTGGCCTGTTGAGAGGAAATACCCGGTGGCAAGCAATAATTCCTGAATATCACAACAGAGGTTAGTAACAGTAAACAAAAACCTGCAAAACAAACAAAAGGGTTAGTATGCAATGCAGTTATGCTTATTTGCTCTCAAGGTATCCGGTTTGGCCTTCAGTTTTGACCCTTCCAGACCCTTGAAGATGCTGCTGCTGAAGTTGCTTTTGAAGTGAACTCAGGTGGAACAAACCAACACAAATATATTACATAAGATGAAATAATACAACTTGTTCATTTTACAACACAAGCCCTTAAAGGGGTCAAAATACATCACAAAAAAGCAAAAGTACATGGGAAAAAAGAACAACAACAAGCAAATGATAAAACTCCAAGGCCAAACTCATCCTCACGAACTTCCTTAAGAAGTGCTTCGGTCACAGGATCAGCCGGATGCTCCGTAAGATTTCTGACGAGAAGGTTTCTTGTTGCAACAGCTGCAGTCAACTTCTTGTTCTGACTTTGGTCCTTAGACCTCTTCACTCCAGCTCTGATTTCTAGCTCTGATATTTCCTTCTGGGCTGCTGCCAGGGCTTTTTCCATCTGTTCCATCTTGTCTTGAACTCTCTTGTCTTCCAGAGTACGGGCCTCAGTGATCCGGACCCACCTGGCCTGACTCTCTTTCAAATACAAGTCTGTCCTTGCTCTCTGGAACTGGGCTTCTTTACAAGCATTCTTCAGAATCTGTTCACCAGCTTTAGACTTGTTGATATAATCTCCAGACTTCTCAATTTTAGTCAAGTGTTCCAATCTCAACTTCTCCAATCTCTCAATCTCCCTCTGTCGCTCCCGAAGATTTGCATCCCGGTACAGACGCGAACGGTCGGCGAAGGGAACAGTGAGAACACACAGCCGTGAACTCACTGGAGAATGAATAGAGTCGCCAGCTAGGCATTTTTATCCCGGAGGAAAGGTAATGCTGCATAGACCTAGAAAGATATGGATAAGACGGTTGCGAACCAGAGAGACTGAGAAAGGGGGTTGATTACAACCTGGGAAGGTATTAGCACCCAGATTGTCCGCCGTACTCGACGGGATCCACGCTTAAAAGATTTGTGTTTTAAAGGGGTAGTGTCAGTGCAATCTGTGTATAAAATAGCTGGAAAAGAATGTACAGGTGTCGGTGTAAAGTGAAGTGAGATGAAGTATGAAAGTGTCAGTGTGAGATCAGGAATGAAATGCTCATGACAATGAGGCTAAAGAATGAAGCTAGAAGGAGGGGGGGAATGGACAAAGACTTTTGTTCGATAACTGTTAAGTTATGCCTACGTATCCTCTCGTGCAATGAGGAAGTCAGAACACCGTAGTTCGACCCAAAGAGACTGAAAGGTGAATTGACTTGTGAACTGCTTACTTGTCTATGCTCAAGTGTATGACCTGTCTGGCCCAGGTGCAAACTGTCTTGCATTAGACGGAAGAAGCAAGTTCTCGGTTGTGAGTGAGTGTGATGAGAAAAGAATCCCGGAGGAGACGATTATTGTTTGTTTTTGGTGTTTTCAGTCTTTTATTGCTTTTTTGAAGATTTGTCATAAGATAATGAGCTTAAGTCTAAACCAATGGATTTAGTAAACTCATCACATCTTCCCTCTGATTAGGGGTAATGAGAATACCTTAAGTGTGAAGTCAGCTTCTCACACTTAATCACCTTTGATGTAGGATTAAGATCATTAACCTACTTGTGATTATTTAGATGTTTTTTGTGATTTTGTTTAGTGTTGAGTAATGAGGTTAAGCCATAATCAAGGATTAAACAGACCCATTACACCATCCTAAAAGAAGGATGATAGATGAGAGTGTTTAAGCTGAGGAAGACTCCTCAACTTAATCCATGATTAGGGATTAAACCCATGACAAAACAAGCCTTTATTAAGTGGATTTTAGTTAATGGTATGATGATGAAGTGAATTTTATGGTTTGTAAGACAACTTGAGGGGGACTTGTCCATTAACACTAGGGTTAGTCCTTCTTAACCACTTAAGGAAGAATTAGAACCCTAATGCAAGGCCCAAGTTACAAGTGTAATGTCTTGATATTTATTAAGTGAATTGATTAAGAGATTTAAACACCTTAAGGGGTTAATACTTAGGATTAAAGTTATACACTCCATCCTAAGAGAAGGATGCAGGTATAAGCTTAATCGCAAAGTCTTAAAGCCTTTAGGGTTTAGTCCCTGATTATGGGATGAGAAGAGAAGACTCAAAGAGACACAAAGGTAAAACTATGAGGGGAGACTAATCAAGACCCTAATCATTGTCATACATGGTTGTTCCTAAGGTTTGTGAGGTTTGCAAAAGAAGATCTTCAAAGGAGCCACCAGGAAGCAGATGAACAAGATCAAGAGAAGCAAAGCAACTTGCTTCATTCAAGAAGTCAAGTCACTTGAAGAAAGAAAGTGGGAAGAAAAAGAATGAGCAAGCTCAATCTCAAACACAAATAGAAATGCAGCAATGGATGCAAGAGAGATGAAAAGAAAAGTTATGAGAAGTGAAGGCAAATCCACTTCTCAAGTTTACTTACCACCTGAAATGTTAGAAAGAAATGCAATGCAATGCAAGATGAGATGAAATGATATGATGCAAAGCAAGACCAGAAGCATGGTGATGATGATTATGATGTTATGAGGTGCTGCAAACATGAGGCAAGACAATGGGGATGTTCATACAAGATCATGAATGCAAATGATGCAAGTTAAGGAGCATGAACAAACATGGAAAGTTATGAAGCAATACAAGACAAATGACATGGCAAGTATGAGATGCAATGATCAATGATGCTTTCTACATGTCTTAAGATGTCAAATGAATCATAAGAATGCACAAAATGCAAAGACAAGTCATGTTATGCAAGGAGATGCAAGAGGGATGCAAATGAAAGCCCAAATTAGGGTTCATGGATCAAACATCAAACAAAAACCCAAAACAGAAGCAAACCTCATGATAAAAAATGGAAAATGGCACCCAAAGAAACCCTAGGCCTATGATGAACCACTGCCCAAAGGAGAGCTCTCAACTCCCAACCAAACTCAAGATATGAATTTTCTAAGTTATTAGGGTTTTTTAGGGTTCTTAACAAAACAAATGCCAAACAATTTGAAAATGCAAGAACAATTCATGGCCTTTTTATCTTTGAAAATACATGCTAAACACAAGACAAAGCAAAAAGAATCAATGTCTCAACCTTCACCAATAGGCAGAAATGATTTTTTGAACTTAGGATCAAATTAATGCACAAAATATGATTTAATTCAATGAAAAATTCTTAAAATGCATCAAGATCAAAAAAGAAATTTGGTTTGAAGGTTGGACAATGTTTCTAAATGTCTTAGAACATTTCATGAATTTTTTTGTAATTTTTAAATACCTAAAAGTATTTTTTATCAATTAATTCTCATTAATCAATTAAAAATAATCTTTTAAATATTTAAAAATACTTTTTTAATGATAAAAAATAAAATAAAAATATTTTTGGGTCTTAAAAATTAATAAAACCTCAAGGAAAAAGTTTCATAATTTTTATGAATTTTTTGCTATTTTAAAATAATTATACAAGTTAATTGGAAAGAAAATGAATTAAAATTAAATAAAACTGAAGTATGCACAATGGAAGGCTGAGATTGATCCAGAGTTTGAAAAGGTTGACTGCGCGCTTCATCCAAGGGTCTCAATTCAAACAGGCTTAATTTTAATTAACTAAATAAATAAAGCTGATTAGGGTTTAATGAACGAATCTGGGCCCTTGATCACGCGCGGGAATGGACCAAGTCAACCCATCCAACGCTCACCATTCAAACGCTCATTAATTACAGGGATTTGCCCTAATGACTTTCAGGTGGCCGGAGAGGACCTCCGGTCGTCTTCTCCGGCCAGCATCTCACCTGAGAAACCTCCAAATCACTCAAATCGTAACTAAAATGAAAACTAAACACATAGAAATGGACCCCATGATCTCCTGAATCAAAACCCTAACCCCAAACAAATTTATTCTTCATCAATCACATGAATCGAAAGCAAACATTTTTAGGGCAAACCAGTTTCAGAGTCAAATTAAATGCTCAAATCACAACCATTTCAAAACCAATGGTACCAGGATGATCAGCAAGACATGAAGAACAAGTTTGTAACAAGAAAAACAACTTCTGGAAAAATAAATTTCAGGTTACCTGAGATTCGAAGCTTTCAGTTTAGGAACTTTCTGGCCACCTTTCTTTGTGCAAGCTGCTCCACTTGGTCCCCAGAAGATGTTTGAATGCTCAAATGGAGTTTAAGTTGGCTTGATGATGAGTTTCGAAAGCTCCTGCTTCAGTTCAGTCAAAAATGGCAATGGAGATTCTGGCACTTTCAGGTCATGGTGAATGAAGGTTTGAGGTCCTGATGATGAATGGAGAAGGTTTGTGGTGTTTGTTTGTGTGTTTGTGAGCTAGGATGAGAGTTTCGAATGAAACTGCAAAATGAAGTGAGAAATGGCTATGGAGTAATCTGGCTGTTTCAGGCTTGTGCTTTGGGTGGTTTCTACTCAGTGATACATGGTGAGTTGAATGGAGGAAAAAGTTTGAGTGTTTTGTGGCTGTGGAGAGGAATTCGAAGCAAGTTGCAAGATGGTGAGTTTTTGTGTATGTGATGAATGTGATGGTTTCAGCCTTGCTTTCCCTTATGTTTTGCTTGCAAATTGTCCACATAACTCTCTCTCATTGGTCAGTTGATTTGACATGTGCTTTTTGGATAGGTGAGGCAACTTTTGCAATTTGTCAACTCTTGTGTAAGAGAAAGTATGGTGAGGTGCTAGCTTGGTACAAGGCATGGGCTATGCGCAGCAAGATGAGGGGGAAATGTCAGCTTGGTCCAGCATTCAAGGCAGCAAGTGGTGAAGGCTTGATCATGAGTTTTGCAACTTGGTTACTTTATGGATTTTCATGAAAAATGCCTTGTTACATGAACCAAACCATAGGCAAACTTGATCCAATTCTGATTTTTAGGACTTAGAGAATGTTTGTGTAATGGTTTGAAATGAATTAGAGGTCACATGATGCATTGGTTCAAGGTTTTGCAAAATTTCCATTTGAAGCATGCCTTAGAAATTAATGATTTTTGCCAACTTTGCATTGCTATAACTTTTGATCCAAGAAGAGTTTGATCATGTTCTTGTACTTTTTGAAAAGGGAAAGATGAGATCTACAACTCTCATGACCAAAGTTTTTTCATTTGAAGCCTTTTTGGATCATGAATCAAGGCTTGAAAAATGACCTAAAATGATGCATTCTTGAAAAGTCAACTATGCCCAAAAAGTCAACATTTGCAAAAACCCTAAATTCTTGATTTCTATGAACTTCAACCTTCTTCCATGATCAAATAAAGATCATATACACTCAAAATGATGAAGATCAACCATTGGTTGGGTCATTGGGGGCCTCAGATGCCCTGATTTTGCACTGACTTGTCTAGAAAGTCAACTCTTGATCAGATGACTTCCCCATGGAATTTCTTCATGAAAATTGATATGCATACTCTCTATACCATATAGAGATCAATGAAAACAAGAATGACCAAAAAAATTGGAGTTATGGCCTCTGAAACCAAAACCCTAATTTTCAGTCAACTGTGCAGTTCAACTTGGCTCTGCATCCACTCAAACCCTAGTTCTTGTGATTCCTCTGCAATTTTGACTTTGAGGAGATGAAATATGATATAAGAACACACATGGACCCCTTTGAGTTGATTGGTGGCCTTTGGAATGGCTCAAGATGCTTTGGGATTGCTCAGATCACAAACCCTAGGTGCAGATGCCTTGAAAGCTATGCAGTGAATCAAAAATGAAATGTGAGATGATATGATTGTGTTTATGCATATGAGATGACCATAAGCCATGGTGTGAATGGGTGAGGGCAAATTTGGGGTGTTTACAGCTGCCCCTATTCAAACATGAGTTAGCTGTGCAGGTTGTAAGCGACGGCTTAACAGGCCAAACAAGATAACTTGTGGTTGAATACCAAAGACAGTCCAAAATTTGCACTCACAGAATGAAGAAGAAAAGGGATACAGATTGTAAAGGAAAATAAAGTATATTGTAAAGTGTGGGCGACGGAGGACGACCGTCGAGCAGAGGACGACTGCTGGGTAAAGAGCGATGACGGGGACGGCCGACATGCTGGGGATAAAAAGGTAAAGCTGAGACGGGGACGGCCGACTAGCTGGGGAAAATAAAATCATGATGGGGACGGCCATCAAGATAAAGCTATAAAATTCTCTGGGGATTAATGAAACATGACGGGGACGGCCATCAAGTTCACAAAGGTCAAGTAACCAACGATGGGGACGGCCATCGGGCTAAAAAGGAAAAGGGACCACGACGGGGACGGCCATCGGGTTAAAGAATAAATGAAATAAACAGATGATGGGGTACGGCCATCAAAGGTGAAGGACGATCACCTAGCAGGGTACGGCTGCTCTGTTGGGTATAAAAGAAAAATGATGGGGACGGCCATCAAAGGTGGAGGACGACCACCTGGCAGGGTACGGCTGCCGAAAATATCAACGATGGGGACGGCCATCGGATAAAAGGTCAACGATGGGGACGGCCATCGGGCGAGCATGATGGAGGACGACCATCAAGAAGTGGAGGACGACCACTCAGCAGGGGACGGCTGCTCTCGGGGTTTGTCATGACATAGGACGAATGTCAGATAACCAAAATCAACAATGGGGACGGCCATTGGATAAAATGATGAAGGACGATCATCAAGAGGTGGAGGACGACCACCTAGCAGGGGACGGCTGCTAAAAATCAACGATGGGGACGGCCATCGGATGAGCATGATGGAGGACGACCATCAAGAAGTGGAGGACGACCACTCAGCAGGGGACGGCTGCTCTCGGGGTTTGTCATGACATAGGACGAATGTCAGATAACCAAAATCAACAATGGGGACGGCCATTGGATAAAATGATGAAGGACGATCATCAAGAGGTGGAGGACGACCACCTAGCAGGGGACGGCTGCTAAAAATCAACGATGGGGACGGCCATCGGATGAGCATGATGGAGGACGACCATCAAGAAGTGGAGGACGACCACTCAGCAGGGGACGGCTGCTCTCGGGGTTTGTCATGACATAGGACGAATGTCAGATAACCAAAATCAACAATGGGGACGGCCATTGGATAAAATGATGAAGGACGATCATCAAGAGGTGGAGGACGACCACCTAGCAGGGGACGGCTGCTAAAAATCAACGATGGGGACGGCCATCGGATGAGCATGATGGAGGACGACCATCAAGAAGTGGAGGACGACCACTCAGCAGGGTACGGCTGCTCTCAAAGATATCATAACACAGGACGAGTGTTAGATAAAAAGAAAATTTGTTGGTGATCTACTGGGGAGATAGTAAACACGGACGAGCGTTTACATCCAAGAAACAAAAGGTATAAGTGTTTGGTATTGTGTATAGATTAAAGATGCGGACGAGCATCCTTAAGACTATGATACGGACGAGTATCATGTAGAAACAAACTGACACATGTTCAGAGATGATGATACGGACGAGTATCAACTGGTTAACAAGGAACACGGACGAGTGTTGATTCTGAAAGGATTCTTCTGGGGAATAATAGACACGGACGAGTATCTATATTCAAGAAGACATAAGTGTTTGACACAGTGTATGGATTAAAGATGCGGACGAGCATCCTTAAGACTATGATACGGACGAGTATCATGTAGAAACAAACATTAGACGCAATGTTCTTGAGATGATGGTACGGACAAGTACCAACTGGTTAACAAAGAACAAGGACTACTGCCGAATCTGTGGGGTTATGAGTGATGATGTATACAAGATACGGACGAGTATCTGTATAAGTGTACCATGAGTAGTGAGTATTGTATTGTATAGATGAGTGTTTTAACTGCTGGGGAGAGTGACACGGACGAGTGTCAAGAGAGAAAAGTATAATATTAACAAGTATCTGCTATACAAAGTCTAGGCGACTGCGCTGGGGATATGACACGGACGGGTGTCAAAAAGGGTGTATATATAGGTATATGTGAGTGCAAAGAGGATGTCTTTGGCTTTTTGCTGGTGATGTGACACGGACGGGTGTCAGGATGTATCTGTAGTACGGGTGATTTTGTTTGTAGAGTGTATTCAGGCGACCTTACTGGGGAAAGATGACACGGACGGGTGCCAAAAGGTGTATATACTGGTGTTTGTGATTGTGGGGCAACTGCTTTTGCTGGGACTCTGGTGGGGACTCTTGGGGAAAGTAATCTGTATTCTGATGAATGGTTACTAATCACAAGTGTTCAATTCACAACATGACTTATGATTATGCTATGTATTTGATTTTTGCCGTAATGCTCCGTATTAGACGGAATGCTACGCTCTGGGGGGTGAATATGATGCGGATGCCATGATTATGCAAAGGGGCACAGATCCGGGATTCGGATCCCGTTGCTGTGAAGATCTCGGGTTGATCTGCTTGAAGTGAACATCCCAGCTGGGGATGAGATCATTGGTAGATCTAATGAGGTATCTGCTTGGGGATATATGCCACCGATTGACATATCCTTATAAATGAGAAACCCAGATAGGGTTTGTAGAAGCTTCCTGTACTCTGTTGTGATCTCTTCATGCCTTGCTCTTCTGGATAGAGGCTGAAGATTCTGTGGGGATATGATTCCCTGATTTCTGCATTCTGCTGAGGAAGAATGGCAACTCGGCTGGGGAATTGAGAAGCAACTCAGCTGGGGAGAGCAACAAGAGGCAACTCAGCTGGGGATATAGCATTTCCGATGCTGAGATTGAGTGCATGTCGATTTGGCAACTTTGCTGGGGAAAGCAATGGGGAGCAACTCAGCTGGGGATAGAGCATCTCGGATGCTGATATCTTTTGTTGATTTGCCAGCTTGCTGGGATGTACCTTGCATGCCCCAAGTTGCGTTCTGGATACCTGCAATCCTGCAAAGGTAAGGAAACGTACAAAAGGTCCCGAGGTATCCCTTACTGGATTCCGTCATAGGAGTTAAGTACTTTCGAGAGTAATCAGATTCCCTGTAAGCATGCGTTTTTATTTTAGAGAAAGGCATCTGTACTTATGCAATTGTATTTTTAGAGATATCAGACAACTCCTTGCAAAACGTAAATGTAAAAACGAGACATAACTGAGAATCTGGTTTTATTAATTCATATGCCCTGAATTGGCGAGATACAGTCAAGGAAACAAATCTCCTGAAATGAGGAGTTTGTTACAAATTGAGAAATAAAGTGCTGGCGGTGTTGGTGACGCTTTAAGGAGCTCCCTCTCTTGCTATGACTCGTATGACAATGACGTTCTTTTCGTCTTGCTTTCTGGAGAGAGTTGATTCTGATTGAAGCTTGATCCTTTGAAGCTTACCAAGTTGTAGGTGATATAGACGAATTCAGAATGCAGTTGTTCGCTTATTCCCTTATTTTGCATGGATCGCCCTTTCGGGTTTTCAATCCATCGGGATACCCATTTTTGCCTGAGTTGTCCAATGCGGCTTTTCAACTCAGCGGGTGTACATTTTTTGTTCATTTTCCCTTACTTTTGCCCGAGTCTTTTATTCTGTTTTTGACTCGCCGGGATGCCCTATTTTTGCCTGGACTTACATTCTGTTTTTATGTCCAGCGGGTCATTTTATGCGAAGTATTTTTTAACTGCATCTGAATTCACAGGGGATGGGAAGTCTTCACCATCCATGGTGCTGAGCATCAGTGCTCCACCAGAGAAAACTTTCTTCACCACGAATGGTCCTTCATAATTTGGAGTCCATTTGCCCCTGTGGTCTGTATGAGGAGGGAGGATTCTTTTCAGCACAAGATCTCCCACTTGGTACTCTCGGTGCCTGACTTTCTGATCGAAGGCTTTCTTCATTCTCTTCTGATATAACTGCCCATGGCAGATTGCAGCCAATCTCTTCTCTTCGATCAGACTCAGTTGTTCGTATCGGGACCGTACCCATTCTGCTTCACTTAGTTTAACATCCATTGATACCCGCAGAGAGGGTAATTCAACTTCAACAGGTAGGACCGCTTCCATACCATATACAAGCTGATACGGTGTTGCCCCAGTGGATGTTCTGACTGATGTGCGGTACCCATGCAAGGCAAACGGTAGCATTTCATGCCAGTCTTTGTAAGTGACTACCATCTTCTGTACAATCTTCTTAATATTCTTATTTGCTGCCTCAACAGCGCCGTTCATCTTTGGCCTGTAAGGAGAAGAATTGTGATGTTGGATCTTGAAGTCCCGGCACAGCTCTGCCATCATTTTGTTGTTTAAGTTGGAACCATTATCAGTAATGATTCGCTCGGGCACTCCATACCGACAGATGATATCTCTCTTCAGAAATCTGGCTACCACTTGTCTTGTAACATTTGCATATGAGGCTGCTTCAACCCACTTGGTGAAATAGTCGATGGCAACCAGGATGAATCTGTGGCCGTTTGAAGCAGTTGGCTCAATCTTGCCAATCATATCAATACCCCACATAGCAAAGGGCCATGGTGAAGACATGATGTTCAAAGGATTGGGAGGCACATGCACCTTGTCTGCGTAGATCTGGCATTTATGGCATTTTCTGGCGTAAGCACAACAGTCTGCATCCATCGTGATCCAGTAATAGCCTGATCTTAACAACTTCTTAGCCATTGCATGTCCTCCAGCATGGGTACCGAAAGATCCTTCGTGCACTTCATGCATCAGCAAATCTGCTTCCGTCTTGTCAACACATCTGAGGAGTACCATGTCAAAGTTCCTTTTGTATAAAGACCCATCAGTGTTTAGAAAGAAACTACCAGCAAGCCTTCTCAAAGTCTTCTTATCATTGGAAGATGCCCCAGGTGGGTATGTCTGATCCTCCAAGAAGCACTTAATGTCGTGGAACCAAGGCTTATCATCTTTGACAACATCTGCTGCAAATACATATGCTGGTCTATCAAGTCTGGACACTGAAATCTGAGGTATAAAGTTAGCGGCTTGAACTTTGATCATGGATGAAATGGTAGCAAGAGCATCCGCAAACTGATTCTCGTCCCGAGGGATATACTCAAGCTTGACTGTTGTGAAGAAAGTCAATAACCTCCTTGTATAATCCCTGTAAGGTATCAGATGATCTTGGTGGGTGTACCATTTCCCGTTGGTCTGATTGACTACCAAGGCTGAATCTCCGAATACGGTCAATGTCTTGATTCTGAGGTCAATGGCTTCCTCAAGACCCATAATGCAAGCTTCGTATTCAGCTTCGTTGTTAGTGCAGTTGAAAGTGAGTTTTGCCGAGAAAGGCATGTGAACTCCTTTAGGTGTAATGAGTACTGCACCAACACCACGGCCATTCATGTTAACAGCCCCGTCAAACATCATAGTCCATTCTTCTTCCGGGTCGGGCCCTTCAGTGTGAATAGGCTCTTCGTGATATTTTGCTTTAATGAACATGATGTCTTCATCAGGGAAGTCAAACCTCATAGGCTGGTAGTCATCAATAGGTTGCTCAGCAAGATATTCAGATAGTACACTGCCCTTGATGGCTTTCTGAGAGGTGTACTGTATGTCGTATTCTGTGAGAATCATCTGCCATCTTGCAACCCGTCCGGTAAGAGCTGGCTTCTCGAATATGTACTTGACTGGGTCCATTTTTGAGATTAACAAGGTAGTGTGGGTCAACATATACTGTCTCAGTCGGCGAGCAGCCCACGCTAAAGCACAGCAAGTTTTCTCGAGCAGTGAATAACGTTGTTCACAGTCGGTAAACTTTTTGCTTAGGTAGTATATTGCATACTCTTTTCGACCAGACTCGTCATGCTGGCCCAGCACACACCCCATTGACTCTTCTAACACTGTCAAGTACATAATCAGAGGTCTTCCTTCAACTGGCGGCATGAGGATTGGAGGTTCTTGCAGATATTCCTTGATCTTGTCAAAAGCCTTCTGGCAGTCTTCGTTCCACCTGACCGTTTGTTCTTTTCTTAACAACTTGAACAAGGGTTCACAGGTTGCTGTAAGGTGAGATATGAACCGTGAAATGTAGTTCAATCGACCTAAGAACCCTCGGACTTCCTTTTCTGTCTTCGGTGCAGGCATTTCTTGAATAGCTTTGACTTTATCAGGGTCAACTTCAATCCCTTTTTCGCTTACAATGAATCCCAGCAGCTTACCGGACCGCACCCCGAATGTGCATTTGTTGGGGTTCAACTTCAGTTGGTACTTTCTCAGACGCTTGAACAACTTGAGCAGATTTACCAGGTGATCTTCCTCTGTAAGGGACTTGGCGATCATATCATCCACATAACATTCTATTTCCTTGTGGATCATATCGTGGAACAATGTCACCATAGCCCGTTGGTATGTTGCACCGGCATTCTTCAGTCCGAATGGCATCACTTTGTAGCAGAACGTGCCCCAAGGTGTGATGAATGTTGTCTTCTCCATGTCTTCAGGTGACATCTTGATCTGATTATATCCTGAAAATCCATCCATGAAGGAGAATACCGAGAACTGAGCCGTGTTATCCACCAATACGTCAATGTGAGGTAATGGGAAGTCATCTTTCGGGCTGGCTCTGTTCAGGTCCCGGTAGTCAACACACATTCTTACTTTGCCATCTTTCTTAGGCACAGGTACTATGTTAGCAACCCACGGCGGATAGCTAGTCACAGCAAGGAACCCGGCGTCCCATTGCTTTTGTACCTCTTCTTTGATTTTCATAGCCATGTCTGGGCGAGTTCGGCGCAGCTTCTGTTTCACTGGTGGGCATTCTTCCCTCAAAGGCAGCTTGTGCACAACTATGTCGGTATCCAACCCTGACATGTCTTGATACGACCAAGCAAACACATCAACATACTCTTGAAGCAGATCTATCAGTTGTCTCTTCATTGAGTCTTGCAGGCAGGCCCCGATTTTTACTTCTTTCACGTCTTCATTGGTACCAAGATTGATCACTTCAACCTCCTCCTGGTGAGGGGTAATAACCTTTTCCTCCTGTCTCAACAACCTGGCTAGCTCTTCAGGAAGCTCATATTCTTCATCAACCCCTTGATCAGCTTGATTGATTGGATTGTCAAAGTCATACGATGTCATAGCCGTGCTGTTGTCGGTGCTGTCTGGAAGGCACTATCTGCAAGGGTTAAGTTGGTTCATTTTAGTGATTGATTTTAATCTTGCTTTAGAAAAAGGTGAAATGAAGTTATCATTTTGAAAACACCGCCATTTATTTTTTGTACAAAAAAGAAAAATGGAAAAACAGTGAGCATAAAAGGAAAAGACTCGTTTGCAAAAAGATGTCTGATATTTCATTAATTTAATCTTGTTTGCACAAAAGTACAGATGGCCCTGGTTACAAAATGAGTCTTGTCATCTTGGGCAAGATGCAAGACTTGGATGCATGCTATAAAAAATACAGGAAATAATAATTACTCTGCATGAGTAACTCTTATAATTTCCTGGGAAGACCAGTTCGAGACACTGCTCCCCGGGATCTTCGGACGAATCCAATTCTCCAGATTGCGCTCCTCTTCCAGCTCGTCTTCCAGACAGTTGATAGCATCGGGGGTAAGCATTCCCCCACTGACAAAACCAGGCTCTCCAGCAGCCTTTGCTTGATGTTGAGTTGGTTTGTAACCCAACCCAAACTTGTCCTTCTTCTCCTCCACAGCTAAGACCTTGCCCCAGCCTAGGGCAGTTCCTTCTTCAACAACCTTCCGGGCTTGTTGGTAAGATGACATGGAGATACCTGACACAGCAGATGCTTCATTGACGTTCAAGGCTTCAAAACCTTGGCTCATTGTTTCATGGATCTCCCCATCCATCTCAATGTATTTATAAGTAGCCAGATGGCTAACAAAAATGTCCTCCTCTCCACAGATTGTGACAACTTGACCTTCCCACTCAAATTTTAACTTTTGGTGAAGGGTAGACGTTATTGCGCCGGCGGCGTGAATCCAGGGTCTACCCAACAAACAGCTGTAGGCGGGCTGAATGTCCATCACATAAAAGATAGTTTTAAAGGTCTGCGGGCCAATTGTCACGGGCAGCTCAATCTCTCCCAGAACCGATCTCTTCGAACCATCAAAGGCTCTTACTACCAGGTTGCTGGGTCTCAATGCCAATCCATCATATTCTAACTTCACCAGAGCCTTCTTCGGTAAGACATTCAGGGAAGAACCTGTGTCCACCAGCACATGAGAAAGGACAGCTCCTTTGCATTCCATGGTTATGTGCAAGGCTTTGTTGTGATTGCGGCCATCCGCTGTCAAGTCAGAATTGGTAAACCCTAGCCCATTGCTAGCAGTAACATTTCCAACCACGGTTTCCAATTGGTTGACAGTAATCTCCTCAGGCACGTAAGCTGCGTGCAGGACTTTAAGTAGTGCATTCCGATGGGCTTCGGAGCACATAAGCAGTGAGAGGATGGAGATTTTGGATGGCGTCTGGTGAAGCTGGTCCACAACTTTATAATCACTCTTTTTGATGATCCGCATAAACTCATCAACTTCCTGATCAAATGGAGTCTTCAGGGCTTCTTTGGCAGCTGGATCTTCCTGCACCGGGCCTTTTCCTTTTGCCTTGGCAGCAGCTTCTGCTTCGGCAGTAGGTCTTTGAACTTGTGAAGCAAAGAGACGTCCGCTTCGAGTGAAGCCTCCGCCTCCCCCCACATTATCTACTTGTGGTGCAGGTGCTGATGTTTCAAGAGTGATTCTTTTTCCTTCGCAATACACGTCAGAGCCATAGTGCCAAGGGATGGCCCTATTGCTTTCATATGGTACTGGTCCAGGCACCGTGACAGTGACTGGACTGATTGCTGCTGCTGAAGGGACTGTTATTGTGTGTGGATCATAAAAGATTGTAACTGGTGCTCTGGTGGGAGCAACACCTTCTGAATGGTAAGCGGAATTATTTTCAGGATCATAGAATATGGTAACAGTAGAGACATCTTCATGATTGATTGCTGGTGTTGTAGGAGGTACTGTTGGAAGGACTGTTGTTGTTGCTGATGGAGATTCGAAATGGAATGAAGCTGAAGTTGTAGCAGGAGAAACTGTTGAAAACTGATCATTTGGGAGGACAGATGAAGTACTTGTCGATGGTGCTGATGAATTGTCGGGTACAATAGTTGCTGCAGTTGTAGGAGGTTCTGAAACCGTTGTTGATGAAGTCGCCGGATTTGTCGGAAATGATGTAGTGATCTGTAGCAGGCCACTCTGAATAAGGCTGTCAATGCCATTCCTCAGGTCCTCGCACCCATTCCATGAAATATTGCAATAGGGGCACCCTAGTTCACACCCCGGAAATATCTGGTTTTCACGGAGTTGAGCTTTGATTTCCACCAATGGTGTCCTGATCTGATCCACACTAGTTATTAAATAAGACGGTTGGTCTTCTTCAATAGCATTAATTCGGGGACCACCATGGTTTGGCATTGGGTTTTTATTGACATTGGGCGGAGGTGCAAAATTCAGAGCCTTGGAGTCTACCAAGTCTTGTACCTTCATATGCAGAGCCCTGCATTTTTCTGTACTGTGACCAGGTGTGTTTGAATGGAAAGCACACCTAGCATTGGAGTCATAGTTTCTTGGTAGACTGTTGGGATCCGGAGGTGCCAACGTTCTTAGCTCAACCAGGTTGAGTTTCAGAAGTTGTGGCAGCAAAGTAGCATACGGCATTGGGATCGGGTCGATCACTCGGTTAGCTTGGGATGGCCTCTGTTGGAATGGCCTCTGTTGATTGTTGTTGTTGGAGTTGTTGTTGTTGTAGTTTCTTGGAGGATATTGATTCTGCTGATACTGAGGTTGTTGTTGGAAGTTTTGTTGAGGAGGTTGATAGACTGGCTGAGGATGAGCTGGAGCAGGGATAGTGACTGCTGCTATTGACCTCTGAGCATATTGGGGCCTACCCCTGTTGGTGTGGATGGCATTGGTCTCGCCAGTTCTTCTCGGGCCTGCAAAAGGCTTTCTTGTACTACTGGACGAGCTTGCACCGTTGTCTGAGATCTTTCCCATTTTTAACAGGCTTTCAATTCTCTCCCCAGCTATGACAACATCTGCGAAGCTAGTGGAAGAGAAAGCAGCCAATCTGTCAATATACGTTCCCTGAAGAGTGTTCATAAACATGTCTGCCATTTCTCTCTCAGACATTGGTGGCTGGACAGCAGCAGCAAGCTGTCTCCATCTTTGGGCATATTCTCTGAAGCTCTCCCTAGATGACTGTGACATTCCCATTAGGAGGGTCCTGTTGGGTGCCATATCTAGATTATACTGATACTGTCTGATGAAGGCTTCTGCCAGGTCCTTCCAGCATCTTATAGTTGCTCTTGTCAGATGGGAATACCATTCCCTTGATGCTCCAGTCAAGCTATCTTCGAAGTAGAACATCCAGAGTTTCTCATCCATTGTATAGGCCTTCAGCCTTCCCAGAAATGATTGCAAATGAGTCCGGGGGCATGAAGTCCCATTATACTTCTCGAAACAAGGAGGCTTGAACTTATGGGGGATCCTGACCCCGTCTACCAGCCCCATGTCCATGACGTCGAAACCCAAAGAATTTTGAGATTCCAAGGACCTCAACTTCTCAGCTATCTCTTCCAATCGTCTATCATATGTTTCCTCTCCGGCACCCATTACTGTATACTGGTCTTCCTGAGGATCTTCTTGAAGTACTCTGGCTGCTGTGGCTGTCCCTTGAATGTTGACTGGGATGTTGGCCTCTGGATGGAGATGGGGTCCAAAAACTGGGGGATTGACATGAGGTTGGACCCTCTCGTTGTTACTTGTGCCAGCAGTTCCCACATGGGGCTCCTCTTGATTCCTCCCTTCTACCAAAGTTCTGAGCCTCTCCTGGCTTTGAGCTAAATTGTTCATCACTTCCATGAACTGTGTTATCTGAATTCTCATCTCCAACCTTTCGTTGGCCATCTGGTTTCTGACCTCCGTAAGGTCCTGCTGCATCTGATCCATCTGAATTCCCGGAAGGTTGTTTCTAGTTGGGTACCTGTGAGGCCTGTTGAGAGGGAAAACCCGGCGGCGAGCAATACTTCCTGAGATTCACAACAGAGGTTAGCAACAACAAAACAAAAACCTACAAAACAAACAAAAGGGTTAGCATGCAATGCAGTTATGCTTATTTGTTCTCAAGGTATCCGGTTTGGCCTTCAGTTTTGACCCTTCCAGACCCTTGAAGATGATGCTGTTGAAGTTGCTTTTGATGTGAACCCACAAATATATTACAAAGGGTGAAATAATACGACTTGTTCATTTTTACAACACAAGCCCTCAAAGGGGTCAAAATACATCACAAAAAAGCAAAAGTACATGGAAAAGGAATAACAACAAGCAAATGATCAAACTCCAAGGCCAAACTCATCCTCACGAACTTCCTTAAGAAGTGCTTCGGTCACAGGATCAGCCGGATGCTCCGTAAGACTTCTGATGAGAAGGTTTCTTGTTGCAACAGCTGCAGTCAACTTCTTGTTCTGACTTTGGTCCTTAGACCTCTTCACTCCTGCTTTGATTTTCAGCTCTGATATTTCCTCCTGGGCTGCTGCCAGGGCTTTTTCCATCTGCTCCATCTTGTCTTGAACTCTCTTGTCTTCTAGAGTACGGGCCTCAGTGATCCGGACCCACATGGCCTGACTCTCTTTCAAATACAAGTCTGTTCTTGCTCTTTGGAACTGGGCTTCTTTACAAGCATTCTTCAGAATCTGTTCACCAGCTTTGGACTTGTTGATATAATCTCCAGACTTCTCAATTTTAGTCAAGTGTTCCACTCTCAACTTCTCCAATCTTTCAATCTCCCTCACACCTTCACTCCTCTCCCGGAGGGTCTTCTGCAAGGCTTGAGTTAACTTCTCATTTCTTTCCTTCAAGCTTTCAAACTCTTCCAAACTGATAGTGGCAGGGGGTGGTGCTGAAGATGACTCAGGCATGTCTTCTATGGTAAAGGGCATTCCAGAGAATTGGGCCCTAGCATGGGACCACTCATAATATTGGACTGATGCCACATTATTTCACTTCCCCAGAATGGTGATTCCCTTGGTTTGAACATGATCCCAGGCCCAGGTAGCCTGCCTAACAACAGCCAAACTAATCTTGTTCTCACAGTAGAGGGTCTCCACCAAGTCTTGTTCCCTAGGAGTATGAACCAGTGCATAGCCTAATTGTCTCCTGAACAGCAGAGGGTTGTAGTTGATACTTCCCTTAACTCCTATCAAAGGCACATTGGGAAAGTGCCCACAGCTGGTAATGATATCTCTGCCCTTGGTGCTTTGAGCACACCATCTGATATCTGCTGAAGTGAGAGTAGTGAGCCTCTTAGCCCAGTTGCTTTGCTGATGAGGATTGAGAAATGCATCTGTCCTGGGTAGATGCCTGAGAAACCAAGCATGGAATAATGGAGCACAAATCCTTACTAATCTTCCCCTCTGCTTCTCATTTCTCTGATGGACTGAGTAATAGAGATCACCCAGCAAAGTTGGCACTGGGTTCTTCAGGATGAACAAGTGGATTGCATTCTTGCTAATGAATCGAGGCTCATCTGCAAACAACACAATTCCATATACACTTAAGGCCAACAGTGCACAAACAGCTTTCCACTCCCCCAAAGAGGCCTTCAGACTAGCTTGAGAAATCAGGAAGTCCAGATGAAATCCAGGGATCCCAGCTTTAGAGGTCATGTGCTGTTCAATCAAAACAGGCTCCAGATACAAAGCTTTTGCTACCTCTCCATTGCTAGGAAAGACCATTTCAGGGTTAAAAGGGATTTCCCTCTTGATAGGCAAACCAATCAAAGATGAGTATTCTTCTAAAAGAGGCCCCAACTGAAAGTCTTGAAAGGTGAAACATCTCAATGGAGGGTCATAAAACTGGATGCAAGTGTGGATGAGGCTCCTCTGAGATGGGTCCAGATCCATAACCATGTCCAGTATATCTCCATAACTCTCCCTGAACAAGGGTATGTGATCTGGAGTGATCAGGGTTTGGATCCTCCTGATGTCTGATAAGTCTGGTTGGAAGAAATGATAGGTGATGTTGCTTTTCTTTGGAGCCATGAGTACTGGAGACTGAGTAGAATAAGTGCTGATGAAGATGCTGAGGAGTGGGCCACTGGCTGGCTAGTGCAAGTAACTGAAGTATATGGCTGACAAACTGATGCAAGTGCTGGTGGAGATAGGTCAAAACTGCAGATGGGGTCAAAACCAAAACCAAAGATGGAGGTGGATACCCTGAAACACAAATAAGCAAATGTTAATATGATGCAATGAGTATGTATGCAAATGAAATGCAAGGGTTTGCGACTGAGATGGATCTGATTAACTGCCTTGGTATAGATCCATGTGTGTTCAAGAAATCCAGGTGGAGGTCTAAAAATCCAGTAACCAGGGTGGGGGACTCAAATAAAGAGTCACAAGTCCAGGGTTTAGAATCACAAGAACTATCCAACATGGAGCATTCTTAACAAAGTCAAAGTAACAGGGTATTCTGAGGTCAAGGTACCTGCAAACCTGTAAACAGCCCAACCCCCTCACAGGTGGTGATCTAGAACAAGGATCCTCAGACTTGGATCAGTTATGAGAAGTGTAAACACTTCTAACCCGGAGGTACAGTGTTTACAATAACCATAACAATTCCTCCTCTAATTCACCTCAGTTTTTGAAGGTCAGTACTAAAAGGTCATCCAGACTTAGCAGGCTTCCCAGATAGCCCTAGCATTGCAGGAAATCTGCAACACAGAGTTCTCAAGAAGAAACCCATATCTGAACCGTGTTTCATATTCCCGCACCAGACCGAAATGGAATGGGAAAGAATATGATTCACTCTAGCCTAGGTGTCACTCAGGTCCCAGGTATAGGACCTTAACTCTCAATGAAACACCCACCCACCAAAGAAAAACCAGATCCAGCCAGCAACAATGACAGTATGATATATAAATGCAGTAAAGAAAGCAGTAAAGCAACTGTACATAAAGCAATAAACAAAATAAATACAAGCACAAATAAGCACATAACACCCCCGTAAACACAAATCAAACAAGCGCTAGGAGGAACCCACAAAAAGAACCAGAAGCCCTGGTTGCAATATAAGGGTCCCCAGCAGAGTCGCCAAGCTGTCGCTCCCGAAGATTTGCATCCCGGTACAGACGCGAACGGTCGGCGAAGGGAACAGTGAGAACACACAGCCGTGAACTCACTGGAGAATGAATAGAGTCGCCAGCTAGGCATTTTTATCCCGGAGGAAAGGTAATGCTGCATAGACCTAGAAAGATATGGATAAGACGGTTGCGAACCAGAGAGACTGAGAAAGGGGGTTGATTACAACCTGGGAAGGTATTAGAACCCAGATTGTCCGCCGTACTCGACGGGATCCACGCTTAAAAGATTTGTGTTTTAAAGGGGTAGTGTCAGTGCAATCTGTGTATAAAATAGCTGGAAAAGAATGTACAGGTGTCGGTGTAAAGTGAAGTGAGATGAAGTATGAAAGTGTCAGTGTGAGATCAGGAATGAAATGCTCATGACAATGAGGCTAAAGAATGAAGCTAGAAGGAGGGGGGGAATGGACAAAGACTTTTGTTCGATAACTGTTAAGTTATGCCTACGTATCCTCTCGTGCAATGAGGAAGTCAGAACACCGTAGTTCGACCCAAAGAGACTGAAAGGTGAATTGACTTGTGAACTGCTTACTTGTCTATGCTCAAGTGTATGACCTGTCTGGCCCAGGTGCAAACTGTCTTGCATTAGACGGAAGAAGCAAGTTCTCGGTTGTGAGTGAGTGTGATGAGAAAAGAATCCCGGAGGAGACGATTATTGTTTGTTTTTGGTGTTTTCAGTCTTTTATTGCTTTTTTGAAGATTTGTCATAAGATAATGAGCTTAAGTCTAAACCAATGGATTTAGTAAACTCATCACATCTTCCCTCTGATTAGGGGTAATGAGAATACCTTAAGTGTGAAGTCAGCTTCTCACACTTAATCACCTTTGATGTAGGATTAAGATCATTAACCTACTTGTGATTATTTAGATGTTTTTTGTGATTTTGTTTAGTGTTGAGTAATGAGGTTAAGCCATAATCAAGGATTAAACAGACCCATTACACCATCCTAAAAGAAGGATGATAGATGAGAGTGTTTAAGCTGAGGAAGACTCCTCAACTTAATCCATGATTAGGGATTAAACCCATGACAAAACAAGCCTTTATTAAGTGGATTTTAGTTAATGGTATGATGATGAAGTGAATTTTATGGTTTGTAAGACAACTTGAGGGGGACTTGTCCATTAACACTAGGGTTAGTCCTTCTTAACCACTTAAGGAAGAATTAGAACCCTAATGCAAGGCCCAAGTTACAAGTGTAATGTCTTGATATTTATTAAGTGAATTGATTAAGAGATTTAAACACCTTAAGGGGTTAATACTTAGGATTAAAGTTATACACTCCATCCTAAGAGAAGGATGCAGGTATAAGCTTAATCGCAAAGTCTTAAAGCCTTTAGGGTTTAGTCCCTGATTATGGGATGAGAAGAGAAGACTCAAAGAGACACAAAGGTAAAACTATGAGGGGAGACTAATCAAGACCCTAATCATTGTCATACATGGTTGTTCCTAAGGTTTGTGAGGTTTGCAAAAGAAGATCTTCAAAGGAGCCACCAGGAAGCAGATGAACAAGATCAAGAGAAGCAAAGCAACTTGCTTCATTCAAGAAGTCAAGTCACTTGAAGAAAGAAAGTGGGAAGAAAAAGAATGAGCAAGCTCAATCTCAAACACAAATAGAAATGCAGCAATGGATGCAAGAGAGATGAAAAGAAAAGTTATGAGAAGTGAAGGCAAATCCACTTCTCAAGTTTACTTACCACCTGAAATGTTAGAAAGAAATGCAATGCAATGCAAGATGAGATGAAATGATATGATGCAAAGCAAGACCAGAAGCATGGTGATGATGATTATGATGTTATGAGGTGCTGCAAACATGAGGCAAGACAATGGGGATGTTCATACAAGATCATGAATGCAAATGATGCAAGTTAAGGAGCATGAACAAACATGGAAAGTTATGAAGCAATACAAGACAAATGACATGGCAAGTATGAGATGCAATGATCAATGATGCTTTCTACATGTCTTAAGATGTCAAATGAATCATAAGAATGCACAAAATGCAAAGACAAGTCATGTTATGCAAGGAGATGCAAGAGGGATGCAAATGAAAGCCCAAATTAGGGTTCATGGATCAAACATCAAACAAAAACCCAAAACAGAAGCAAACCTCATGATAAAAAATGGAAAATGGCACCCAAAGAAACCCTAGGCCTATGATGAACCACTGCCCAAAGGAGAGCTCTCAACTCCCAACCAAACTCAAGATATGAATTTTCTAAGTTATTAGGGTTTTTTAGGGTTCTTAACAAAACAAATGCCAAACAATTTGAAAATGCAAGAACAATTCATGGCCTTTTTATCTTTGAAAATACATGCTAAACACAAGACAAAGCAAAAAGAATCAATGTCTCAACCTTCACCAATAGGCAGAAATGATTTTTTGAACTTAGGATCAAATTAATGCACAAAATATGATTTAATTCAATGAAAAATTCTTAAAATGCATCAAGATCAAAAAAGAAATTTGGTTTGAAGGTTGGACAATGTTTCTAAATGTCTTAGAACATTTCATGAATTTTTTTGTAATTTTTAAATACCTAAAAGTATTTTTTATCAATTAATTCTCATTAATCAATTAAAAATAATCTTTTAAATATTTAAAAATACTTTTTTAATGATAAAAAATAAAATAAAAATATTTTTGGGTCTTAAAAATTAATAAAACCTCAAGGAAAAAGTTTCATAATTTTTATGAATTTTTTGCTATTTTAAAATAATTATACAAGTTAATTGGAAAGAAAATGAATTAAAATTAAATAAAACTGAAGTATGCACAATGGAAGGCTGAGATTGATCCAGAGTTTGAAAAGGTTGACTGCGCGCTTCATCCAAGGGTCTCAATTCAAACAGGCTTAATTTTAATTAACTAAATAAATAAAGCTGATTAGGGTTTAATGAACGAATCTGGGCCCTTGATCACGCGCGGGAATGGACCAAGTCAACCCATCCAACGCTCACCATTCAAACGCTCATTAATTACAGGGATTTGCCCTAATGACTTTCAGGTGGCCGGAGAGGACCTCCGGTCGTCTTCTCCGGCCAGCATCTCACCTGAGAAACCTCCAAATCACTCAAATCGTAACTAAAATGAAAACTAAACACATAGAAATGGACCCCATGATCTCCTGAATCAAAACCCTAACCCCAAACAAATTTATTCTTCATCAATCACATGAATCGAAAGCAAACATTTTTAGGGCAAACCAGTTTCAGAGTCAAATTAAATGCTCAAATCACAACCATTTTCAAAACCAATGGTACCAGGATGATCAGCAAGACATGAAGAACAAGTTTGTAACAAGAAAAACAACTTCTGGAAAAATAAATTTCAGGTTACCTGAGATTCGAAGCTTTCAGTTTAGGAACTTTCTGGCCACCTTTCTTTGTGCAAGCTGCTCCACTTGGTCCCCAGAAGATGTTTGAATGCTCAAATGGAGTTTAAGTTGGCTTGATGATGAGTTTCGAAAGCTCCTGCTTCAGTTCAGTCAAAAATGGCAATGGAGATTCTGGCACTTTCAGGTCATGGTGAATGAAGGTTTGAGGTCCTGATGATGAATGGAGAAGGTTTGTGGTGTTTGTTTGTGTGTTTGTGAGCTAGGATGAGAGTTTCGAATGAAACTGCAAAATGAAGTGAGAAATGGCTATGGAGTAATCTGGCTGTTTCAGGCTTGTGCTTTGGGTGGTTTCTACTCAGTGATACATGGTGAGTTGAATGGAGGAAAAAGTTTGAGTGTTTTGTGGCTGTGGAGAGGAATTCGAAGCAAGTTGCAAGATGGTGAGTTTTTGTGTATGTGATGAATGTGATGGTTTCAGCCTTGCTTGCCCTTATGTTTTGCTTGCAAATTGTCCACATAACTCTCTCTCATTGGTCAGTTGATTTGACATGTGCTTTTTGGATAGGTGAGGCAACTTTTGCAATTTGTCAACTCTTGTGTAAGAGAAAGTATGGTGAGGTGCTAGCTTGGTACAAGGCATGGGCTATGCGCAGCAAGATGAGGGGGAAATGTCAGCTTGGTCCAGCATTCAAGGCAGCAAGTGGTGAAGGCTTGATCATGAGTTTTGCAACTTGGTTACTTTATGGATTTTCATGAAAAATGCCTTGTTACATGAACCAAACCATAGGCAAACTTGATCCAATTCTGATTTTTAGGACTTAGAGAATGTTTGTGTAATGGTTTGAAATGAATTAGAGGTCACATGATGCATTGGTTCAAGGTTTTGCAAAATTTCCATTTGAAGCATGCCTTAGAAATTAATGATTTTTGCCAACTTTGCATTGCTATAACTTTTGATCCAAGAAGAGTTTGATCATGTTCTTGTACTTTTTGAAAAGGGAAAGATGAGATCTACAACTCTCATGACCAAAGTTTTTTCATTTGAAGCCTTTTTGGATCATGAATCAAGGCTTGAAAAATGACCTAAAATGATGCATTCTTGAAAAGTCAACTATGCCCAAAAAGTCAACATTTGCAAAAACCCTAAATTCTTGATTTCTATGAACTTCAACCTTCTTCCATGATCAAATAAAGATCATATACACTCAAAATGATGAAGATCAACCATTGGTTGGGTCATTGGGGGCCTCAGATGCCCTGATTTTGCACTGACTTGTCTAGAAAGTCAACTCTTGATCAGATGACTTCCCCATGGAATTTCTTCATGAAAATTGATATGCATACTCTCTATACCATATAGAGATCAATGAAAACAAGAATGACCAAAAAAATTGGAGTTATGGCCTCTGAAACCAAAACCCTAATTTTCAGTCAACTGTGCAGTTCAACTTGGCTCTGCATCCACTCAAACCCTAGTTCTTGTGATTCCTCTGCAATTTTGACTTTGAGGAGATGAAATATGATATAAGAACACACATGGACCCCTTTGAGTTGATTGGTGGCCTTTGGAATGGCTCAAGATGCTTTGGGATTGCTCAGATCACAAACCCTAGGTGCAGATGCCTTGAAAGCTATGCAGTGAATCAAAAATGAAATGTGAGATGATATGATTGTGTTTATGCATATGAGATGACCATAAGCCATGGTGTGAATGGGTGAGGGCAAATTTGGGGTGTTTACAGCTGCCCCTATTCAAACATGAGTTAGCTGTGCAGGTTGTAAGCGACGGCTTAACAGGCCAAACAAGATAACTTGTGGTTGAATACCAAAGACAGTCCAAAATTTGCACTCACAGAATGAAGAAGAAAAGGGATACAGATTGTAAAGGAAAATAAAGTATATTGTAAAGTGTGGGCGACGGAGGACGACCGTCGAGCAGAGGACGACTGCTGGGTAAAGAGCGATGACGGGGACGGCCGACATGCTGGGGATAAAAAGGTAAAGCTGAGACGGGGACGGCCGACTAGCTGGGGAAAATAAAATCATGATGGGGACGGCCATCAAGATAAAGCTATAAAATTCTCTGGGGATTAATGAAACATGACGGGGACGGCCATCAAGTTCACAAAGGTCAAGTAACCAACGATGGGGACGGCCATCGGGCTAAAAAGGAAAAGGGACCACGACGGGGACGGCCATCGGGTTAAAGAATAAATGAAATAAACAGATGATGGGGTACGGCCATCAAAGGTGAAGGACGATCACCTAGCAGGGTATGGCTGCTCTGTTGGGTATAAAAGAAAAATGATGGGGACGGCCATCAAAGGTGGGGACGACCATCAAAGATGCCTTGAAAGCTATGCAGTGAATCAAAAATGAAATGTGAGATGATATGATTGTGTTTATGCATATGAGATGACCATAAGCCATGGTGTGAATGGGTGAGGGCAAATTTGGGGTGTTTACACCCTCACACCTTCACTCCTCTCCCGGAGGGTCTTCTGCAAGGCTTGGGTTAACTTCTCATTTCTTTCCTTCAAGCTCTCAAACTCCTCCAAACTGATAGTGGCAGGGGGTGGTGCTGAAGATGACTCAGGCATGTCTTCTATGGTAAAGGGCATTCCAGAGAATTGGGCCCTAGCATGGGACCACTCATAATACTGTGCTGATGCCACATTATTGCACTTCCCCAGAATGGTGACTCCCTTGGTTTGAACATGATCCCAGGCCCAGGCAGCCTGCCTAACAGTTGCCAGACTAATCTTGTTCTCACAGTAGAGGGTCTCCACCAAGTCCTGTGCCTTAGGAGCATGGACCAGTGCATAGCCTAATTGCCTCTTGAACAGCAGAGGGTTGTAATTGATACTTCCCTTAACTCCTATTAAGGGCACATTGGGAAAGTGCCCACAGCTGGTGATTATATCTCTGCCCTTGGTGCTTTGAGTACACCATCTGATATCTGCTGAAGTTAGGACAGTGAGTCTTTTAGCCCAGTTGCTTTGCTGATGAGGATTTAGAAATGCATCTGTCCTGGGTAGATGCCTGAGAAGCCAAGCATGGAATAATGGAGCACAACACCTTACTAGCCTCCCCCTCTGCTTCTCATTCTTCTGATGTACTGAGTAATAGAGATCTCCTAGCAAAGTTGGCACTGGGTTCTTCAGGATGAACAAATGGATTGCATTCTTGCTAATGAATCGAGGCTCATCTGCAAACAACACAATTCCATATACACTCAAGGCCAACAGAGCACAAACAGCTTTCCACTCCCCCAGGGAGGCCTTCAGACTGGCTTGGGAAATTAGGAAGTCCAGATGAAAACCAGGGATCCCAGCTTTAGAGGTCATATGTTGCTCAATCAAAGTAGGTTCCAGGTGCAAAGCTTTTGCTACCTCTCCATTGCTTGGGAAAACCATCTCAGGGTTGAAAGGGATTTCTCTCCTGATAGGCAGACCAACCAATGATGAGTATTCTTCTAATAGAGGCCCCAACTGAAAGTCTTTAAAGGTGAAACATCTCAATGGGGGGTCATAAAACTGAATGCAGGTGTGGATCAAACTCCTCTGAGATGGGTCCAGATCCATGACCAAGTCAAGTATATCCCCATAATGCTCCCTGAACAAAGGTATGTGATCTGGAGTGATCAGGGTTTGGATTCTCCTGATGTCTGATAGGTCTGGTTGGAAGAAATGATAGGTGATGTTGCTTTTCTTTGGAGCCATGATGCTAAAGACTGAGCAGAATAAGTGCTGATGAAGATGCTGAGGAGTGGGCCACTGGCTGGCTAGTGCAAGTAACTGGAGTATATGGCTGACAAACTGAAGCAAGTGCTGGTGGAGATAGGTCAAAACTGCAGATGGGGTCAAAACCAAAACCAGATGAAAATGGATACCCTGAAACACAAATAAGCACATGTTAATATGATGCAATGAGTATGTATGCAAATGAAATGCAAGGGTTTGTGACTGAGCTGGATCTAGTTAATTGCCTTGATCCATGTGTGTTCAAGAATTCCAGATGGAGGTCTATAAATCCAGTAAACAAGGTGGGGGACTCAAATAAAGAGCCACACGTCCGGGGTTTTAGAATCACAAGAACTATCCAACATGGAGTATTCTTAACAAAGTCAAAGTAGCAGGGTATTCTGAGGTCAAGGTACCTGCAAACCTGTAAACAGCCCAACCCCCTCACAGGTGGTGATCTAGAACAAGGATCCTCAGACTTGGATCAGTTATGAGAAGTGTAAACACTTCTAACACGGAGGTACAGTGTTTACAATAACCATAACAATTCCTCCTCTAATTCACCTCAGTTTCTGAAGGTCAATACTAAAAGGTCATCCAGACTTAGCAGGCTTCCCAGATAGCCCTAGCATTGCAGGAAATCTGCAACACAGAGTTCTCAAGAAGAAACCCATATCTGAACCGTGTTTCATATTCCTGCACCAGACCGAAATGGAATGGGAAAGAATATGATTCACTCTAGCCTAGGTGTCACTCTGGTCCCAGGTATAGGACCTTAACTCTCAATGAAACACCCACCCACCAAGGCAAACAACAGATCCAGCCAGCAACAATGACAGTATGATATATAAATGCAATAAAGAAAGCAGTAAAGTAACTGTACATAAAGCAATAAACAAAAAATAAATACAAGCACAAACAAGCACATAACACCCCAGTAAACACAAATCAATCAAGCGCTAGGAGGAACCCACAAAAAGAACCAGAAGCCCTGGTTGCAGTATAAGGGTCCCCAGCAGAGTCGCCAAGCTGTCGCTCCCGATAAGTGGGACTGGCCCAAATAAAGGTACAGACGCGAACGGTCGGCGAGAGGGACAATGAGAACACACAGCCGTGAACTCACTGGAGATGAATAGAGTCGCCAGCTAGGCATTTTTATCCCGGAGGAAAGGTAATGCTGCATAGACCTAGAAAGATATGGATAAGACGGTTGCGAACCAGAGAGACTGAGAAAGGGGGTTGGTTACAACCTGGGAAGGTATTAGCACCCAGATTGTCCGTCGTACTCGACGGGATCCACGCTTAAAAGATTTGTGTTTTAAAGGGGTAGTGTTAGTGCAATCTGTGTATAAAATAGCTGGAAAGGATGTACAGGTGTCAGTGTAAAGTGAAGTGATGTGTATAAATGTACAGTGTCAGTGTAGGAACAAGAGTGAAATGCTCAAGACTATGAGGCTTAAGAATGAAGCTGGAAGGAGGGGGAATGTACAGAGACTTTTGTTCGATAACCGTTAAGTTATGCCTACGTATCCTCTCGTGCAATGAGGAAGTCAGAACACCGTAGTTCGACCCAAAGAGACTGAAAGGTGAATTGACTTGTGAACTGCTTACTTGCCTATGCTCAAGTGTATGATCTGTCTGGCACAGATGCAAACTGTCTTGCAGTAGACGGAAGAAGCTAGTTCTCGTTTGTGAGTGAAGGTGATGAGAAAAGAATCCCGGAGGAGACGATTATTGTTTGTTTTGGAGTTTTCAGTCTTTTATTGCTTTTTGGATTTTGTCATAAGTTAATGAGCTTAACCCTAAACCAATGGATTTAGTAAACTCATCACATCTTCCCTCTGATTAGGGGTAATGAGAATTACCTTAAGTGTGAAGTCAGATTCTCACACTTAATCACCTTTGATATAGGGTTAAGATCATTAACCTACTTGTGATTAATTAAATGTTTTTGTTGTTTTTGTTTAGTGCTAAGTAATGAGGTTAAGCCATAATCAAGGATTAAACAGACTCATTACACCATCCTAATAGAAGGATAATAGATGAGAGTGTTTAAGCTGAGGAAAGCTCCTCAACTTAATTCATGATTAGGGATTAAACTCATGACAAAACAAGCCTCTGATTAGGTGGATTTTAGATTAATGGTGTGATGATGAAGTGATTTTTATGATTTGTAAGACAACTTGAGGGGGACTTGTCCATTAACACTAGGGTTAGTCCTTCTTAACCACTTAAGGAAGAATTAGAACCCTAATGCAAGGCCCAAGTTACAAGTGTGATGTCTTGATAGTTATTAAGTGAATTGATTAAGAGATTTAAACACATTAAGGGTTTAACACTTAGGATTAAAGTTATACACCCCATCCTAAGAGAAGGATGCAGGCATAACCCTAATCACAAAGCCTTAAAGCCTTTAGGGTTTAGTCCCTGATTATGAGGTGAGAGGAAGAGACTCAAAGAGAGACACAAAGGTAAAACTATGAGGGGAGACTAATCAAAACCCTAATTCATTGTCATGCTTGGTTGATCCTAAGGTTTGTGAGGTTTTCAAGAACAATCTTCAGAGGAGCCACCAGGAAGCAGATGAACAAGATCAAGAGAAGCAAAGTGACTTGCTTCATTCAAGAAGTCAAGTCACTTGAAGAAAGAAAGTGGGAGGAAGAATAATGAGCAAGCTCAATCTCAAACACAAATAGAAATGCAGCAATGGATGCAAGAGGGATGAGAAGAAAAGTTATGAGAAGTGAAGGCAAATTCACTTCTCAAGTTTACTTACCACCTGAAATGTTAGAAAGAAATGCAATGCAATGCAAAATGGGATGAAAATGGTATGATGCTAAGCAAAACCAGAAGCATGATGCTATGAGGTGCTGCAAACAAGAGGCAAGGCATGGAGATGCTCATACAAGATTATGAATGCAAATGATGCAAGCTAAGGAGCATGAATAAGCATGGAAAGTTATGAAGCATACAAGACAAATGACATGGCAAATGTGTAATGCAAGGATCAAACATACTTCCTACATGTCTTAAGATGTCAAATGAATCACAAGAATGCACAAAATGCAAAGACAAGTCATGTTATGCAAGAGAATGCAAGAAGGATGCAAGAGAAAGCCCAAATTAGGGTTCATGAATCAAACATCAAACCAAAACCAAAAACAGAAGCAAACCCTAAGATGAAAAATGGAAAATGCTACCCAAAGAAACCCTATACCTATAACAAACCAAGGTCCAAAGGGGAGGTCTCAACTCTTAACCAATCTCAAGTTATGATTTTTACAAGTTATTAGGGTTTTTTAGGGTTTCTAACAAAAGAAATGCCAAACAAATAGGAAAATGCAAGATCAAATCATGGCCATTTTATCCTAGAAACTACATGCTAAACAAAAGACAAAGCAAAAAGAACCAATGTCCAAACCTTCTTAGATAGGCAGAAATGAATTTTTGAACTTGTGATCAAAATAATGCACAAAATATGATTTAATTCAATGAAAAATTCTTAAAATGCATCAAGATCAAAAAAGGAATTTGGTTTGAAGGTTGGACAATGTTTCTAAATGTCTTAGAACATTCCATGAATTTTTTTGTAGTTTTTAAATACCTAAAAGTATTTTTAATTAATTAATTTCCATTAATCAATTAAAAATAATCTTTTAAATATTTAAAAATACTCTTTTAATGATAAAAAATAAAATAAAAATATTTTTGGGTCTTAAAAATTAATAAAACTTTTAAGAAAAAGTTTCATAATTTTTAAGAATTTTTTGCTATTTTAAAATAAATATGCAAGTTAATTGAAAAGAAAATGAATAAAAATTAAATAAAAGTGAAAGTAATCAGAATGAGAGGCTGAGATGCAATCTGGGGAGGGGACCATTGACTTGGCGCGTGATCTTGTGGCTCACATTCAAACTTGGTTAATCACAGTTATGAATTAATTAATTACAGTTAGGGTTTCTAATGACGAATCTGGGCCATTCACTAGCGCGCGGGAAGCAACATCCAAGGGCCCAGGTTTAAAGTTTGCTAATTAATGACAATTAACCCTAATCACTCTCAGGCTGCCGGAGAAGACTTCCGGTCGTCTTCTCCGGCGAGCAGCTCACCTGAAAACTTCCCAAACCCCTCAAATCGTATCAAAAATGAAAACTAAGAACTGGGAAATGTTTCTCACACCCTCACGAATCAAACCCCTCTCTCAAAACACATTTCTTCTTGCTAAACAAGCTGAATCGAAAGAAATAAAAACTAGGGCACGCAAGCTTCAGAGACAAATTAAACTCTCAAATCAAAGCCATTTTCAAAACCAAGGACATCAGGATAATCAGTGAATCACATAGAACAAGTTTGTAACAAGAAAAATGATTTCTGGAAAAATGAATTTCAAGCTACCTGAGATTTGGAGCTTTCAACCTGAGAACTTTCTGGCCACCTCTCCTTGTGCAATCCACTCCCTAGGACCTCTTGATGATGTTTGAATGCCTTAGAACAATTTATGTAGGCTGGTTGATGAGCTTCGACAGTTTCTGCTTCACCTTAGTCAAGAATGGCTATGATGATTCTGGTAGTTTTAGGCCATTGTGAATGGTGGTTTTGACTCCTTGTGGTATGCTTGACTTGTTGGTGAAGAAAGATGAGGTGTTTGATGGCTGAATAGTGAGATTCGAAGAGAACTGGTTTGGGAGGTGAGAAATGGTGGAGCTCAGGTCAGGCTTGTTTCAGGCTTGAGCTTTGGTGGTTTGAGGCCTATGGAGTATGGTGAGTTGAGTGGTGAAGAGGGTTTGAATGTTTGCAAGCTGTGTAAGCAGATTCGAAGCAACTTGCAATGTGGTGTGTTTTTGTGAATGTGATTGTGTAGAGAGTTTCAGCCTGGCTTGGTCTTATGTTTTGCTTGCTAAAGGATACCATAAACAAATGCAAGTGGCCAGAGGATGTGACATGGCCTGTGGTGATTGGGATGTTTGCTTTTGCATAAAGTCCAACTTTTGTGTAAGTGAGGCATGGCTCAAGGTCTAGGCAAGTACAAGGCATGGCTCTGGTGCAGCATGGTGTGGTGAGAAGCTAGCTTAGTGCAGTAACCAATGCAGCAAGTTGTAGAAAGTGTGATGAGTGTTTTTGCAAGTTGTCACCTTTTTGAAATTTCATGAAAAATGCCTTGTTACATGAACTAAACACATGTGATCTTTGGTTCAAATCTGATTTTTGTGACTTAGAGAATGTTTATGTGCTGGTTTGAAGTGAACTAGAGGCTGCAATATGCATTGGTCCAAGATTTTGCAAAATTCTCACTTAGGGCATGCCTTGAAAATCAATGATTTTAGCCAACTTTGCCACACCATAACTTTTGATCCAAGAAGAGTTTGATCATGTTCTTGTACTTTTTGAAAAGAGAAAGATGAGATCTACAACTTTCATGACCAAAGTTTTTCCATTTGAAGCATTTTTGAATCAAGAATCAAGGCTTGAAAAATGACCTAAAATGATGCATTCTTGAAAAGTCAACTATGCCCCAAAAGTCAACATTTGCAAAAACCCTAAATTCTTGATTTTTATGAACTTCAACCTTCTTACATGATCAAATAAAGATCATATACACTCAAAATGATGAAGATCACCCATTGGTTGGGTCATTGGGGGCCTCAGATGCCCTGATTTTGCACTGACTTGTCTGAAAAGTCAACCCTTGATCAGATGACTTCCCCATGGAATTTCTTCATGAAAATTGATATGCATACTCCCTATACCATATAAAGAGCAATGGAAACAAGAATGACCAAAAAAATTGGGGTTATGGCCTCTGAAACCAAAACCCTAATTTTCAGTCAACTGTGCAGTCAAACCTGGCTCTGCATCCACTCAAACCATAGTTCTTGTGATTCCTCTGCATTTTTGACTTTGAGGAGATGGAATATGATATAAGAACACACATGGACCCCTTTGAGTTGATTGGTGGCCTTTAGAGTGGCTCAAGATGCTTTGGGATTGCTCAGAACACAAACCCTAGGTGCAAATGCCTTAGAAACTATCCAGTGAATCAAAAATGAGATATGAGATGATATGATTGTGTTTATGCATATGAGGATGATCACAAGCCATGGTGTGAATGGGTGAGGGCAAATTTGGGGTGTTTACATTAAGTAATGAGGTTAAGCCATAATCAGGGATTAAACAGACTCATTACACCATCCTAATAGAAGGATAATAGATGAGAATGTTTAAGCTGAGGAAAACTCCTCAACTTAATCCATGATTAGGGATTAAACTCATGACAAAGCAAGCCTTTGATTAAGTGGATTTTAGATTAATGGTATGATGATGAAGTGAATTTTATGGTTTGTAAGACAACTTGAGGGGGACTTGTCCATTAACACTAGGGTTAGTCCTTCTTAACCAATTAAGGAAGAATTAGAACCCTAATGCAAGGCCCAAGTTACAAGCTTGGTGTCTTGATGATTATTAGATGAATTGATTAAAAGATTTAAACACATTAAGGGTTTAACACTTAGGATTAAAATTATACACTCCATCCTAATAGAAGGATGCAGGCATAAGCTTAACCACAAAGCCTTAAAGCCTTTAGGGTTTAGTCCCTGATTGTGAGATGAGAAGAGAGGACTCAAAGAGACACAAAGGTAAAACTAAGTGGGGAGACTAATCAAAACCCTAATCATTGTCATGCTTGGTTGTTCCTAAGGTTTGTGAGGTTAAACAAGAAAGATCTCCAATGGAACCACCAGGAAGCAGATGAAAGGATCAAGAGAAGCAAAGTGACTTGCTTCATTCAAGAAGTCAAGTCACTTGAGGAAAGAAAGTGGGAAGAAGAATGAGCAAGCTCAAACTCAAACACATATAAGAATGCAACAATGGATGCAAGAGAGATGAAAAGAAAAGTTATGAGAAGTGAAGGCAAATTCACTTCTCAAGTTTACTTACCACCTGAAATGTTAGAAAGAAATGCAATGCAATGCAAAATGGGATGAAATGGTATGATGCTAAACAAAACCAGAAGCATGTTGATGATGATAATGATGCTATGGAGTGCTACAAACATGAGGCAAGGCATGGAGATGTTCATACAAGATCATGGATGCAAATGATGCAAGTTAAGAAGCATGAACAAACATGAAAAGTTATGAAGCATACATGGCATACAACATGGCATATTTATGATGCAATGATCAAACATGCTTTTAATATGTCTTATGATGTCAAATGAATCACAAGAATGCATAAAATGCTAAGGCAAGTCATGTTATGCAAGAGAATGCAAGAAGGATGTAAATGGAAGCCCAAATTAGGGTTTATGAATCATACATCAAACAAAAACCAAAAACAGAAGCAAACTCTAAGATAAAAAATGGAAAATGCCACACAAAGTAACCCTAATCTTATACTAAACCAATGCCCAAAGGAGAGGTCTCAACTCTTAACCAATCTCAAGTTATGATTTTTACAAGTTATTAGGATTTTTAGGGTTCCTAAACAAAAGAAATGTCAAACAATTGAAAAATTCAAGATCAAATCATGGCCATTTTATCTCAAAAACTACATGCCAAACACAATGCAATGCAAGAAGAATCAATGTCCAACTCCTCATGAATAGGCAGAAATGATTTTTTGAACTTTGGATCAAATTAATGCATAAAAATGATTTTTATTCAATGAAAAATTCTTAAAATGCATCAAGATCAAAAAAGAAATTTGGTTTGAAGGTTGGAAAATGTTTCTAAATGTCTTAGAACATTTCATGAATTTTTTGGTGATTTTTAAATACCTAAAAGTATTTTTAATAAATTAATTTCCATTAATCAATTAAAAATAATCTTTTAAATATTTAAAAATACTTTTTTAATGATAAAAATAAAAATGAAAATGTTTTTGGGTCTTAGAAATTATTAAAACTTATGAGAAAAAGTTTCATAATTTTTAGACATTTTTTATTATTTTTAATAAATTAAACAAATAAAAGGAAAAGAAATGAAATAAAAATAAAGAAAATGGAAAAAGTAAACGAAAGGAGAGGCTGGGATTGCATCCTGGTTTGAATGCGTTGACTGGCGCCAGATCTAGTGGCCAGGATTGTTTCTGAGTCAATTAACTTAATTACAATTAATTAATATTAATAAAATGAATTAGGGCTAATCCAAATGATCTGGGCCCTCTATCCACGCGGGAAGTCAACATTTCAACCCAATCCAACGCCCAATATTCAAATGACACTATTTACAGGGATTAGGGCAAATCATTCTCAGGTGACCGGAGGGGAGCTCCGGTCATCTTCTCCGGTGGTATCCAAACCCTAAAATACGATTCAGGCCACCAATCTCCAAATTAATTCCAGGGAAATGTTCCTCCACTCAAACCTTGCTCGAATCAACCCTCAAAAGGAATTTCTCATGCCTAAACTAAGAGAATCGAAGCCATGAAGTTTCACGGGAAAAATTTCAGAGGCCTGGTAAATCCTCATCTCTCACTCATTCTTAAATCTAAAACCATCCCCATGACCAGCAAAGCATACATAATCAATTTTTAACATAAAAACCAAGCTCTGAAAAGTTGTAAACCTGAAGCTACCTGAAGTGATGAACTGTGGATTTGAGCTCTCCTGACCTTGCTCTGGTGCAGAATGCTTGCTCTGAACCCCCTGAAGCCAATGGAAGGCTTGGAATGAGCTTAGACAAGCTGCTTTGAGAAATCCAGTTCTGGTGTAGCAGGAAATGAGCTTTGTGTACAGGCTGCTTCAGATCAATGTGAAGGGTGGTTTTGACTCCTTTTGATGTGCTTGATTTGTTGGTGCTAAGGGCTTGGATGTTTGATGGCTGTGGAAGTTGATTCGAAGAGAAATGCAGGCTGAGGTGAAAAATGGCAATGAGGTGTTCTTGCTCAAATCAGGCCTAACTCTTGGTGATTTCTACTCAATAAGGCAAGGTGAGATGATTGGAGGGATTTGTTTGAGTGTTTGTGAGTTGTGCAGGCAGGTTCGAATGGTTTTGCAAAATGGTGAGTTTTTGTGTATGTGATGCTTGAGAGAGTTTCAGCCTTGCTTCTTGAGTGTTATGGCCAGCATTTGGATAGTATATTTTAATCCTATAGGTCAGATGATTTGACATGGCCTCTATTGATTGGTAAGTTTGCTTTTGCCAAAAGTCCACTCTTTGTGTAAGAGAAGTATGGCTTGGTTCTAGGCTAGTACAAGGCATGGGGCTGCGCAGCAAGGGTGAGGGGAAAGGCTAGCCAAAGTCAGCATCCAATGTTGCAAGTTGTAGGAAGTGTGATGAGTGTTTTTGCAAGTTGTTACTTTTTGGAACTTCATGGAAAAAGTCTTGTTACACAAACTACAAACATGTGATCTTTGGTCCAATTCTGATTTTTAGGGCCTATGGAATGTTTGTGTAATGGTTTGAAGTGAATTAGAAGTTACAAATGGCATTGGTTCATGGTTTTGCAAAATTCTCATTTGGTGCACATCTTGAAAATCAATGATTTTTGCCAACTTTGTCACACCATAACTTTTGATCCAAGAAGAATTTGATCATGTTCTTGTACTTTTTGAAAAGGGAAAGATGTAATCTACAACTTTCATGACCAAAGTTTTTCCATTTGAAGCATTTTTGGATCAAAAAGCAAGGCTTGAAAAATGACCTAAATTGACAAATTCCTTAAAAGTCAACTATGCCCTAAAAAGTCAACTTTGCAAAAACTCCAAATTCTTGAATTTTGTGAACTTCAACCTTCTTCCATGATCAAATAAAGATCATATACACTCAAAATGATGAAGATCACCCATTGGTTGGGTCATTGGGGGCCTCAGATGCCCTGATTTTACACTGACTTGTCCAGAAAGTCAACTCTTGATCAGATGACTTCCCCATGGAATTTCTTCATGAAAATTGATATGCATACTCCCTATACCATATAGAGACCAATGGAAACAAGAATGACCAAAAATTTGGGGTTATGGCCTTTGAAACCAAAACCCTAATTTTAGGTCAACTGTGCAGTCAAACTTGGCTCTGCATCCACACCAATCCCAGTTCTTGTGATTCTTTTGCATTTTTGACTTTGAGAGGATATAATATGATACTTGAACACACATGGACCCCTTTGAAGTGATTGATGGCCTTTGGAGTGGCTCAAGAAGCTCTTGGATTGCTCATATCACAAACCCTTGGTGCAGATGACTTAGAAACTATCCAGTGAATCAAAAATGAGAAATGAGGTGCTATGATTGTGTTTATGCATATGAAATGATCACAAGCCATGGTGTGAATGAGTGAGGGCAAATTTAGGGTGTTTACAGCTGCCCCTATTCAAACATGAGTTAGCTGTGCAGGATGTAAGCAACGGCTTAAGAGGCAAACAAGATAACTTGTGGTTGAATACCAAAGACAGTCCAAAATTTGCACTCACAGAATGAAGAAGAAAAGGGATATAGATTGTAAAAGAAAATAAAGTATATTGTAAAGTATGGGCGACGGAGGACGACCGTCGAGTAAAGAGCAATGACGGGGACGACCGACATGCTAGGGATAAAAAGTAAAGCCAGGACGGGGACGACCGACTAGCTGAAAAAAAGATATTATGATGGGGATGGCCATCAAGATAAAGTTGCAAGATTCTCTGGGGATCAAATGAAACATGACGGGGACGGCCATCAAGTTCATAAAGCAAAGTAACCAACGATGGGGACGACCATCGGGCTAAAAAGAAAAGGGACCACGACGGGGACGGCCATCGGGTTAAAGAATAAATGAAATAAAACAGATGATGAGGTACGGTCATCAAAGGTGAAGGACGATCACCTAGCAGGGGACGGCTGCTCTGTTGGGTTAAGATGAGGAACGGTCATCTAAGGTGGAGGACGACCACCTGGCAGGGTACGGCTGCCGAAAATATCGTGACATAGGACGAATGCCGGATAAAAGGTCAACGATGGGGACGGCCATCGGACGAGCATGATGAAGGACGATCATCAAGAGGTGGAGGACGACCACCTAGCAGGGTACGGCTGCTCTCAAAGTTTATCATGACATAGGACGAACGTCAGATAACCAAAATCAACAATGGGGACGGCCATTGGATAAAATGATGAAGGACGATCATCAAAAAGGTGAAGGACGATCACCTAGCAGGGGACGGCTGCTAAATATCACGACATAGGACGAATGTCGGATAGAAAAGGGTCAACGATGGGGATGGCCATCGGACGAGCATGATGGAGGACGACCATCAAGAGGTGGAGGACGACCACCTAGCAGGGTACGGCTGCTCTCAAAGTTTATCATGACATAGGACGAATGTCAGATAAAAAGAAAATTTGCTTTGTTGGCGATCTACTGGGGATATAGTAAACACGGACGAGTGTTTACAACCAAGAAAAGAAAGGTATAAGTGTTTGGTATTGTGTATAGATTAAAGATGCGGACGAGCATCCCTAAGATTACGATACAGACGAGTATCGGGTAGAAACGAACTGACACATGTTCAGAGATGATGATACGGACGAGTATCAACGGGTTAACAACGAACACGGATGAGTATTGAATCTGAAGGGACTCTTCTGGGGAATAGTAGACACAGACGGGTATCTATATTCAAGAAAACATGAGTGTTTGACACGGTGTATGGATTAACAATGCGAACGAGCATCCTTAGGATTATGATACGGACGAGTATCATGTAGAAACAAACACTAGACGCAATGTTCTGAGATGATGGTACGGACGAGTACCAACTGGTTAACAAAGAACAAGGACTATTGTTGAATCTGTGGGGATATAAGTGATGTATACAAAATACGGACGAGTATCTGTATAAGTGTAACATGAGTGGTGAGTATGAGTATTTATCTGCTGGGGAGGGTGACACGGACGAGTGTCAAAAGAAAAGTGTAATAATATCAACAAGTATATGGGTTGTAAAAGTGTAAGCGACTGCACTGGGGAAATGACACGGACGAGTGTCAAAAAGTGCATATAAGTAGGTGAGTGCAAAGATGATGTCTTTGGCTTTCTGCTGGGGATATGACACGGACGGGTGCCACAAGGAGTATATACTGATGTTTGTGATTTGTGAGGCAACTGCTTTTGCTGGGGACCCTGGTGGGGATTTTTGTATATTGTTGATGAATGGTTAATTATTCACAAGTGTTCGATTCACAACATGACTTATGATTATGCTATGTATTTGATTTTTTTTTTTGCCGTAATGCTCCGTATTAGACGGAATGCTACGCTCTGAGGGGATAATATGATGTGAATGCTATGATTATGCAAAGAGACAAAGATCTGGGATTCGGATCCCGCTACTGCGAAGATCTCTGGTCGATCTGCTTGAAATGAGGATCCCAGCTGGGGGTGTGATCATTGGTAGATCTGATGACATGATATTTGCCCGCTTGGGGATATAGGTCACTGGTTGACAAATCCTTGTAATATAGGACCCAGCTGGGGCTTGTGGAAACCTTCTGTACTCTGTTGTGACTTCTTCATGCGTTGCTCTACTGAATAGAGGCTGAGGATTCTGTGGGGAGATGATCCCCTGGATTCTGCACCTTGCTGAGGAAGAATGACTAGCCATACGGCTGGGGAAAGTTGTTGGTAACTCAGCTGGGGAGAGCAATGAGAGGCAACTCGGCTGGGGAGAGATTATTTGTTGATCTGCCAGCTTGCTGGGATGTAGCTTGCATGCCCCGAGTTGCGTTCTGGATACCTGCAATCCTGCAAAGATAAGGAAACGCACAAACGGTCCCGAGGTATCCCTTACTGGGTTCCGTCATAGGAGTTAAGCATTCTCAAGAATAAGTTTATTCCCTGCAAGCATGTGTTTTTATTTTCTTAGAGAAGAGCATCTGTACTTATGCAATTAGTTTTTAAGAGACATCAGACATTCTTTGCAAATAAAAATATACAAAACGAAACATGACTGAAAAATCTGATTTTATTAATTCATGTGCCCTGAATTGGCAAGATACAGTCAAAGAAACATATCTCCTGAAATGAGGAGATTGTTACAAATTGAGAAACAAAGTGCTGGCGATGTTGACGACGCTTTCAAGGAGCTTCCTCTTCTGCCATGACTCGTATGACAATGACGTTCTTCTCGTCCTGCTTTCTGAAGAAGGCTGATTCTGATTGAAGCTTGATCCTTTAGAGCTTACCGAGTTGTAGATAATACAGACGAATTCAGAATGCAGTTGTTCGCTTATTCCCTTATTTTGCATGGATCGCCCTTTCGGGTTTTCAATCCATCGGGATACCCATTTTTGCCTGAGCTGTCCAATGCGGCTTTTCAACTCAGCGGGTGTACATTTTTTTTCAATTATTTCCCTTATTTTTGCCCGAGTCTTTTATTCTGTTTTTGACTCGCCGGGATGCCCTATTTTTTCCTGGACTTTACATTCTGTTTTTATGTCCAGCGGGTCATTTTATGCGAAGTATTTTTTAACTGCATCTGAATTCACAGGGGACGGAAAATCTTCACCATCCATGGTGCTGAGCATCAGTGCTCCACCAGAGAAAACTTTCTTTACCACGAATGGTCCTTCATAGTTCGGAGTCCACTTGCCCCTGTGGTCTGTATGAGGAGGGAGGATTCTTTTCAGTACAAGATCCCCTACTTGATACTCTCGGTGCCTGACTTTCTGGTCGAAGGCTCTCTTCATTCTCTTCTGATATAGCTGCCCGTGACAGATTGCAGCCAGCCTTTTCTCTTCGATCAAACTCAGTTGTTCGTATCGGGCCCGAACCCATTCTGCTTCACTCAGTTTAACATCCATTAGTACCCGCAAAGAGGGTAATTCAACTTCAACAGGTAGGACTGCTTCCATACCATACACAAGTTGATACGGTGTTGCCCCAGTAGATGTTCTGATTGATGTGCGGTACCCATGCAAGGCAAATGGTAGCATTTCATGCCAGTCTTTGTAGGTGACTACCATCTTCTGCACAATCTTCTTGATATTCTTGTTAGCTGCCTCAACAGCGCCATTCATCTTTGGCCTGTAAGGAGAAGAATTGTGATGTTGGATCTTGAAGTCCCGGCACAGCTCTGCCATCATCTTGTTGTTCAAGTTGGAACCATTATCAGTAATGATTCGCTCGGGCACTCCGTATCGACAGATGATATCTCTCTTCAGGAATCGGGCTACCACTTGCCTTGTAACATTTGCATATGAGGCTGCTTCAACCCACTTGGTGAAATAGTCAATGGCGACCAGGATGAACCTGTGGCCATTTGAAGCAGTTGGCTCAATCTTGCCAATCATATCAATGCCCCACATAGCAAAGGGCCATGGTGAAGACATGATGTTCAAAGGATTGGGAGGCACATCCACCTTATCTGCATAAATCTGGCATTTGTGGCATTTCCTGGAATAAGCACAACAGTCTGCATCCATTGTGATCCAGTAATAACCTGATCTTAACAGTTTCTTAGCCATGGCATGCCCTCCGGCATGGGTACCAAAGGATCCTTCGTGCACTTCATGCATCAACAAACCTGCTTCCGTCTTGTCAACACATCTGAGGAGTACCATATCGAAGTTCCTTTTGTATAAAGATCCATCAGCGTTCAGAAAGAAACTACCAGCAAGCCTTCTCAAAGTCTTCTTGTCATTGGAAGATGCCCCAGGTGGGTATGTTTGATCCTCCAAGAAGCTTTTAATGTCATGGAACCAAGGCTTATCATCTTTGGCAACATCTACTGCAAATACATATGCTGGCCTGTCGAGTCTGGACACTGAAATCTGAGGTACAAAGTTAGCAGCTTGAACTTTGATCATGGATGAAATGGTAGCAAGAGCATCTGCAAACTGGTTCTCGTCCCGAGGGATATACTCAAGCTTGACTGTTGTGAAGAAAGTCTATAATCTTCTTGTATAATCCCTATAAGGTATCAGATGATCCTGGTGGGTTTACCATTTTCCGTTGGTTTGATTAACTACCAGAGCTGAATCTCCGAATACGGTCAATGTCTTGATCCTGAGGTCAATGGCTTCCTCAAGACCCATAATGCAAGCTTCGTATTCAGCTTCGTTGTTAGTGCAGTTGAAAGTGAGTTTTGCCGAGAAAGGCATGTGAACTCCCTTAGGTGTAATGAGTACTGCACCAACACCACGACCATTCATGTTAACAGCCCCGTCAAACATCATAGTCCATTCTTCTCCCGGGTCGGGCCCTTCAGTGTGAATAGGCTCCTCATGATCTTTTGATTTAATGAACATGATGTCTTCATCAGGGAAGTCAAATCTCATAGGCTGGTAGTCATCGATGGGTTGCTCAGCGAGATATTCAGATAGTACACTGCCCTTGATGGCTTTCTGAGATGTGTACTGGATGTCATACTCTATAAGGATCATCTGCCATCTTGCAACCCGTCCGGTGAGAGCTGGCTTCTCGAAAATGTACTTAACCGGATCCATTTTTGAGATTAATAAGGTAGTGTGGGTCAACATATACTGTCTTAGTCGGCGAGCAGCCCACGCTAAAGCACAGCAAGTTTTCTCGAGCAGTGAATAACGTTGTTCACAGTCGGTAAACTTTTATCTCAGGTAGTATATTGCATACTCTTTTCGACCAGACTCGTCATGCTGGCCCAACACACACCCCATTGACTCTTCTAATACTGTCAAATACATTATCAGAGGTCTTCCTTCAACTGGAGGCATAAGGATTGAAGGTTCTTGCAGATATTCTTTGATCTTGTCAAAAGCCTTCTGGCAGTCTTCGTTCCACCTGACCGTCTGTTCTTTTCTTAACAGCTTGAACAAAGGTTCACAGGTTGCCGTAAGGTGAGATATGAACCGTGAGATGTAGTTCAATCGACCTAAGAACCCTCGAACTTCTTTCTCTGTTTTCGGTGCAGGCATCTCTTGAATAGCTTTGACTTTATCAGGGTCCACTTCAATCCCTTTCTCGCTTACAATAAAGCCCAGCAGCTTACCGGATCGCACCCCGAATGTGCATTTATTGGGGTTCAGCTTCAATTGGTACTTCCTCAGTCGCTTAAACAATTTCAGCAGATTTACCAGGTGCTCTTCCTCAGTAAGGGACTTGGCGATCATGTCATCCACATAACATTCTATTTCTTTATGGATCATATCGTGGAATAATGTCACCATAGCCCGTTGATATGTGGCACCGGCATTCTTCAGTCCGAACGGCATCACTTTGTAACAGAACGTGCCCCAGGGTGTAATGAATGTTGTCTTCTCCATGTCTTCAGGTGACATCTTGATCTGATTATATCCTGAAAATCCATCCACGAAGGAGAATACCGAGAACTGAGCCGTGTTATCAACCAATACATCAATGTGAGGTAATGGGAAGTCATCCTTCGGGCTGGCTCTGTTCAGATCCCGGTAGTCAACACACATCCTTACTTTGCCGTCTTTCTTAGGCACAGGTACTATGTTAGCAACCCACGGCGGATAGCTAGTTATAGCAAGGAACCCGGCGTCCCACTGTTTTTGTACCTCTTCCTTGATTTTCATAGCCATGTCTGGGCGAGTACGGCGCAACTTCTGTTTGACCGGTGGGCATTCTTCCCTCAAAGGCAGCTTGTGCACAACAATGTCGGTATCCAACCCTGGCATGTCTTGATACGACCAAGCAAACACGTCCACATACTCTTGAAGTAGATCAATCAGTTGTCTTTTCACTGAGTCTTGCAGGCAGGCCCCGATTTTAACTTCTTTCACGTCTTCGTCTGTACCAAGATTAATCACTTCAACCTCCTCCTGGTGAGGAGTAATAACCTTTTCTTCCTGTCTCAACAACCTGGCTAGCTCTTCAGGAAGCTCATATTCTTCTTCAACCCCTTCATCAGCTTGATTGATCGGATGGTCAAAGTCATACGAAGCCATAACCATGCTGTTGTCGGTGCTGTCTGGAAGGCATCCTCTGCAAGGGTTTAATTTGTTCATTTTAGTGATTGATTTTAATCTTGCTTTAGAAAAAGTGAAATGAAGTTATCATTTTGAAAACATCGCCATTTATTTTTTGTACAAAAAAGAAAAATGGAAAAACAGTGAGCAGAAAAGAAAAAAGACTCGTTTGCAAAAAGATGTCTGATATTTCATTGATTTAATCTTGTTTGCACAAAAAGTACAGATGGCCCGATTACAAAATGAGTCTTGTCATCTTGGGCAAGATGCAAGACTTTAATGCATGCTATAAAAATACAGGAAATAATAATTACTCTGCTCGAGTAACTCTTATAATTTCCTGGGAAGACCAGTTTGAGATACTGCTCCCCGGGATCTTTGGACGAATCTAATTCTCCAGATTGCGCTCCTCTTCCAGCTCGTCTTCCAAATTGTTGATAGCATCAGGGGTGATCATCCCCCCACTGACAAAACCGGGCTCTTCAACAGCCTTTGCTTGATGTTGTTGAGTTGGTCTGTAACCCAACCCAAACTTGTCTTTCTTCTCCTCCACAGCTAAAACCTTGCCCCAGCCTAGGGCAGTTCCTTCCTCAACAACCTTTCGGGCTTGTTGGTAAGATGACATGGAAATTCCAGATACAGCAGATGCTTCATTGACGTTCAAGGCCTCAAATCCTTGGCTCATTGTTTCATGGATCTCCCCGTCCATTTCAATGTACTTATAAGTAGCCAGATGGCTAACAAATATATCCTCCTCCCCACAGATTGTAACAACTTGGCCTTCCCACTCATATTTTAACTTCTGGTGAAGGGTAGACGTTACTGCGCCAGCGGCGTGAATCCAAGGTCTACCCAACAAACAGCTGTAGGCAGGCTGAATGTCCATCACATAGAAGATAGTTTTAAAGGTCTGTGGGCCAATTGTCACAGGTAGCTCAATCTCTCCCAGAACCGATCTCTTAGAACCATCAAAGGCTCTTACTACCAGGTTGCTGGGTCGTAATGCTAATCCTTCATACTCTAACTTCACCAGAGCCTTCTTTGGTAAGACATTAAGGGACGACCCCGTGTCTACCAGCACATGAGAAAGGACTGCTCCTTTGCATTCCATGGTGATGTGCAAGGCTTTGTTATGGTTGCGGCCGTCCGCTGTCAAGTCAGTATTGGTGAACCCTAGCCCATTGCTAGCAGTAACATTTCAAACCACGGTTTCCAACTGGTTGACAGTAATCTCTTCAGGCACGTAAGCTGCGTGCAAGACTTTGAGTAGTGCATTCCGATGGGCTTCGGAGCACATAAGCAGTGAGAGGATAGAGATCTTTGATGGCATCTGGTGAAGCTGATCCACAATTTTGTAATCACTCTTTTTGATGATTCTCATAAACTCATCAACTTCTTGATCGAACGGTGTTTTTAGAGCTTCTTTAACTGTTTGATCTTCCTGCACCGGGCTCTTTCCTTTTTCCTTGGCAGCAGCTTCTGCTTCGGCAGTAGGTCTTTGAATCTGTGGAGCAAAGAGACGTCCGCTTCGAGTGAAGCCTCCGCCTCCTCCCACATTATCTATTTGTGGTGCAGGTGTTGATGTATCAAGAGTGATTTTTTTTCCTTCGCAGTACACGTCAGAGCCATAGTGCCAAGGGATGGCCCTATTGCTTTCATATGGTACTGGTCCAGGCACCGTGACAGTGACTGGACTGATTGCTGCTGCTGAAGGGACTGTGACAGTTTGCGGATCGTAATAAATTGTAACTGGTGCTCTGATGGGAGCAGCACCTTCCGAATGGTAGGCAGAGTTGTTTTCAGGGTCATAAAATATCGTGACAGTAGAGACATCTTCATGATTTGTTGCTGGAGTTGTAGGAGACATTGGCGGAAGAATGGATGTTGTTGTTGTAGAAGATTCAAAATGGAGTGAAGCTGAAGTTGTAGCAGGAAAATTTGTTGAAAACTGATCAGTTGAGATGATAGATGAAGTACTTGTTGATGAAGCCGAAGAATTGTCAGGAACAATGGTTGCTGCAGTTGTAGGAGGTTCTGAAACCGTTGCTGATGAGATTGCTGGATTTGTTGGAAATGATGTGGTGATCTGAAGTTGGCCACTCTGAATAAGGCCATCTATGCCATTCCTTAAATTATCACACCCATTTACTGAGATATTGCAGTAAGCACACCCCAACTCACACCCTGGGAACATCTGACATTCCAAGAGCTGAGCCTTGATTTCTACCAACGGTGTCCTGATCTGTCCCACACTGGTTATTAAATAAGACGGCTTGTCTTCTTCAATAGCGTTAATTCTGGGACCACCATGGTTTGGCATGGGGTTCTTATTGACATTGGGTGGTGGTGCAAAATTCAGAGCTTTCGAGTCCACCAGGTCTTGTACCTTCATGTGCAAGGCTCTGCACTTTTCCGTACTATGGCCAGGTGTGTTTGAATGAAAGGCACACCTAGCGTTGGAGTCGTAATTCCTGGGTAAACTGTTGGGATCCGGAGGTGCCAACGTCCTTAGCTCAACTAGGTTGAGTTTCAGGAGCTGTGGCAGCAATGTAGCATATGGCATCGGGATCGGATCGATCACTCTGTTAGCTTGAGATGGCCTCTATTGGAATGGCCTTTGCTGGTTATTGTTGTTGGTGTTGCTGTTGTTGTAATTTCTTGGAGGATACTGACTTTGTTGATGGTACTGAGGTTGTCGTTGATAGTTTTGCTGAGGAGGTTGATAGACTGGTTGTGGATGAGCTGGAGCAGGGATGGTGACTGCTGCTACTGATCTATGAACATATTGGGGCCTACCCCTGTTGGTGTGGATGGCATTAGTCTCACCAGTCCTTCTTGGGCCTGCAAAAGGCTTTCTTGCATTACTGGATGAGCTTGCACCATTGTCTGAGATCTTACCCATTTTCAATAGGCTTTCAATTCTCTCCCCGGCTATGACAACATCTGCAAAGCTGGTAGATGAGAAGGCGGCTAGCCTATCAATATAGGTTCCCTGAAGGGTATTCATGAACATATCAGCCATCTCTCTTTCAGACATAGGTGGCTGGACAGCAGCAGCAAGCTGTCTCCATCTTTGAGCATATTCTCTGAAGCTCTCTCTAGATGACTGTGACATTCCCATTAGAAGAGTCCTATTGGGTGCCATATCCAGATTATACTGATACTGCCTGATGAAGGCCTCTGCCAGGTCCTTCCAGCATCTTACAGTTGCTCTTGTCAGATGGGAGTACCACTCCCTCGATGCTCCAGTCAAGCTATCTTCGAAATAGAACATCCACAACTTCTCGTCCATGGTATAAGCTTTTAATCTCCCGAGAAAAGATTGCAGATGGGTTCGGGGACAGGAAGTCCCATTATACTTTTCAAAACATGGAGGCTTGAACTTGTGGGGAATCCTAACCCCGTCTACCAAGCCCATATCCATAACGTCAAAACCCAAAGAGTTTTGAGACTCTAAGGATCTCAACTTCTCAGCTATCTCTTCCAACCTTCTATCATAAGCCTCTTCCCCGGCTCCCATTACTGTGAATTGGTCTTCTTGAGGATCTTCTTGCAGTACCCTCCCGGCTGTAGCAGGCCCTTGAATATTGACAGGGATATTGGCCTCTGGATGGAGGTGAGGACCAAAGACTGGGGGATTGGCATGTGGTTGGACCCTTTCATTGTTGCTAGTCCCAGCAGTCCCCGGCTGATGATCCTCCTGATTTCTCCCTTCTACCAGTGCTCTGAGCCTCTCCTGGCTTTGAGCCATGTTGTTTATTACTTCCATAAACTGCGTCATTTGAGTTCTCATCTCTAACCTCTCGCTAGTCATCTGATTTCTGACCTCCGTAAGGTCCTGCTACATCTGATCCATCTGGATGCCCAGAAGATTGTTTCTAGTAGGGTACCTGTGTGGCCTGTTGAGTGGGAACCCTCGTCGCCGAGCAATAATTCCTGAACATCACAACAGAGTTAGCAACAACAAAAACAAAACCTACAAAACAAACAAAGTGTTAGCATGCAATGCAGTATGCTTATTTGTTCTCAAGGTATCCGGCTTGGCATTCAGTTTTGACCCTTCCAGACCCTTGAAGATGATGCTGTTGAAGTTGCTTTTGAAGTAAACTTGGATGGAACAAACTAACACAAATATATTACAGTAGGTGAAATAATACAACTTGTTCATTTTACAACACAAGCCCTTAAAGGGGTCAAAATACATCACAAAAAAGTAAAAGTACATGGAATAGAAACAACAACAAGCAAATGATCAAACACCAAGGCCAAACTCATCCTCACGAACTTCCTTGAGAAGTGCTTCGGTCACAGGATCAGCCGGACGCTCCGTAAGATTCCGGATAAGGAGGTTCCGGGTAGCAACAGCTGTAGTCAACTTCTTGTTCTGACTTTGGTCCTTAGACCTCTTCACTCCAGCTCTGATCTTTAGCTCTGATATCTCCCTTTGGGCTGCTGCCAGGGCTTCCTCCATCTGTTCCATCTTGCCTTGGACCCTCTTGTCCTCCAGAGTACGAGCCTCGGTGATCCTGACCCACCTAGCTTGACTCTCCTTCAGATACAAGTCTGTCCTAGCTTTCTGGAATTGGGCTTCCTTGCAAGCATTCTTCAGGATTTGCTCTCCGGCCCTAGACTTCTTAATATAATCTTCAGACTTCTCAATCTTAGCCAGATGCTCTTTCTTCAACTTCTCCAGCCTCTCAATATCCAGTCTTCCATCCCTCCTCTCATAGAGGGTCTTCTGCAAGGCTTGAGTCAACTTCTCATTTCTTTCTTTCAAGCTCTCAAATTCTTCTAAGCTGACAGTTGCTGGAGGTGGTGTGGTGGAAGGCCCAGGCACATCTTCAATAGTAAAGGGCATCCCAGAGAATTGAGCCCTAGCATAGGACCAATCATAGTATTGTGCTGATGCCACATTGTTACACTTCCCCAAGATGGTTACCCCCTTAGTCTGCACATTATCCCAGGCCCAGGCTGCCTGCCTAACAACAGCCAGACTAATCTTGTTCTCACAGTAAAGGGTTTCAACCAAGTCCTGTGCCTTAGGAGTGTGGACCAGTGCATAGCCCAGTTGTCTTTTAAACAGCAGAGGGTTGTAATTGATACTACCCTTAACTCCTATTAGGGGCACATTGGGGAAATGCCCACAGCTGGTGATGATATCCCTGCCTTTTGTGCTTTGAGTGCACCACCTGATATCAGCCGAAGTAAGAGTAGTAAGCCTTCCAGCCCAGTTTTTCTGCTGATGGGGGTTCAAAAATGCATCTGTCCTGGGTAGATGCCTGAGAAGCCAAGTATGGAATAATGGAGCACAACACCTCACCAATCTTCCCCTCTGCTTTTCATTCCTCTGATGCACTGAATAGTAGAGATCCCCCAATAATGCTGGCACTGGGTTCTTCAGAATGAACAAATGGATTGCATTCTTACTAATGAATCGAGGCTCATCTGCAAACAATACAATCCCATATATACTCAGGGCCAATAAGGCACAAACTGCTTTCCACTCCCCCAGGGAGGCCTTCAGACTAGCTTGAGAAATTAGGAAATCCAGATGAAAACCAGAGACTCCAGCTTTAGATGTCATATGTTGCCCAATCAGGACTGATTCCAGGTGCAATGCTTTGGCTATCTCCTCATTACTTGGGAAAGCCATCTCAGGATTGAAAGGGATTTCTCTCCTGATAGGTAGACCAACCAATGATGAGTATTCTTCCAATAAGGGCCCCATCTGAAAATCCTGGAAAGTAAAACATCTTAGTGGGGGATCATAAAACTGGAGGCAAGTGTGGATCAGGCTTCTCTGGGAGGGGTCCAGATCCATAACCATATCAAGTATATCTTCATGGTGTTCCCTGAACAACGGTACATGGTCTGGAGTGATCAGGGTTTGAATCCTCCTGATGTCTGATAAGTCTGGTTGGAAGAAGTGGTAAGTGATGTTGCTTTTCTTTGGAGCCATGATGTTGAGACTGAGTAGAGACAAGTGCTGGTGATGACACTGAAGAATGGGCCACTGATTGGCTGGAGTAGATAGCTGGTAGCTGAAGCAAGTGCTGATGGAGATAGGTCAATGCTGAAGATGGGGTCAAAACCAAAACCAAATGAAGATGGATACCCTGAAACACAAATAAGCAAATGTCAATATGATGCAATGATTATGTATGCAAATGATATGCAAGGGTTTGTGACTGAGCTGGATCTGATCAAATGCTCTGACATAGGTCCATGTGTGTAAGAAATCCAGATGGAGGCCTATAAGTCCAGTAACCAAGGTGGGGGACTCAAATAAAGAGCCACAAGTCCAGGGTTTAGAATCACAAGAACTGTCCAACATGGAGTATTCTTAACCAAATCAAAGTAACAGGGTATTCTGAGGTCAAGGTACCTGCAAACCTGTAAACAGCCCAACCCCCTCACTGGTGGTGTTCTAAAACAAGGATCCTCAGATTTGGATCAGTTATGAGAAGTGTAAACACTTCTAACCCGGAGGTACAGTGTTTACAATAACCATAACAATTCCTCCTCTAATTCACCTCAGTTTCTGAAGGTCAATGCTAAAAGGTCATCCAGACTTAGCAGGCTTCCCAGATAGCCCTAGCATTGCAGGAAATCTGCAACACAGAGTTCTCAAGAAGAAACCCACATCTGAACCGTGTTTCATATTCCCGCACCAGACCGAAATGGAATGGGAAAGAATATGATTCACTCTAGCCTAGGTGTCACTCAGGTCCCAGGTATAGGACCTTAACTCTCAATGAATCACCCACCCACCAAAGCAAACAACAGATCCAGCCAGCAACATGACAGTATGATATATACAAATGCAATAAAGAAAGCAGTGAAGCAAACTGTACATAAATCAATAAACAAAAATAAATACAAGCACAAATAAGCACATAACACCCCAGTAAACACAAATCAGACAAACGCTAGGAGGAACCCACAAAAAGAACCAGAAGCCCTGGTTGCAGTATAAGGGTCCCCAACAGAGTCGCCAAGCTGTCGCTCCCGATAAATGAAGCTAGGTCAAATAAGGGTACAGACGCGAACGGTCGGCGAAAGGGACAATGAGAACACACAGGAGTGAACTCACTGGAGAATGAATAGAGTCGCCAGCTAGGCATTTTTATCCCGGAGGAAAGGCAATGCTGCATAGACCTAGAAAAAGATGGATAAGACGGTTGCGAACCAGAGAGACTGAGAAAGGGGGTTGGTTACAACCTGGGAAGGTATTAGCACCCAGATTGTCCGCCGTACTCGACGGGATCCACGCTTAAAAGATTTGTGTTTTAAAGGGGTAGTGTCAGTGCAATCTGTGTATAGAATAGCTGGAAAAGAATGTACAGGTGTCAGTGTAAAAGAGTGAAGTGTATAATGATGTGTCAGTGTAAGAATGAGAATGAATTGCTCATGATAATGAGGCTAAGAGAAAGATGCTGGAATGAGGGGGGATGTACAGAGACTTTTGTTCGATAACCGTTAAGTTATGCCTACGTATCCTCTCGTGCAATGAGGAAGTCAGAACACCGTAGTTCGACCCAAAGAGACTGAAAGATGAATTGACTTGTGAACTGCTTGCTTATCTATGCTCAAGTGTATGACCTGTCTGGCTCAGGTGCAAACTGTCTTGCATTAGACGGAAGAAGCAAGTTCTCGTTTATGAGTGAATGAGATGAGAAAAGAATCCCGGAGGAGACGATTATTGTTTGTTTTTGAATTTTCAGTCTTTTATTGCTTTTGAAAGTTTGTCATAAGTTAATGAGCTTAAGCCTAAACCAATGGATTTAGTAAACTCATCACATCTTCCCTCTGTTTAGGGGTAATGAGAATACCTTAAGTGTGAAGTCAGATTCTCACACTTAATCACCTTTGGTGTAGGATTAAGATCATTAACCTACTTGTGATTATTTAGATGTTTTTGGTGTTTTTGTTTAGTGTTAAGTAATGAGGTTAAGCCATAATCAGGGATTAAACAGACTCATTACACCATCCTAATAGAAGGATAATAGATGAGAATGTTTAAGCTGAGGAAAACTCCTCAACTTAATCCATGATTAGGGATTAAACTCATGACAAAGCAAGCCTTTGATTAAGTGGATTTTAGATTAATGGTATGATGATGAAGTGAATTTTATGGTTTGTAAGACAACTTGAGGGGGACTTGTCCATTAACACTAGGGTTAGTCCTTCTTAACCAATTAAGGAAGAATTAGAACCCTAATGCAAGGCCCAAGTTACAAGCTTGGTGTCTTGATGATTATTAGATGAATTGATTAAAAGATTTAAACACATTAAGGGTTTAACACTTAGGATTAAAATTATACACTCCATCCTAATAGAAGGATGCAGGCATAAGCTTAACCACAAAGCCTTAAAGCCTTTAGGGTTTAGTCCCTGATTGTGAGATGAGAAGAGAGGACTCAAAGAGACACAAAGGTAAAACTAAGTGGGGAGACTAATCAAAACCCTAATCATTGTCATGCTTGGTTGTTCCTAAGGTTTGTGAGGTTAAACAAGAAAGATCTCCAATGGAACCACCAGGAAGCAGATGAAAGGATCAAGAGAAGCAAAGTGACTTGCTTCATTCAAGAAGTCAAGTCACTTGAGGAAAGAAAGTGGGAAGAAGAATGAGCAAGCTCAAACTCAAACACATATAAGAATGCAGCAATGGATGCAAGAGAGATGAAAAGAAAAGTTATGAGAAGTGAAGGCAAATTCACTTCTCAAGTTTACTTACCACCTGAAATGTTAGAAAGAAATGCAATGCAATGCAAAATGGGATGAAATGGTATGATGCTAAACAAAACCAGAAGCATGTTGATGATGATAATGATGCTATGGAGTGCTACAAACATGAGGCAAGGCATGGAGATGTTCATACAAGATCATGGATGCAAATGATGCAAGTTAAGAAGCATGAACAAACATGAAAAGTTATGAAGCATACATGGCATACAACATGGCATATTTATGATGCAATGATCAAACATGCTTTTAATATGTCTTATGATGTCAAATGAATCACAAGAATGCATAAAATGCTAAGGCAAGTCATGTTATGCAAGAGAATGCAAGAAGGATGTAAATGGAAGCCCAAATTAGGGTTTATGAATCATACATCAAACAAAAACCAAAAACAGAAGCAAACTCTAAGATAAAAAATGGAAAATGCCACACAAAGTAACCCTAATCTTATACTAAACCAATGCCCAAAGGAGAGGTCTCAACTCTTAACCAATCTCAAGTTATGATTTTTACAAGTTATTAGGATTTTTAGGGTTCCTAAACAAAAGAAATGTCAAACAATTGAAAAATTCAAGATCAAATCATGGCCATTTTATCTCAAAAACTACATGCCAAACACAATGCAATGCAAGAAGAATCAATGTCCAACTCCTCATGAATAGGCAGAAATGATTTTTTGAACTTTGGATCAAATTAATGCATAAAAATGATTTTTATTCAATGAAAAATTCTTAAAATGCATCAAGATCAAAAAAGAAATTTGGTTTGAAGGTTGGAAAATGTTTCTAAATGTCTTAGAACATTTCATGAATTTTTTGGTGATTTTTAAATACCTAAAAGTATTTTTAATAAATTAATTTCCATTAATCAATTAAAAATAATCTTTTAAATATTTAAAAATACTTTTTTAATGATAAAAATAAAAATGAAAATGTTTTTGGGTCTTAGAAATTATTAAAACTTATGAGAAAAAGTTTCATAATTTTTAGACATTTTTTATTATTTTTAATAAATTAAACAAATAAAAGGAAAAGAAATGAAATAAAAATAAAGAAAATGGAAAAAGTAAACGAAAGGAGAGGCTGGGATTGCATCCTGGTTTGAATGCGTTGACTGGCGCCAGATCTAGTGGCCAGGATTGTTTCTGAGTCAATTAACTTAATTACAATTAATTAATATTAATAAAATGAATTAGGGCTAATCCAAATGATCTGGGCCCTCTATCCACGCGGGAAGTCAACATTTCAACCCAATCCAACGCCCAATATTCAAATGACACTAATTACAGGGATTAGGGCAAATCATTCTCAGGTGACCGGAGGGGAGCTCCGGTCATCTTCTCCGGTGGTATCCAAACCCTAAAATACGATTCAGGCCACCAATCTCCAAATTAATTCCAGGGAAATGTTCCTCCACTCAAACCTTGCTCGAATCAACCCTCAAAAGGAATTTCTCATGCCTAAACTAAGAGAATCGAAGCCATGAAGTTTCACGGGCAAAATTTCAGAGGCCTGGTAAATCCTCATCTCTCACTCATTCTTAAATCTAAAACCATCCCCATGACCAGCAAAGCATACATAATCAATTTTTAACATAAAAACCAAGCTCTGAAAAGTTGTAAACCTGAAGCTACCTGAAGTGATGAACTGTGGATTTGAGCTCTCCTGACCTTGCTCTGGTGCAGAATGCTTGCTCTGAACCCCCTGAAGCCAATGGAAGGCTTGGAATGAGCTTAGACAAGCTGCTTTGAGAAATCCAGTTCTGGTGTAGCAGGAAATGAGCTTTGTGTACAGGCTGCTTCAGATCAATGTGAAGGGTGGTTTTGACTCCTTTTGATGTGCTTGATTTGTTGGTGCTAAGGGCTTGGATGTTTGATGGTTGTGGAAGTTGATTCGAAGAGAAATGCAGGCTGAGGTGAAAAATGGCAATGAGGTGTTCTTGCTCAAATCAGGCCTAACTCTTGGTGATTTCTACTCAATAAGGCAAGGTGAGATGATTGGAGGGATTTGTTTGAGTGTTTGTGAGTTGTGCAGGCAGGTTCGAATGGTTTTGCAAAATGGTGAGTTTTTGTGTATGTGATGCTTGAGAGAGTTTCAGCCTTGCTTCTTGAGTGTTATGGCCAGCATTTGGATAGTATATTTTAATCCTATAGGTCAGATGATTTGACATGGCCTCTATTGATTGGTAAGTTTGCTTTTGCCAAAAGTCCACTCTTTGTGTAAGAGAAGTATGGCTTGGTTCTAGGCTAGTACAAGGCATGGGGCTGCGCAGCAAGGGTGAGGGGAAAGGCTAGCCAAAGTCAGCATCCAATGTTGCAAGTTGTAGGAAGTGTGATGAGTGTTTTTGCAAGTTGTTACTTTTTGGAACTTCATGGAAAAAGTCTTGTTACACAAACTACAAACATGTGATCTTTGGTCCAATTCTGATTTTTAGGGCCTATGGAATGTTTGTGTAATGGTTTGAAGTGAATTAGAAGTTACAAATGGCATTGGTTCATGGTTTTGCAAAATTCTCATTTGGTGCACATCTTGAAAATCAATGATTTTTGCCAACTTTGTCACACCATAACTTTTGATCCAAGAAGAATTTGATCATTTTCTTGTACTTTTTGAAAAGGGAAAGATGTAATCTACAACTTTCATGACCAAAGTTTTTCCATTTGAAGCATTTTTGGATCAAAAAGCAAGGCTTGAAAAATGACCTAAATTGACAAATTCCTTAAAAGTCAACTATGCCCTAAAAAGTCAACTTTGCAAAAACTCCAAATTCTTGAATTTTGTGAACTTCAACCTTCTTCCATGATCAAATAAAGATCATATACACTCAAAATGATGAAGATCACCCATTGGTTGGGTCATTGGGGGCCTCAGATGCCCTGATTTTACACTGACTTGTCCAGAAAGTCAACTCTTGATCAGATGACTTCCCCATGGAATTTCTTCATGAAAATTGATATGCATACTTCCTATACCATATAGAGACCAATGGAAACAAGAATGACCAAAAATTTGGGGTTATGGCCTTTGAAACCAAAACCCTAATTTTAGGTCAACTGTGCAGTCAAACTTGGCTCTGCATCCACACCAATCCCAGTTCTTGTGATTCTTTTGCATTTTTGACTTTGAGAGGATATAATATGATACTTGAACACACATGGACCCCTTTGAAGTGATTGATGGCCTTTGGAGTGGCTCAAGAAGCTCTTGGATTGCTCAGATCACAAACCCTTGGTGCAGATGACTTAGAAACTATCCAGTGAATCAAAAATGAGAAATGAGGTGCTATGATTGTGTTTATGCATATGAAATGATCACAAGCCATGGTGTGAATGAGTGAGGGCAAATTTGGGGTGTTTACACCTAAAGCTTACGATTTAGTGACCACCATACCAAAGTCAAATGGGTCACTGATATCCATAGAGGACAAATAAGATGACTATCATTTCAAGCAAACCTTGGATCTTCATCTTTACTACACTAACAAGACGAATGTATGTGTCAATTTAGCTGGACCTAGGATTGGAGAACATCACGGAGAGTGGGTGGGCACCAAATAAACTTTGAGACTTTATCCTTTGTTTCTAAAACCGTGAACCAAACCACATTACAACCCTCAAAAGTCCTAATTGAAGTACGGTTTATTTCGAAAGCACACTCGATGAGAAAGTGTTTCCCGACTCCCATGAGCTTTGCTCAAAAATTTGTGTTGGCTTTATAAAAAAATGAATATCATATCCTAGCTAGTGATTCGGTCATAGGCTATTGTGAAAATCTTTCAAAACAAAAAAAAAACAAAAAAGCTCCGAGACAAACATGTGTGTTGCATTAGCAGTCTCAACATTAACATTTTGCTTGTTAGCATTTGCTTGATATCATAGAAGCCTATGTATGAGTACCAGTGATAAGCTTAATCTCTTGAGATTTGAAACTCTGATGAGTAGTTAAACAACCGTTTCTGAGAATGATCATCCCCAGGGGTAAGTTGCTTGAAGACTTTGCCAGACAGGGGCATGTTGTTTGAATACTTTGCCAGACAGGGGTAGGTTGCTTGAAGACTTTGCTAGACAGGGGCAAGTCATTTCCCAATTTGTGCTTACACATTCTGATCATCCCTAAAAGGATAAGTATTGAAGACTCATTTATGCCAAACACGGTTAATCTGAGGCAGTGACGTCGAGATTCGACGAATCTCTACAAGAGTTTGAAGACACTGAGGCATTTTGAATGTCAAGTCTTCTATAAAATCCTCTTAAAATGATCTATTCTCACAAACCATTTCATGGATGCATGACCACGTGTTTCCCTAAGCAATACGCTTTTGTGATCTACATTGCAAGTATCTCCAGATGACTGGATCCTTACGCCAGGTTGCTATGATGTGTCAGGGGAATGACTCAGTATATTCTGGTGGATTTCTTTTACTACTTAGTGCTTCCAGTGAGTTACTAAGTCTAGCACCCCCAATTGAGCCTTGATTCAAGCTTCTCCAGCTGAATGTGATTTTCTTCCCCAACGGAGTACAAATCTAATTCATCCTAAGCAAACTTAGTTTGTATGTTTGTTTCCTTCCGAGGGACATTGAAGTTAGAACATTTGCTTGAGTTTATTTCCCGATCGAAGCATCTTTCTCTCCTCAAAGAGATTTGAGCTTTGTAGCAGGACTTTATTCCATGGATGACTCTCTATCCTATCTTCAGTGATGTTTCCACTTTGACGAGATTGGTCGAGTATCCGTCTGTTGTGATGTTTATTTCGTCACCAGTTTATCTTTTGTGTCTGTTTTGTCTGTTTGTCAGCATAAACATAACGCATATACATACATGTACATCATAAATGATTTCATGTTCATATCCATGTTGCATTCATTGATGCATACTTCCTTCACCTTGGTCGTGGTTATCCCAAAGTGATGTCTCTCTCTAAAAATAGAGTTGTCAGCCATTAGGCAGAAAATGTACATTCTTTCTAAATTCCCCACTGAGTTTTTACCCTCGTGGAAAATTTTGCTTTGGTTCTCCTTTCCACACTTGGATAGGATAAATCCCCAGTTGAGTTCATTCCTCATGGTTTAGTGTCTTACTTGACAGTTTCTTTCCAGCTTGTTCCTGGATTGAATTTGGTCTTTGACAATGTTTAACGATTGAATTTCCAGATGGAAAGTGCATTTATTTTGCACCTGTTAATGATTTGTCTCTCAGGAGGAATTCATTGAAGGTTCCCAAGTGAAGGCTGTCGCTCCCGGGATTTTCATCCTAGTACAAACACGAAAGTGGCGCGGAAAGGTAGAGTCGCCAGCCAGACATTTTTATCCCAAAGGAATGGGAAAGGTAATGTTGCACAAACCTGAGGAAGAAGGAAAGGACAAGGTCCTGCGAACCAAAGAGACTGAGCTCGGGAGTCGGTTACGACCTGGGAAGGTATTAGCACCCAGATCGTCCGCCGTACCCGACGGGATCCACGCTTGCAAAGAAACTGTTTCAAAGGGTGAGGGTATGAAAACTGCAGCAAAGAAATGAATATGAAAAGAAACTGGAACTGGAAAAGAACTGAATAAGAAAGCAAAAGGAAAAATGTAGGGAAAATAAAGATTGTGCTCGAATGGGCCCTACCCCACTGCCTACGTACCTCATCAGGATAATGAGGATCAGAGACGCCGTAGTTCCCCTAACTAGGGGTAGAAAAGAAATTGCTTGTGAATTAAAGCTTGAACTGCCTATGTCAATGCTCAGGTGTTGCAGACTCGGACGACGAGTGCGTAACCGTCTTGCAAAGTGACAAGTAGGAGCAGGTTCGCGGACGGAGCGAAGGAGGTGAGAAAAGAATTCCCGAAGGAGAGACGCTTATTGTTTGTTTGTGTTTTTTAGAAGCTTTTATGGGTGTGTCACAAGGAAGTGAACTCAAGCTCTCACCAATGGAATGTGCACTTGTCACTACATTCCAAGATGGAATAATAGAACAAGCACACTCAAGTAAGGAGAAGATCCCCAAAACTCGAACCCAAAGATTAGGGCTTAGGCTCACTAACTTGTTTACTTATTAGATATTTTGATTATTTACATGAAGAAGTGTTTTTTATACTTTTCTCTATGAAGAAGACACCTTGATCAGACTTGTGCATCACAAGGTAAACATGTACTATCCCAAGATGGGAAGACTACAAGCATACCTCATGGGATAAGGCTATGGATCAATGTATCACTTCAAATTTATTAAAGTGTTTTTTTAAGAGTTATGAGATGAGAAGAGAAGAAGAACCAAAAGGATCTCAAAGGAAAAATTCTAAAGGGGACTAAAATAATCCTAAGTATTCACATGCATGGATATCCTAAAGGTTAGTGAGGTTTCTATCCTAATGAAGAAGGAAGAAGAAGATAGAAGAAGGGATGAGAAAGGCCTAAACCCAACAAAAGAGAGTTAGTTCACATAAACATAAAAGGAAGAGATAAGAATTAGAGATGTGGAACTCAATTCCCACATCTCGTACTTACCATAGCCCCTGCAAGGTTAGCATACACAAATGAATACAAGCACAAAGTTCAAAACCAGAATCAAAATGGTATAAATAAAAGACTAATAGTTCAGCAAGATGAAGAGAGAAGTCACACAATACCAAACAATATCAAAATAAAAGCAATGGAACCAAAAAATGGAATTTAAACCTTTAAAGAAACAAATGATTTGAATATGAAGCAAACTCAAATATTTAGAAGAAACAAAACCTAAATTAGGACCAGGAAGGCACCTATACCCCAAAGGAACCCCAAACAAGAAGAAAAAGTTGGCACAAATGCCCTTCTAAGCTTATAAGAGATCTAACAAACCAAAAGAAGCAAAATGGGACAAGGTGAGAACCAAAATCCACACATAACCAACCAGCCATCTAAAAATTCTACAACTGAACCCAAATGATCTCAAAACACATTATATTAACCTGCCAAAAGGATTTGCAAAAATTCAGAGAAGAACTAGGTCAAATGAATGCATAAACACAAGCTAGGACAGAAAACTTATATCACAAGATACCAGATAAAAACTCAAGAAATAAATTCCTAAAAATTCTGAGAAAAATCACATGAAAACTAGAAGATCTTAGGAACACAATGCAAAAAGAATGGGATCAAAACTCCAAATATTGAAGTCTATAGAAAATCAACAAGACAGGCTGGTCAGGAAATGAAGCGAATGAAGCTATGTGCAAAGATGAATTAATTCTGGCACGCTAACCAATGAAAAAAAATGAAATAAAAATATGACAAAATTTTAGAGACACAAAGGAACATCCATGATTTATTTGGGAATTTTTAGATGAATATTTCTATTTTACACGAATTAAAACCAAACTGAAATAAAAAGAAAATACATGGAAGAAAAAGAATTTAAGGGAAAAAAGGAAAGGTGCAATTGGCAAAGATTTGCACTGAATTCACATGGGCCTGGCAGGATGGGGGGACGAAAAGCAATCTATTATGGACCCATGTCTGAACACATAAACAACCCTTTTTTACACTCTCCTATTCTATAAACAATATCATTATTCTAATTACATCTTTAACTTTTCTAAACCAATATTTTGAACATGATATTTCTACAAAGAAAATGTTAACTAATCAACACTACATTAGATTTCTTAAACACATATTATCCTAATTTACTCTAAACCATTATTACCCAATTAACCTATTTTCATTTCCTAAACAACTACTAACCAAACATTTTAATAGCCTCTAAATAAATCTATTAACTAATTAACCTATTTCTAAACAAATTCTAAAACAGTTATATCTAAATCTAACAATTATTTCTAAACAAAAATTAATCCTAAAACTATATGATTTCTAACAGTTTTATTAAATCAAATTTTTTATATTTCCCCCCTTTTTTACAATGTTCAAAGAACTAAACACTACATTCTAAACCAAAATTTATCCTAACACAAAATCCAACTAATTCTTCTAAACAAATTTCTAAACAAATTATCTAATCAATTATTCTAGTCAATTATATTAAACAATTATATTTCCTAAAATATTATCTAAACATTCTATTAATATTTCCTAATTAATCTATTCTAACCATTAACAATTAATCTATTATTTTCCTAAAAAGTATTTCTAAACAGCTTTTTTAATTACTATATTTTAATCCTAAAACTATATTATATTTCTAAACTATTACTAACTAAACATATTATCTAAACAATTATATTATTTAAACTATTATCTAAATAAATATATTAAATCCTAAAACAATACAGCAACAACAATATGAACTGTCTCTCTAACTCTCAAACCCGATCTCCTTCCCCTAACCCTAGAAGCCGCCGCACACTCATCTTCCTCACCATCTTCTTCCACCCTTCCTCCGCCGTGCTTTTCTTCTTCTTCTCCCTCTCGCAACCTTCATTCGGCCATCATCACCACCAACTCTAACCTAAACCTCATCTTCTTCCACCTTACACCGCCGGTCCTCAACTCTCACTCCAACCTAAGCCTAAAGCCGCCGCACACTCATCTTCCTCACCATCTTCTTCCACCCTTCCTCCGCCGTGCTTTTCTTCTTCTTCTCCCTCCCACTCACCGAGACCTCACATTGCTGAACCCTAACCCTGTCCTAGACACAAGCCGCCGTGGAACCTCCCAAGCTCTCTGCCATCAGCTCCGAACAAACACCCTAAACGACTCCATCTCCCTCTTGATTCAAAACAGAGCCTAGTTTAAACCTCTCCTAACCGTATAATCAAACCTAACCGCAAAATCAATAAACCCTCAGAATCTTATTTTTACCTATGCCACAACTCCAAATTCGAACAGACAAATATTCAAGACGCGAATCACAAGCCATATCAAATGCAACGAATTCAAGACGCAACAAACTCAACAGTCTGGCTAGCACTCAAAATCACATCAAGGCACAGCTAATTCATCATACAACTAGCGATTACACTAAGCAAATGGATCGAAAACATACCGGTAATGCGACGGTGCGGCGAGCAATACGTAAGTCAGCTTCAATTCGGTATCGCTTCACCACTTCGTAACTAATTTGTAATTTCGTTAATGCTATAGAACTTTGCTTCCACTTCGTGATTCCGTTTTGATCCTCTTGATTTGATATGAACACACACTGGATTGCTTCACAGGTTTACCAATGCCGCTGCGGCGAATTCAACCGATTGAAGAGGCTGAATGGATTAGAGCGATTGAAGCAGGATTCTAGCTATGCCATTGAATCGAAAATCGAAGCTGAATTCACTGTATTGATGAGGAAGATGTGAGCAAAGTTGATGAAGATTATGCTCTTGATTGAGTTTGGGAGAGCAATTCAAATCTTGTGTGGAGAAGCTTGAAGAGAATTGATGCAAATCATGAAGGATTGGCTGAATTCTATGGAGAAAAATTGATGAAGATGGAAGAACTGATTCAAGATCCAGAGAATGCTCTCAGATTTCAGAGACTTGGTTGGAGAGAGATTGGTGAGAAATCCTCTAATTCTGTTATGTACACTCTGTTTTCTTGTTTTTGATCAAAATCTCATTCTGTTAGAGATTTTCTTTTTTTGGAGAGTTTTTGAGAGAGTCCTTCTGTTAGAGTGAGATTTTTTTTTCTGTTAGCATTAGAATTTTTGTGATTCTGTTATTCTGTTGTGATGGAGAAGGATGAATTTTCGGTTATGGTCTGATGTGTGTGATGAAATTTTCAAGTTCTATTATTTTCTATTCCAATTTTTCTGTTGTCATTTCTTTGTCAGTCTGTTATCCTTTTTTCGAATTTTTTTTCATAGCTTATTGCACGGTTTGTGCGTGCTACCGGCTTGCGTTTTCTTCACACCTTCCATACGTTTTGACCATTATGAGTAAAGTGAAGAATGACTGTGACTTGCCCTTGGCGCTATGTTCCTTTCCCTTTTTTTTTCTTTCTCTTTTTTCGTTTGGATGCTGACTCACCCTTGCTTGTTACGTGCTGGTGGTGGCTGGATCACGTGTTCAGTTTCACCATGTATTATTTCAATCTTTCTTCTTTTTTTTTTTGGTTATAATTTTTGATGACATGAAACAAACATTGGTTTCTTTTTTTTTTAGAACAAAAGGAAATAAACTCAATGTAAATGGGCTCTTAGAAAGGAATGCCTATGGGCCTAATTATGGTTTAATAACTTTTGACATGAATTTAACTAAATGGGCGATTATGGATACTAGCAATAAATTGAATATGATGGACAATTTAAAATTGATTAATGAAAAAGAAAGTTTAAGAATACGGATTTAATGGATAATTGGAGTCTAAACAAGGAAATTAGGTAATGTAGGCTAAAAATGAGAACAATGGTTATTGAGAAAAAGAAAAGAGTTCAATTGCAAATGGAGGATGGATTTAGGTGATATTTAAGACGGGAGAAATCAAAATATGAACGATGGTTGAGAAATTGATTTAAGTGGGCAATTTGACAAGAATGGTTTAGGAATGATTATAATATATTTTTGTGGGACGAACCAATTATCACCAATACGCACATAATAACGAAATCTCGATCAATCAATCCATCTTGTCTCACTTTCCCCATAACCACTTAGCTCAGGAGAACACCCCTACCTTTGAACAATTCACACGTGAACAACAACCATTTGAAAAGATCAGTCTCTGAGCCTTTATCCAGAGTTACTTCGAATTAATCTGAATTATTCTCTGGAATGATACATCCTCGAATGCACACCCTGAAAATACCCATGACATATTCGAATCTTCGGACCCAAAACTATCACTTGACCCACTGCCTGGTAAATCAAGCATTTTTGCACACAGCACAATTCAACGCCGAATTCGCACTGTTTGAGAAATAACCCCTGAAACATGAATATTCAGCAACTGAATTAATTTCCTGACAATTTGTACCAGATTAGGTCAAGCGTCCGTTTGCCTCAGACTACCGCACTGTAATCACTGTCAGCATATGCTATGCTTCCACAATGAATGTTATGCTTCATTTTTCTATGCTAATGATGCTACGTAAAACTACGACAATGATATGAATATGATGAACATGATGCGATATGATGCTTAAAAACAAGAGGGCAAATTTGGGGTGTTACAAAGGCGAACTTTGTTCTCCAGCAGTTTTGTTGCAACATTCTCTTGAAATACTTATACCTGACAACAAGTGGCAGTCTCTTTATTCTAGAAGCTTGTTTCGTCCTAGAACTTCTAAGTGGAATCAACAAGTGGAAATCTCTTTGTTTGAGAAGCTTGTTTGGACTTCTAAGTGGAATCAACAAGTGGCAGTCTCTTTATTCGAGAAGCTTGTTCTTATCCCTGGACCTCTAAGCGGAATCAACAAGTGGCCGTCTCCTTATTTGAGAAACTTGTTTATTATCCATGGATTTCCCAGTAAATCAACAGATGGCATTCTCTTTTTGAGCAATTTGTTCATCCTCAACAAGGTTTCTGTTCTATCAAATGGCATCTCCCCTGTTCAGCGGAGAAGTTTGGTATAAATTTATCTTTCCAACAAATGGCTATCTCTTCCAGACAAGTTGAGAAGTTTGTTGTGAATTTTCCAATTTTCGTCAAATGGCCATCTCTTCCAAACAAGTTGAGAAGTTTGAGTGTGAAGTTGTTTCTCTGTCATATGGTTCTCTTTCAGAAGAAGGGAAGTATGGTGAGAGTTCTATCAATGGCATCTCCCCTATTTAGCGGAGAAGTTTGGTATAAATTTATCTTTCCAACAAATGGATATCTCTTCCAGACAAGTTGAGAAGTTTGTTGTGAATTTTCCAATTTCCGTCAAATGGTCATCTCTTCCAGACAAGTTGAGAAGTTTGAGCGTGAATTTGTTTCTCCATCATATGGCTATCTCTTTCAGAAGAAGGGAAGTATGGTGAGAGTTCTATCAAATGGCATCTCCCTTGTTTAGCGGAGAAGTTTGGTATAAATTTATCTTTCCAACAAATGGCTATCTCTTCCAGACAAGTTGAGAAGTTTGTTGTGAATTTTCCAATTTCCGTCAAATGGCCATCTCTTCCAGATAAGTTGAGAAGTTTGAGCGTGAAGTTATTTCTCCATCATATGGTTGTCCCTTTCAGAAGAAGGGAAGTATGGTGAAAGTTCAACAAATGGCTATCTCTCCCAGACAAGTTGAGAAGTTTGTTGTGAATTTTCCAATTTCCGTCAAATGGCTATCTCTTCCAGACAAGTTGAGAAGTTTGAGTGTGAAGTTGTTTCTTCGTCATATGGCTCTCTTTCAGGAGAAGGTAAGTATGGTGAGAGTTCTATCAAATGGCATCTCCCCTGTTTAGAGGAGAAGTTTGGTATAAATTTATCTTTCCAACAAATGGCTATCTCTTCCAGACAAGTTGAGAAGTTTGTTGTGAATTTTCCAATTTCCGTCAAATGGCCATCTCTTCCAGACAAGTTGAGAAGTTTGAGTGTGAAGTTGTTTCTCTGTCATATGGTTCTCTTTCAGAAGAAGGGAAGTATGGTGAGAGTTCTATCAAATGGCATCTCCCCTGTTTAGCGGAGAAGTTTGGTATAAATTTATCTTTCCAACAAATGGCTATCTCTTCCAGACAAGTTGAGAAGTTTGTTGTGAATTTTCCAATTTCCGTCAAATGGCCATCTCTTCCAGACAAGTTGAGAAGTTTGAGCGTGAAGTTGTTTCTCCATCATATGGCTATCTCTTTCAGAAGAAGGGAAGTGTGGTGAGAGTTCTATCAAATGGCATCTCCCCTGTTTAGCGGAGAAGTTTGGTATAAATTTATCTTTCCAACAAATGGCTATCTCTTCCAGACAAGTTGAGAAGTTTGTTGTGAATTTTCCAATTTCCGTCAAATGGCCATCTCTTCTAGACAAGTAGAGAAGTTTGAGCGTGAAGTTGTTTCTCCATCATATGGTTGTCCCTTTCAGAAGAAGGGAAGTATGGTGAGAGTTCTATCAAATGGCATCTCCCCTGTTTAGCGGAGAAGTTTGGTATAAATTTATCTTTCCAACAAATGGCTATCTCTTCCAGACAAGTTGAGAAGTTTGTTGTGAATTTTCCAATTTCCGTCAAATGGCCATCTCTTCCAGACAAGTTGAGAAGTTTGAGCGTGAAGTTGTTTCTCCATCATATGGCTGTCCCTTTCAGAAGAAGGAAAGTATGGTGAAAGTTCAACAAATGGCTATCTCTCCCAGACAAGTTGAGAAGTTTGTTGTGAATTTTCCAATTTCCGTCAAATGGCTATCTCTTCCAGACAAGTTGAGAAGTTTGTTGTGAATTTTCCAATTTCCGTCAAATGGCTATCTCTTCCAGACAAGTTGAGAAGTTTAAGTGTGAAGTTGTTTCTCCGTCATATGGTTCTCTTTCAGGAGAAGGTAAGTATGGTGAGAGTTCTATTCAATGGCATCCTTAGTTAAATCTCGGTAGAAGATTTGACAACAGGTGTATCCTTAGTTAATCCTCGGCAGTAGGAATTTTATCTTGATACCTCAGCAGAAGGTATCTCATTCTTAGATTCTCTGGTAATCTCGGCAGTAGATCTCCAGCAGACTTCAACGTAATTTGTTTTCTTTCCAAGATCTCGACAGTAGATTTTTGGTTCATTTTGATACCTCGGCAGAAGGTATTCCATTCTTAGATTCTCTGGTAATCTCGGCAGTAGAACTCCAATAGACTTTGGGAGAATTCGTTTTCGTTCCAGAATCTCGGCAGTAGATTTCTGGTTCGATTTGATACACCAACAGAAGGTATTTTCAAATGAGGTTTCAAGTGTCGGCAGTAGATTTCCTCAAAGTGGAATTTTTGTTCAAAAGATTTCGAGTCATCTTAGGACTTGTAGATGGTTGTCGTCTGGCTTCACTAAAGAGAAATTTTTTCCTCGTGTGGATTGTACTCCAGTCATGTGCGTCTAATCCCCGGTAGTGTCAGTTTTCTTCTCAGCAACGTTACAGCCTTTGTCTTGCATTTTACATTGCATATCATTTCATCCGCATTTTCAGTCAAAATTTTAGGTATTTTAATATTTAATCCTCTTTCACCTTGAATGTCCAAAAATATCCATGTTACTCGCACATTCAGGTTCAGGATGATTAAATAGGGGCATCTGTCATACCCTAAATTTTGACCAGAAATTTTCAATTTTTTGTTCATTTTAGACGCATTTTTGTCGTAGTATCGGTTATCAGTCATTTTTACATTTTTAGTCTGTTAATCATAAATCATGCACATTAATCTAATTCTTTTTTTGTATCTTAGATTTTTTCAATTTAGAATTAGAATTTTGTCTCATCTCATAATTTCGTTATTTATTATTTTCTATTTAGATAGTCATCTTGGATTGTTTAGAAATAATTTAAGTTTAAATTTGGTTTAGTTATCCTAATTCAATTTATTATTAGTATTTTAAAATAATTAATTATGTCTTTTAGCTTCGCTCAGTTTTTAATTTTAGTATAATTTTTATTATTTAGTTTATTCCAGATAGTATAATTTTAATTTATTTCTTAATTTATATCTAGTTTATATATTTTTGTTTCTTTCTTTCTCTAGTTAATTTATTTATTATTATTCCTTAACAAGGTCTTTATTGTTATTTAAAATGATTCAAAAAAAAGAAAGAAAGAAAAGTTTGTTTTGTCTCAGTCAACCTTATTGGTTTCATCTCCCAAAATCTACAGCATCCGTACCACCCTTACATAACAATGACCCTACACTACCTGCCATCATCTTTCACTAAATTGGAACATGATAACCTGCATTAAGAAATAGAATTTTCGGACAAATAGAAAAATAGGAGAAAGTTTTTGCTCAAAGGGTAAAAGGATCTCTTCACAAGCGGGAGGAGAAAAGTTGGCTGGGGAGACCTTTCAATAAGAAGGAGAACTGCAGAACAGAAGGCTTCCATTGAAGACAAACATAACCTCTACTATTTTTTTTCTTGCTTCTTAAAACAGCCTCAATTACCACAAAACATCATGAACCCCATTTTCCTTCATCACCAACATCAACAGACTGTTCACACACAAAGCCGCTACCCTCCACACACCACCACCAAACGCTGAACCTCCTTAAACCACCATAACTCCCCCCCTCCATCATCGGCAGAAACCGTGAATCCCATCCACCCTCACAACCTCCTTCCTCAACCAACAACTTCTTCCAGTCGAACCACGCCCAACTTCATCACCTCCGTCCGGAAAACCTTTAACCAAACCACACCACCATCCTTTTAAATCCATACCCAAGCCGTGAATCGTACAACCACCGCCTGACACCTAACAAAACCTTAACCTTCAAATTCGTCCACCACCCTTCACCAGACCCTTGCCTTCGTTTTCCACCAACGACAAACCTCCTTCGCCGCACAACCAAAAAACCACAACCGTTCACCTCACCTCCTTCCTTCGATTTCTACCTGCTCATTCGCCATTCAATCACCATCTCAACCCAGCCGCCGCCGCGACGTCACCACAATCCCAAATCTGAACATCATGGCCATCACCCTTCGAAACACCAAAGAAAAAACCAGAGAAAGACGCGACCGAAAGTGAGACGGAGAACCACCGCGAAGGCAATACGGAAAGAGAAAGGGCAAAATTGATGGTTTGAAGCATTCGCGACGGAGGAAATCGTTGAGAGAGATTATTTATCGCGGCGGAACTTTGGAGTTTTTACTCTTTGATTTCGCTGTTCAACTTTGACCAAGAAGGTTATGAAGGATGACCTTTTATTTTTTTTTTATTTTTTTTCAGGTTCACGAATTGTTAAAATTCAAGCATTAAACCAACCGAGATTCCTTGGGTTTTTTTTTATTTAGGTCCAAATTTTTGTTCCACACTCCACATACACTTGTGCACTTCCTTTTTTTTTCTTTTTATTTATTTATTTTGGGCTTCAAAGCCCATGGATTTTGCTGTCAACACCATTTGTTTTACTAATGTCACCACTGTTTGTTTATTATCAGATAATAGATCTTAACATTATAATTTTGTTTGATAATTTTTCTATGAGTTGCTTTGTTGATTTTGTTTAAAATTTCAATTGTTTGATATTAGTTGAAGGTTGATTAAATTCTATATTAATTTTTTTAGTTGGTTGTTTTGTTTGTAGTTAATTTTGTTTAGATTTTATTTTATCTTTAACTAATTGTTAGAATAATCCTTTTGTTAATATTTGATAAATAGTTTGCTAGACCTTTGATTTCTCTTGAATAAACACTTAGAATTTTGGTTTAGTTGATCCTTGGTTAAAGTATGGTGTTGAACACTTGGACTAATTTGTTTGATTGTGTAGAGCTTCTGACAATTATCCTTGATTTATTTTACGCATATTGAAGAGGCAATAGACCTTCTCCATTAGGTATCACTAAACCTCAATTTCATTTATTTTGTGTTTCATCATAGTCTTGGTGCCGCGTTTACGCTAAATTATTCACTTGCACCTCACCATCGATTTTAAATCCTAAATCTCTTATGCAAATTGCGACTTTCTTCAAAAACTTTTGAACTAATTAATTTGCGAAAGAACTGAACTCCGGAGTCTAGCACTCCGCACGTTCTTGAGTGAATCACTCCTGGGCTAGCCCCACGCGTTGTGGATTCATTCGCCCTTTCGTATTTAAAACACTTGATTCACAAAATCAATTAAATAAAACTTTCTCGTCTACATTTGCACACACGTAAGTCGGTCACTTGTGATCGCCGTCTGCACGACATTACGCGTCTATTTAATTAACGTAAGAATTAAACTCAGGAATCTAGCATTCCTCGGGCTTTTTGAATTGAATTATTGTTAGGGCTAGCCCCCGATTTGTAATTCATTCACTCTTTCGTCTTCAAAACGTAAATCTTAGATCGCGTCTTAATTCACAAATCAAATAACGAGTAACTGAACTCCGGAGTCTAGCACTCCGCACGTTCTTGAATTAAATCATTCCTGGGCCATCCCCAGGCAATGTGGTTTATTCACCCTCTCGTTCCTAAAACATCTAAACCTTTTAATTAATTATACGAAGAGTTGAACTCAGGAATCTAGCATTCCTCGGGTGCTTGAACTGAATTATTATTGGGGCTAGCCCCCGATTTGTAATTCATTCACTCTTTCGGATTCAAAACAATTCAACAATCTTAAAAGGATTAGACATGATTCATCTCCATAGGAAAGATGTTCCTCCTATCCCCACAAACACAAATCAAATCTTACAAACAATTTTTCTCAAAGGAAGAATGTGGCGTTGCTTATCGATCATTATATCCAAGTTTAAAGCTTCTTCCGATTTTATATCTCAAAGAAAGAATGTGGCATTGCTTGTCGATCCTCGTATCCAAGTTTAAAGCTTCTTTCGATTTCTCTTTCTCAAATGTTTGTGGTGGAATAGGCGGGATACCTCCCTTAAAGATGACGAATTGTCTCTTTCTTTTCAAAAACAACTTAAAACTTACCAACCAATACAAACTATTTTCCATAATTAATCAGCGAGTAACTGAACTCCGGAGTCTAGCACTCCGCACGTTCTTGAATGCAATCACTCCTGGGCTAGCCCCACGCGTTGTGGTTCATTCGCCCTCTCGTTTAAAACATTTTAATAAAGATCAAACATCTTTTCTCTAAACGAACATTGTTTAAATCTTTCTATCTCGCAAACAAGCTAGCGCTTCAACCTCCGTTGCGAGTATAAGCCAACGCTTAGCAGATTAGAAAGCGTTTTCAAACAATCGTTTAATTAAAAAACACAAACTGTAGTCGCACGAACTACGAAGCTCTGACTTTCCCATTGCACAAAGGAATACATAGGCACGGAGATTTTAATCCTTCGCGAGCACAATAATAAAAAATTTAATCTTTCCCCATAACAAATAATAACTAAAATATTTCTTTAAAAGTAATCTTAACAAACTTTAATCATTAGAAGAAGACAAATAATACAAGTTAACATTTTAAGCGCAAATTAGACTAAGAGGTTCCCGTTGAGTACAACGGACGTGAGGGGTGCTTAATACCTTCCTCTTGCGTAACTGACTCCCGAACTTAGATTAATGGTTTCGTTGACCATTTCTTATCCGATTTAGGTTGTGTCTATATCTCCCTTTTCTCTCGTAGAATAAATAGAATTAGGTGGCGACTCTGTTGTTTTTTTTAGGATCGTATGTTTCGAGGTACGACACTTCAGCACCTTGACTTCTCCATGCTCGATTATCCCTCTGATGAAATGCAGCCTCACATCAATGTGCTTGGTTAGCTCATGATATGTCGAGTTCTTCGACATGTGTAATGCACTTTGACTATCACATTTAACAGTGATACCTCAACCTTGAAGTTTAAGCTCCTTTGCAAAACCTCCAAGCCACAATGCTTCCTTTACAGCTTCAGTTAGGGCGATATATCCTGCTTCAGTGGTTGATAAGGAAGCAACCTTCTAAAGTGTTGCTTTCCAACTAATTATTGTGCCAAACATAGTGAAAACATATCCAGAAATAGATTTTCTGGAATCTATACAACCTGCATAATCAGAGTTGACATATCCTTTGATTGTTGCTTTACTATCTTCACCCAAGGCTCCACCATAAATTAGGACTCTACTCAGAGACCCATTTGTGTACCTTAGAATCCATTTCAATGCATGCCAGTGAGCCTTTCCAGGATTTTCCATGTACCTGCTTACAAGACTTATTGCATATGCTATATCGGGTCTAGTACACACCATAACATACATGAAAGAACCTACTATATTAGCATATGGAATTCTATCCATATAAGTTATTTTGACACCATTACTGGGACACTGATCCATACTCAGATTGAATTGAGGGTTTGTCGGAGTCACGACAGGCTTTGAATTCGACCTACCAAACTTTTCGAGAATCTTCCATAGGTATGCCTCTTGAGATAAGCATAATTTTGACTGCTTTCTATCTCTTCAGATATCAATCCCAAGAATCATGGACGCAGCTCCCAGACCCTTCCTATCAAACTCCTTATTGAGTTCAGCCTTCACCCTCTTTACATCTTCGGCATTTTTGCTTGCTATTAGAATATCATCCACATAAATCAACAAAATAACAAATGAATTACCAAGTAAAAATCTGAAGTAAACACAGTGGTCGAACTGACTTTTGATGAAACTTATGTGTGTCATGAACTTGTCGAATCTCATATTCCACTGTTGATGAGATTGTTTCAGCCCATATAAAGATCTCTTCAGTTTGCACACATACTCTTCTTTCCCCTCTTTGACATACCCTTCAGGTTGCCTCATCTGGATTGTTCCATCAAGATCACCATACAAGAACGTAGTCTTCACATCCATCTGTTCCATTTCAAGGTCGAACTGTGACACCATGGCAAGCAACATTCGAATGGACATGTGCTTCACAACAGGAGAGAACACATCATTGAACTCGTTACCTTTTTTCTGAGTGAAACCCCTTCAGATGTGGGCGTCTTCAGATGGCTCGACTTGGCCCCCTCCCAGCTACATCCAAATTCCATCGCATTCGTTCGAAGGTTCGAATTGGTGTGTCAGTACCTCGAAATTGGTAGCACGTTGTCTCTCATATTCCGGTTTTTCCATTTGCAACGGTCGAGCGTGAACCAACAACATAATTGGGTTTCGTTTAGGCAGCCGAAGAGGTTGTTTAAAACTTAAATTGATTATGTCTGGAATTTCAAAGATAGGTGTTACATGGTAATGCCTCTCACCTTGCGGGCTTTGTACAGTATATACGCCGAGCAACAAGATGCCCAAAGCGAAAAGCATATTTTTTTGACCATCCCGCTTGAGTGGCAGCGGGCTCATTTCAACCGTGGAACATACCAGTTCTTTGTGAAGCCAGGAAATATGGGGGCCCAAGGACACGACAGCCCATAAAAACCTAGTAGGTTATGTCTAGAGTTTTACCCTTTCCCTTTGTGTGGACCGAATGGATAATCATGTCTTGTCTGACGACGGGGAGCCCTTTTTTGAAACTCGATTAATAAACACCAAAGCGGTACTCGAATGTAGAACATGCGAGGAGTCCCACCGTCTTTTAGGTAGTTTGTGTTTGTCTTTCTTTTGTCTCGACTATTTTTGTCTTTCTTTTGTCTCGATTGTTTTATTCAATAACTAACTTGTGTTTTTATATGCAGCTGTTATGCCTAGCCTCAAGGACCGTGTCTTTAAGCTGTCGAACAAGGACACAGGGAAAGCTTTGAAAAAGGCCGCTAAGGTTCGTGTCTTCTATGTGGTCACTGAGAACGCGACTAGTGGTTCGGGGGCTCCCACTCCTCCTCCTAACTCTCCTCCTATCACGGGGATACCTATAAGCCCGCCATCTGAACATCCGACTCCTCCCGCGAAACGCCAGCGCAATGAAGGCTAACCGGATGGTGCTACTCGGGGCATGGACATGCTCGAGGACCAAGTGATGTACCTCTAGCCCTCATGTCATCTCCAATACGAGCTTTTCAGTGGGGAAGGTTTCATAGGAGTGTCGTAGGTGGAGGCCAGGGTGATCATGGGTCTGGACAAGGTGACTAGACACACGTATTTGTCCCAAGACATTACTGCAGTGATAAGGGCTTTAGAGACGACATTGGTCTTGTCCGACAAAATATGCCCGCTATTTGAGTTGGAGGTTGTCAAAGAGAAGCTGAAGTCGGCGAGGATCAAGATGGAGAAGCTCAAAATGACCTATTCAATTACAAGGAGCGACATAGGCTCCAGGAGGGGTTAATTATCGAGCTAGGGGGGTTAGGCTCGAGCGGGATAGCTTGGTGGACGAGAACAAAAAACTTAAGGACAAAGAGGTTGAGTTCGACGAGGCTGTCGAGGAACCCAGCATCTTTAGGCGAATGTGGCAGAGTTAGAGTGTCTGGTCGCCCCTGCCAATAAGGGGGCGAGGAGGACAAAACTTTGAAGACTCGGGCTGAGCTGATTTCCCGAATTTAGATTTTGGAGAGCGACTGTGTGCAAACTCTTAAGTTGGGTTTTGACAACACTGTCGAGCAGCTTCGGATCGTAAATCCTGGGGTGGATCTCGTAACTGAGGGGACTGCTTTCAACTACGACGTGGTCAAGGGGAAAATTGCCTGCCCATTGGAGGATTCAGCCGAGGAAGAAGAGGAGAAAATGAATAGGTTCCCGACATGCGTGTTGTAGTCGTTTTGTTGGCCTACGTACCATTGTTATTTTGTTGGCCTATGCGCCATTGTTATTTTGTTTGTACTTGAGTGTAGTCCTCTCCTTTGGTATCTTCTGTGTCGGCCATTTTTCGGTCGGCTGATTAGTTGAAATGATTTATAGTATTTTCTTAATAGTTACTTATTTCTAAACTTTTATTGCTCGACTTGTTGGATTCGTCGATTTAGGGAACTGGCGAGGCTGCAGGTTTTACGTCTGCGGGTTAGCAGGACGAGGACCGCGATCGAGGTCCTGATCTCGCGGCTTGGACCTCCTGTCGCGAGCTGGGTGTCTTGCTGGTGTGGTACTCCGAAAGAGGAGTTTGTTTGAAGTATTCATTGTCGATGAGGGTTTTATTCGTTTCCTCGGAATGTGGGTCTTCCCTTTGATCAAGATGGATAGTCATGGTCGTATCTTCCATGCTATTTTGGTTGTGTTGTTACCCTTATTCAGGTTGTGGTCGTGCGGGACGTTTAGCTATAATATTGCTTAAGTTTTGGGGAATTGCATAGTCGATCAAGTTCTTCACCTTGTAAGTTTTTGAGGTAGTAGGCTACATTGTCCGTCTTGGCTCGAACACGATATGAGCCTTCCCAGTTCGTGGCCAGCTTGCCATCTCGTGGATTTTTCTGATTCTGCCGTAGGACGATGCTGCCGACCTGGAATTCTCATTTAATGACTCTTGCATCATAGTGCAGAGCCACTTTTTGTTTTAGGAATGCTTCTCGAAGAGCCGCCTCAGACCGTATTTCTTTGACAAGGACGAGTTCTACTCAGAGGGCTTCGTTGTTCAGCTCCTCGTCTAGGGGCACTTCTGTTCGCCTCGAGGGTTCTTTAATTTCTGCTGGGATGACTACTTCAGTTTTGTATGTAAGACAGAATGGGGTTTCCCCGGTTGTTGAGTGAGGGGTCGTGCGGTAGACTCAGAGTACGCTATGTAACTCTTCAAACCAAGCTCTCTTCGCTTCACCTAGTCTGCTTTTCAGACCCCTTAAAATTATCCTATTAGTCGCTTCTGCTTGGTCGTTAGTCTGGGGATGTACGACGGATATGAATGGTTGTTTTGTGCCTAGGTTTGCAACGAAATCTTGGGACCTTGTAACACGGTGGGAGAACTGATTTGGTCGTTTTTGTTTACAAAAACTATGTTGGGGATAGCAAGAGTCGCCACCGACTTTTATTTTATCCAATAAAGAAAGGCATAAAAGAACATGAAAGACCTTTGAAAAATATTTGAGTTCGGGGGGTAAGTTATACAAAGGGAAGGTGTTAGCACCCTTTGTATCCATGGTTATCCATGAGCTCTTAACTGCTTAGCTCACTTTACTTTGTTTGAAAAGAATAGTGTAGTGTGTGATTAGAAAATATTTTCATGAGGACTTTAACTTTGTAATGATTCTCGTACGAATGTATACAGAGTGTTTAGTTTGAAAGTATTTGAAAATGTGAGGTGTGAACAGTATTTTGAAAAGATGGTGAGCAAGCACTTAAGAACTACTTACCCTAAATTGTAAGGTCTTTCTTGTTATTTAATTTCTTTAGGGATAGAACTATCATTACTATTAGTTAGTAAGTAGTCTTATCCTTGGATTTGAAGGGACAGACGTAGGGTCATCGTATGGTCATAAAAGGCAACATTTAAGAGTATATTAGCAATTCGAAGGGACTATCATCATTTTTCTGTAGGGTCATCGAGGGACTAGATCATTTGTTCATAGGCAACTCGAAGGGACAACGAGGGATTATGATCTTTTATTTCGAAGGGACTTGATGATTTGTTTAGGCAACCGTGGTAAGACACCCCTACGTTCGAGGGACTTGACCATTTTGTAAGGCAACAAGAGGAGAAACCCTAGAGGTGTATGTGTGATAAGTGTGTTGTATTCAATTATATCAGTCTTAGAAATTAGTGGGCTAAGTCCGATTTTATTCACATACATTCTTTTCACACCCTATTATTACTAACCACGCAATTAATAATTTACGAAATTAAAAAACGGAAAGTAAACCCTAGATTATTACATCACGGGGAGGGAGATACATGTTTGAAATTAGGGGAGTGCGAAAAGAAAAAAGTGTGGAAAAGTAAACCTTAATTAAGCTATTACAAACCAGGAGCAGTTACATAATTGAAGAAAATGCGAGAAAATAAATCTATGTTATTACATAAGTCGCATATCCTATACAATTTTCTAAGAAATTTAAATAATAAAAATAAAATTAAAAAAGGATTATGAAAATGTTTTCCTAATTAATTAAGAGAAATTGGATTAAGAATTGATTAATTGAATTATTTTATCAAAAATTTCTATGATTTTTTTCTTAATTTAAAACTATTAATTTTATTAAAAAAAGAGTTTAGTAAAAATAATAAATATTAATTTTTTAATTAATGGTTAGTTTAAGAAAATCTTTAACTATTAATTTAATTAAAATGATTAACCTATTAATCTAACTAATTAATTAAAAGAAAATTAGAAAAAGAACAAAAGGACCAAGAAATAACCAAAAAAAGAAAGGTGAAGACCCTGGGATCGAACCCAGGTCTTCAGGCTCCAAACGCGTGCCTCCAATCACAGGGTCATTGTGTCTGCGTGGTAAATAATCAGAAAACGAAAAATATATTATAAAACGAAATTTGAAAACCAGAAACACGTCAAACTTCATCATCTTCCTCCGTCCGTCCAAGACCTTTACATACGGTTGTTGTTCATCGCTACAACATATAGTGACAGTTTTGTCTGTCACTATAGCACTTGCGTTTTTCAAAACATCAAAACAAGCAATATAAATGTGTTTTAAAGGTGTAGATTGATGGCATATCAAATCATGAGTTTATTGGTCCCATCAATTTCACTTGAAATCGTCGCTAAACGGAGTTCCCAAAATCGAAGCTATAAACCCTAACATTGGCGTCTTCTAATTCCTGCATTTAAACTTTAATCAAATGATACAGATAGCTTCTAAACATCAACACAAACAATAATATATGCTCAAATCATGTTTATAATTCATATATAATGGAAATCGAAAAGAAAAAAAATGAGTTAAGAAATGAGTTCGGTTAGAGCATAATGCGATGCTTTAGATGATGATGATGATGACAGATATACATTCTAAAGATCCTTAGGAAGGTATTGAGACCTTCAAAACCTCTTGAAAGTGGCTATGAATAGGAAATCGAATTTGACATTTTTCTTGAATTTCTTTGAAGTTTGATAAAGGTTCGTTGGCTCAAAATTTCGTCCCCTGTGCATCTGGCTTCGTTATATGTTTATAGAAGAGTGAATTAGGTTTTAAAAAAATTGGGGTTTGGTGATGGATTTGAGGTTTCTTTGGAATGAAGAAATGGACTTTCTATTTTGGTGAAAATTTGGTGTTATGGCATTCTCTTTTTGTTTGCACAAATTTGGGATCCAAATTATGATTATAAACATCAAAATCTGATCCCAAAATAATACTAAGATCAAATATTTGATTTTTCAATATTTTTTTTAATTAAAATTGATTTTAAATAAATTAAATCCAATATAATATAAAATAAATATAAAAAAATCATATGTTATGACTTATGGGTCGTGAATTATCTTATGTTTAAGTTTGGGTTAGAAAAATACGGGCCCATTTGGAAAAAACTTGAGTTTTGGTCATTATTTGCTTTATACACCTCCTCAAATTTTCCCAACTTCAACAATGCATAACTCTCTTAATTTTTATTCCATGTATGTGTTCTTGTACTTTTTAGAAATCTTAGAGTGTCCTCCAACTAATCCTTTTGGTCCCATGTCCATTTTATCTTCCATGTTCAAGTTATGAGCTTTTGAAAAGTTGACTTTTTGTTAACTTTTAAAAGGACTTGTAATGTCTTGGCTCATATCTCTCAAATGAAGCATTTCTGGATTTGGCTTGTGAGACACAAAGTTGTAGGGAATTGAATTTCCTTCAAAATGAGCATTGAATGGGAAATTTTTGATGAAGCATGTGAAAGTTATGGTTGGTCAAGTACAGTTGACTTTTCCTGCAAAAACCCTAATTTAGTAACTTATGGTTCTTGATGAATTTGAGGTTTCCTTAATGAATCATGACCAAACCTTGATAAAATGATGAATTTCACCTCATAATCTTGATGTTGACCAAAAATCTTAAAGTTTGACTGTATGTTGACCACAGTTGACTTTTTGACCAAGTTAACTGATTTTTGATCATCTGAGCATCTAATTGACCAAAATTGTAGGGTAAGCCTTGAAACATGACATGAGGATCCTTGGAATTATATGGGACACCATGGATTCCACTTGAGGCTTTAGAAGTCCAATTTACCTTGAAAAACTCAAAACCCTAATTTAAGATGCATTGCTTAGGAGGAGGCTTTGTCTGATGAAACCTTGAATCCCTTTGAGCAATTGAGAATCTTGTGAACATTAGAAGATTTCTTGAGGAATATTGTCTTGAATATGTATGGGTAAATTTTGGGGTACAACAAACCTTTTGTCCGTGAATTGCGTCCCTTTGTCGGTGACGAGGACTTGGGGTATGCTGAATCGGGCGAGGTTGTTTCTTTTGAAGAAATAGAGTATATTTTGCGTTGTGATTTTAGCGAGGGCTTCGGCCTTGATCCACTTTGTCAGGTAGTTGACGCTGATGATGAGGTATTTGTTTTGGTATGAATCGGTCATGAAGGGTCTGAGGATGTCCATCCCCCGCCATGTGAAGGGTCGTGGGGATGACAGGGTCTTGAGCTCGTTGGGGGGAGCCAGGTTCATATCCCTATCTCTCTGACATCTGTCGCACTTTTTGACGTGCTCTTTGCATCGTGTTGCATCGTCGGCCAATAGTATCCTGCTCCTAGGGATTTCTGTGCCAGGGATTTCCCTCCAAGATGTTGGGCATTAATTCCTTCGTGGATATCTCCCTGGATGTCGGGGATCTTTTATTCGTCGACACACTGGATTAATGGAATGGAGAATCCTCGTCGGTAGAGTTTGCCTTTGATGAAAATGTAGGAACACACTCTTCTTTTGGTCGTCAAGCCTCCTTTGGGTCGACAGGTAGTTCGTCCCTTGTGAGATAGTTATAAATCGGGGTCATCCAACAGTGGGCATCACCGATGGTGTTCACGTCGAGCGACGCATATGACTTCTCGATGCTCGGGAGCGGGAGGATCTCCTAAATCACAGATTTATTTCCGCCTTGCTTTCGCGTGCTCGCTAGTTTGGATAATACCTATGCTCGTGTATTGTGCTTACACGACACGTGTTGGACTTCCCAAGAGTCAAACTTTTCTAAGTTTTCCTTTACGAGGGATAGGTATTCGATGAGGTTGTCATTCTTATCCTGGTACTCTCCTTGTACCTGGGATGCAACGAGCTAAAAATCAGTGGAAATTTTTACTTCTTTTACCCCTAGGTCCTCGGCCAGTCGTAGACCTGCTAGGAATGCCTTGTATTCCGCCTGGTTTTTCGAAGTCGAGAAAGCCAGAGCTAGTGATACTTCTATCTAGGCGCCATCTTCGTTTTCGAGGATGATACCTGCCCCACTTCCCGTAGAGCTGGAGGCCCCATCCATGAAGATTGTCCATTTGTGGGTACCACTAGTCGGGGTTGGTTGGTAGGTCATCTCGGAGACGAAGTCGGCCAAGACTTGCGCTTTTTGGGCTTTTCTGCCTTTGTATTGAATGTCGAACTCCAATAATACCAGGGACCATTTTAACATTCTACCGGCAATATCGGAACGCCCGAGTAGCTGTTTTGTGGGTTGTTCTGTACGGGCTTTAATTGTATAGGCGAGAAAGTAATGTCGTAATCTTCTTGCTGCGTTTAACATGGCTAAGGCAACCTTCTCGATTTGTTGGTACCGGAGCTCAGGGCCTTGTAGGGCCTTGCTCGTTGTAACACGGTGGGAGAACTGACTTTAAGTTATGTTGCGGATAGCAAGAGTCACCACCGACTTTTATTTTATCCAAAAGGAAAGGGTATAAAAGAACAGGAAAGACCTTAAGAGATATTTTTGGGTCCGGGGGGTAGGTTATGTAAAGGGAAGTGTAAACACCCCAAATTTGCCCTCACCCATTCACACCATGGCTTATGGTCATCTCATATGCATGAACACAACCACATCATCTCATATCTCATTTTTGATTCACTGCATAGTTTCTAAGTCATCTGCACCTAGGGTTTGTGATCTGAGCAATCCAAGAGCATCTTGAGCCATTCCAAAGGCCACCAATCAACTCAAAGGGGTCCATGTGTGTTCCTATATCATATTTCATCTCCTCAAAGTCAAAAGGGCAGAGGAATCACAAGAACTAGGGTTTGAGTGGATGCAGAGCCAGGTTGAACTGCACAGTTGACTGAAAATTAGGGTTTTGGTTTCAAAGGCCATAACCCCAAATTTTTTGGTCATTCTTGTTTCCATTGGTCTATATATTGTATAGGGAGTATGCATATCAATTTTCATGAAGAAATTCCATGGGGAAGTCATCTGATCAAGAGTTGACTTTTCAGGCAAGTCAGTGCAAAATCAGGGCATCTGAGGACCCCAATGACCCAACCAATGGGTGATCTTCATCATTTTGAGTGTATATGGTCTTTATTTGATCATGGAAGAAGATTGAAGTTCATAGAAATCAAGAATTTAGGGTTTTTGCAAATGTTGACTTTTGGGGCATAGTTGACTTTTCAAGAATGCATCATTCTAGGTCATTTTTCAAGCCTTGATTCATGATCCAAAAATGCTTCAAATGGAAAAACTTTGGTCATGAAAGTTGTAGATCTCATCTTTCCCTTTTCAAAAAGTACAAGAACATGATCAAACTCTTCTTGGATCAAAAGTTATGGCCATGCAAAGTTGGCTAAAATCATTAATTTTCAAGGCATGCCTCATTTGGAAACTTTGCAAAATCTTGGACCAATGCATCATGTGACCTCTAATTCATTTCAAACCATTACACAAACATTCTCTAAGTCCTAAAAATCAGAATTGGATCAAATTTGCTCATGGCTTGGTTTGTGTAACAAGACTTTATCACATGTGAACCAAAATGTCACAACTTGCAAAAACCATCATGATCACTTCACCAACTTGATACATTGGCTGCTGAGCTTTGCTAGACCTCTCCCTCATCCTTGTTGCGCCAGCCCATGCCTTGTACTTGCCTAGACTTTGAGCCATGCCTCACTTACACAAAAGTTGACTTTTTGGCAAAAGCAAACTTACCAATCACAAAAGCACAAGTCACATCAAGAAGCCAATCAGCATTGTTTATACAAACAATTTGCAAGCAAAGCATGATAAGACACAAGGCTGAAGCTTCCTCATTCACAACATTCACAAAAACCTCCCATCTTGCAACTTGCTTCGAATTCTTCTCCACAGCCACTAAACATTCAAGCTAACTTCACCAATCATCTCACCTGGCTCCATAGACCTCAAACCACCCAAAGCACAAGCCTGAAACAGCCAAGAGATCCCACTGCCATTTCTCACTCCATTTCTGCAGTTGCTTTCGAATCTCCTTCCCTAGCTCACAAACAGCCAAACAAACCTTGCAAAGCTTCTCCATACATCATTCAGACCTCAAACCATCATTCACCATGACCTGAAAGAGCCAGAATCACCATAGCCATTGTTGGCTGAGCTTGAAGCAGGAGCATTCGAATCTCATCATCCAGCCAACTCAAACTCATTTTGAGCACTCAAATATCATCAAGGGGTTCTAAGGAGTAGATTGCACATAAAGAGAAGGCTAGAAAGTCCTCAAGTGGAAAGCTTCAAATCTCAGGTAGCCTGAAATTTATTTTTCCAGAAATGATTTTTCTTGTTACAAATTTGTTCTTCATGCCTTGCTGATCATTCTGGTACCATTAGTTTTTGAAATGGTTGTGATTTGAGTATTTAATTTGCTTCTGAAGCTCGCGTGCCCTAGAACTTATTTTCTTCGATTCAGTGGATTTAGGAAATATAAATTTGTTTTGAGAGAGGGGTTTGGTTCGTGAGAGGGTGAGGATCATTTCCATGTTCTTGGTTTTCATTTTTGGTACGTTTTGAGAGGTTTGGAGATTTTTCAGGTGAGAGTTGGCCGGAGAAGACGACCGGAAGTCTTCTCCGGCCACCTGAGAGTCATTTGTGCCCTAATCACACAATTAATGAAGTTTGAATTTGGTCCCTTGGATGTGTTGACTCGCGCGTGTTTGGACGCCCAGGATCATCCCATTATGCCCTAATCCCAGTTGACTTTCTTTAATCTGGATTAATTAATTCATAAATCAAAAATTAGCTGAGGTGAGATCTAGGCCATTCATTAGCGCGCCAGTCAACCTTTTCATTTCAACTTTGAATCTGGATCATTGGATCAGATTACTTTCTCTTTTATTTTGTTTTATTTCATTTTCTTTCTATTTAATTTGCACAATTTATTTAAAATAGCTAAAAATGCATAAAAATTATGAAACTTTTTCCTCTGAGTTTTATTAATTTTTATGACACAAAAATATTTTTTATTTTATTTTTCATCATCAAAAAGTATTTTTAAATATTTAAAAGATTATTTTTAATTGACTAATGGGAATTAATTAATTAAAAATACTTTTAGGTATTTAAAAATTACAAAAAAATTCATGGAATGTTCTAAGACATTTAGAAACATTGTCCAACCTTCAAACCAAATTTCTTTTTTGATCTTGATGCATTTTGAGAATTTTTCATTGAATTAAATCATATTTTATGCATTATTTTGATCATGGATTCAAAAATTCATTTCTGCCAATTGGTGAAGGTTGAGATATTGATTCTTCTTGCATTGTCTTGTGTTTAACATGTATTTTCAAGGATAAAAAGGCCATGAATTGTTCTTGCATTTTCAATTTGTTTGGCATTTCTTTTGTTTGGAAACCCTAAAAACCCTAATAACTTAGAAAATTCATAACTCAAGATTGGTTGAGAGTTGAGAGTTCCCCTTTGGGCAGTGGCTTGTTATGGGTCTAGGGTTTCTTTGGGTACCATTTTCCATTTTTACTTTAGGGTTTTGTTTCTGTTTTTGGTTTGTGTTTGATGTTTGATCCATAAACCCTAATTTGGGCTTTCATTTGCATCCCTCTTGCATTTCCTTGCATAACATGACTTGTCATTGCATTTTGTGCATTATTGTGATCCATTTGACATCTTAAGACATGTATAAAGCATCTTTGATCATTGCATCCCATATTTGCCATGTCATTTGTCTTGTATGATTCATAACTTTTCATGCTTGTTCATGCTCCTTAACTTGCATCATTTGCATTCATAAACTTGTGTGATCATCTCCATGACTTGTCTCATATTTGTAGCATCTCATAGCATCATTATCATCATCAACATGCTTCTGGTTTTGTTTACCATCATGTCATCTCATCCCATTTTGCATTGCATTGCATTTCTTTCTAACATTTCAGGTGGTAAGTGATTTGAGAGGTGAATTTGCCTTCACTTCTCATAACTTTTCTTTTCATCTCCCTTGCATCCATTGCTGCATTTTATATGTGTTTGAGTTTGAGCTTGCTCATTCTTCTTCTTCCCACTTTCTTTCTTCAAGTGACTTGACTTCTTGAGTGAAGCAAGTCACTTTGCTTCTCTTGATCTTGTTCATCTGCTTCCTGGTGGTTCCATTGAAGACTTCTCTTGAAAACCTCACAAACCTTAGGATCATCCAAGCATGACAATGAATTAGGGTTTTGATTAGTCCCCCCATAGTTTTACCTTTGTGTCTCTCTTTGAGTCTCCTCTTCTCACCTCATAATCAGGGACTAAACCCTAAAGGCTTTAAGACTTTGTGCTTAGGGTTATGCCTACATCCTTCTCTTAGGATGGAGTGTATAACTTTAATCCTAAGTATTAAACCCTTAAGGTGTTTAAATCTCTTAATCAATTCATCTAATAAATATCAAGACATTACACTTGTAACTTGGGCCTTGCATTAGGGTTCTAATTCTTCCTTAATTGGTTAAGAAGGACTAACCCTAGTGTTAATGGACAAGTCCCCCTCAAGTTGTCTTACAAACCTTAAAAATCACTTCATCATCATACCATTAAATAAAATCCACTTAATAAAGGCTTGTTTTGTCATGGGTTTAATCCCTAATCATGGATTAAGTTGAGGAGTTTTTCTCAACTTAAACATTCTCATCTATTATCCTTCTTTTAGGATGGTGTAATGAGTCTGTTTAATCCATAATTATGGCTTAACCTCATTACTTAACACTAAACAAAAACACCCAAAAACATATAAATAATCACAAGTAGGTTAATGGTCTTAACTCTACATCAAAAGGTGATTAAGTGTGAGAATCTGACTTCACACTTAAGGTATTCTCATTACCCCTAATCAGAGGGAAGATGTGATGAGTTTACTAAATCCATTGGTTTAGACTTAAGCTCATTAACTTATGACAAAAATCCAAAAAAGCAATAAAAGACTGAAAACACAAAAACAGACAATAATCGTCTCCTTCGGGATTCTTTTCTCATCACCTTCACTCATAAACGAGAGCTCGCTTCTTCCGTCTAATGCAAGACAGTTTGCACCTGAGCCAGACAGGTCATACACTTGAGCATGGACAAGTAAGCAGTTCATAAGTCAATTCATCTTTCAGTTCTTTTGGGTCGAACTACGGTGTTATGACTTCCTCATTGCACGAGAGGATACGTAGGCATAACTTAACAGTTATCGAACAAAAGTCCCTGTACATTCCCCCTCCTTCCAGCATTATTCTCTTAAGCCTCATGATCTTGAGCATACTCTTTTCCTTACACTGACACATCATTATACACTTCACTTCCTTTACACTGACACCTGTACATTTTCTTCCAGTTCTTTTACACACAGATTGCACTGACACTACCCCTTTAAAACACAAATCTTTTAAGCGTGGATCCCGTCGAGTACGACGGACAATCTGGGTGCTAATACCTTCCCAGGTTGTAACCAACCCCCTTTCTCAGTCTCTCTGGTTCGCAAACCGTCTTATCCATTCTTTTTCTAGGCTTATGCAGCATTGCCTTTCCTCCGGGATAAAAATGCCTAGCTGGCGACTCTTTTCATCCTCCAGTGAGTTCACGGCTGTGTGTTCTCACTGTTCCCTTCGCCGACCGTTCGCGTCTGTACCTTCATCTGACCCGGTGTCACTTGTCGGAAGCGACAGCTTGGCGACTCTGCTGGGGACCCTTATATTGCAACCAGGGCTTCTGGTTCTTTTTGTGGGTTCCTCCTAGCGCTTGTTTGATTTGTGTTTACTGGGGTATTATGTGCTTATTTGTGCTTGTATTTATTTTTTGTTTATTGCTTTATGTACAGTTGATTTATTGCTTTCCTTATAGCTTTATATTTTTCATGCTGTCATACTGTGCTGGCTGGATCTGGTTTTCTTCTTTGGTGGGTGGGTATTTCATTGAGAGTTAAGGTCCTATACCTGGGACCTGAGTGACACCTAGGCTAGAGTGAATCATATTCTTTCCCATTCCATTTCGGTCTGGTGCGGGAATATGAAACACGGTTCAGATATGGGTTTCTTCTTGAGAACTCTGTGTTGCGGATTTCCTGCAATGCTAGGGCTATCTGGGAAGCCTGCTAAGTCTGGATGACCTTTTAGTACTGACCTTCAGAAACTGAGGTGAATTAGAGGAGGAACTGTTATGGTTATTGTAAACACTGTACCTCCGGGTTAGAAGTGTTTACACTTCTCATAACTGATCCAAGTCTGAGGATCCTTGTTCTAGATCATCACCTGTGAGGGGGTTGGGCTGTTTACAGGTTTGCAGGTACCTTGACCTCAGAATACCCTGTTACTTTGACTTTGTTAAGAGTACTCCATGTTGGACAGTTCTTGTGATTCTAAAACCCTGGACATGTGGCTCTTTATTTGAGTCCCCCACCCTGGTTACTGGATTTTTAGACCTCCATCTGGAATTCTTGAACACACATGGATCCATACCAATGCAGTTAATCAGATCCAGCTCAGTCACAAACCCTTGCATTTCATTTGCATACATACTCATTGCATCATATTAACATGTGCTTATTTGTGTTTCAGGGTATCCACTCTCATCTCTGGTTTTGGTTTTGACCCCATCTCCACCAGCACTTGCTTCAGCTTGTCAGCCATATACTTCAGTTACTTGCACCAGCCAATCAGTGGCTCATTCTTTCAGCATCTTCATCAGCACTCTACTCAGTCCTCAGCATCATGGCTCCAAAGAAAAGCAACATCACCTATCATTTCTTCCAACCAGACTTATCAGACATCAGGAGGATCCAAACCCTGATCACTCCAGATCACATTCCTTTGTTCAGAGAGCATTATGGAGATATACTGGACATGGTTATGGATCTGGACCCTTCACAGAGGAGCCTCATCCACACCTGCATTCAGTTCTATGATCCCCCATTGAGATGTTTCACCTTTCAAGACTTTCAGTTGGGTCCTCTTTTGGAAGAATACTCATATTTGGTTGGTTTGCCTATCAAAAGAGAAGTCCCATTCAACCCTGAAATGATCTTTCCTAGCAATGGAGAGGTGGCAAAAGCTTTGCACCTGGAGCCTGTATTGATTGAACAACACTTGACCTCTAAAGCTGGGATCCCTGGATTTCATCTGGACTTCCTGATTTCTCAAGCTAGTTTGAAGGCCTCCTTGGGGGATTGGAAAGCTGTTTGTGCTCTGTTGGCCTTAAGTGTATATGGAATTGTATTGTTTGCAGATGAGCCTCGATTCATTAGCAAGAATGCAATCCATTTGTTCATCCTGAAGAACCCAGTGCCAACTTTACTGGGTGATCTTTATTACTCAGTCCATCAGAGAAATGAGAAGCAGAGGGGAAGGTTAGTGAGGATTTGTGCTCCATTATTTCATGCTTGGCTTCTCAGGCATCTACCCAGGACAGATGCATTTCTCAATCCTCATCAGCAGAGCAACTGGGCTAAGAGGCTCACTACTCTCACTTCAGCAGATATCAGATGGTGTACTCAGAGCACCAAGGGCAGAGACATGATCACCAGCTGTGGGCACTTTCCCAATGTGCCCTTAATAGGAGTTAAGGGAAGTATCAACTACAACCCTCTGCTGTTCAGGAGGCAATTAGGCTATGCACTGGTTCATACTCCTAGGGAACAAGATTTGGTTGAGACCCTCTACTGTGAGAACAAGATTAGTTTGGCTGTTGTTAGGCAGGCTGCCTGGGCCTGGGATCATGTTCAAACCAAGGGAATCACCATTCTAGGGAAGTGCAATAATGTGGCATCAGTCCAATATTATGAGTGGTCCCATGCTAGGGCCCGATTCTCCGGAATGCCCTTCACCATAGAAGACATGCCTGAGTCATCTTCAGCACCACCCCCTGCCACTATCAGTTTGGAGGAGTTTGAGAGTTTGAAGGAAAGGAATGAGAAGTTAACCCAAGCCTTGCAGAAGACCCTCAGAGAGAGGAGTGAAGGTGTGAGGGAGATTGAGAGATTGGAGAAGTTGAGAGTGGAACACTTGACTAAAATTGAGAAGTCTGGAGATTATATCAACAAGTCTAAAGCTGGTGAGTAGATTCTGAAGAATGCTTGTAAAGAAGCCCAGTTCCAGAGAGCAAGAACAGACTTGTATTTGAAAGAGAGTCAGGCCAGGTGGGTCCGGATCACTGAGGCCCGTACTCTAGAAGACAAGAGAGTTCAAGACAAGATGGAGCAGATGGAAAAAGCCCTGGCAGCAGCCCAGGGGGAAATATCAGAGCTGAAAATCAAAGCAGGATTGAAGAGGTCAAAGGACCAAAATCAGAATAAGAAATTGACTGCAGCAGTTGCAACAAGAAACCTTTTCATCAGAAGTCTCACGGAGCATCCGGCTGATCCTGTGACCGAAGCACTTCTCAAGGAAGTTTGTGAGGATGAGTTTGGCCTTGGAGTTTGATCATTTGCTTGTTGTTGTTCCTTTTCCATGTACTTTTGCTTTTTGTGATGTATTTTGGCCCCTTTGAGGGTTTGTGTTGTAAAATGAACAAATTGTATTATTTCACCTTTGTAATATATTTGTGTTGGGGTTCACATCAAAAGGCAACTTCAACAGCATCATCTTCAAGGGTCTGGAAGGGTCAAAACTGAAGGCCAAACCGGATACCTTGAGAACAAATAAGCATAACTGCATTGCATGCTAACCCTTTTGTTTGTTTTGTAGGTTTTTGTTTTGTTGTTGCTAACCTCTGTTGTGATGTTCAGGAATTATTGCTCGCCGCCGGGTATTTCCTCTCAACAGGCCACACAGATACCCAACTAGAAACAACCTTCCGGGAATTCAGATGGATCAGATGCAGCAGGACCTTACGGAGGTCAGAAACCAGATGGCAAACGAAAGGTTAGAGATGAGAACGCAGATGACGCAGTTCATGGAAGTTATGAACAACATGGCTCAGAGCCAGGAGAGACTGAGGGCCATGGTGGAGAGGCAAAATCAAGAGGAGCCTCATGTAGGAACTGCAGGCACCAGTAATAATGAAAGGGTGCAACCACATGTCACCCCCCCTGTGTTTGGCCCACATCTCCATCCAGAGGCTAACACCCCAGTCAACATTCAAGGGACAGCCACTGCAGCCAGAGTACTTCAGGAAGACCCTCAAGAGGACCAGTATACAGTAATGGGTGCCGGAGAGGAAACTTATGATAGACGATTGGAAGAGATAGCTGAGAAGTTGAGATCACTGGAGTCTCAAAATTCTTTGGGCTTCGACGTCATGGACATGGGGCTGGTAGAAGGGGTCAGGATCCCCCACAAGTTCAAGCCTCCATGCTTCGAAAAGTATAATGGGACTTCATGCCCCCGGACTCATTTGCAATCATTTCTGGGAAGGCTGAAGGCCTATACAATGGATGAGAAACTGTGGATGTTCTATTTTGAAGATAGCTTGACTGGAGCTTCTAGGGAATGGTATTCCCATCTGACAAGAGCAACAATTAGATGCTGGAAGGACCTGGCAGAGGCCTTCATCAGACAGTATCAGTATAATCTAGATATGGCACCCAATAGGACCCTCCTAATGGGAATGTCACAGTCTTCGAGGGAGAGCTTCAGAGAATATGCTCAAAGATGGAGGCAATTGGCTGCTGCCGTTCAACCACCAATGTCTGAGAGAGAAATGGCAGACATGTTTATGAACACTCTTCAGGGAACCTATATTGACAGGTTGGCTGCTTTCTCTTCCACTAGCTTTGCGGATGTTGTTATAGCTGGGGAGAGAATCGAAAGCCTGTTAAAAATGGGAAAGATCTCAGACAACGGTGCAAGCTCGTCCAGTAGTACAAGAAAGCCTTTTGCAGGCCCGAGAAGAACTGGCGAGACCAATGCCATCCACACCAACAGGGGTAGGCCCCAATATGTTCAGAGGTCAATAGCAGCAGTTACTATCCCTGCTCCAGCTCGTCCACAGCCAGTCTATCAACCTCCTCAACAAAACTTCCAACAACAACCTCAGTATCAGCAGAATCAATATCCTCCAAGAAACTACAACAACAACAACTCCAACAACAACAGTCAACAGAGGCCATTCCAACAAAGGCCATCCCAAGCTAACCGAGTGATCGACCCGATCCCAATGCCGTATGCTGCTTTGCTGCCACAACTTCTGAAACTCAACCTAGTTGAGCTAAGAACGTTGGCACCTCCGGATCCCAACAGTCTACCAAGAAACTATGACTCCAATGCTAGGTGTGCTTTTCATTCGAACGCACCTGGTCACAGTACAGAAAAATGCAGAGCTCTGCATATGAAGGTACAAGACTTGGTAGACTCCAAGGCTCTGAATTTTGCACCTCCGCCCAATGTCAATAAAAACCCAATGCCAAACCATGGTGGTCCTCGAATTAATGCTATTGAAGAAGACCAACCATCTTATTTAATAACAAGTGTGGATCAGATCCGGACACCATTGGTGGAAATCAAAGCTCAACTCCGTGAAAACAATATATTTCCGGGGTGTGAACTAGGGTGCCCATATTGCAATATTTCATGGAATGGGTGTGAAGATTTAAGGAATGGCATTGACAGCCTTATTCAGAGTGGCCTGCTACAGATCACTACATCATTTCCGACAAATCCGGCAACTTCATCAACAACGGTTTCAGACCCTCCTACAACTGCAGCAACTATTGTTCCCGACAATTCATCAGCACCATCAACAAGTACTTCACCTGTCCTCCCAAATGATCAGTTTCCAACAGTTTCGCCTGCTACAACTTCAGCTTCATTCCATTTCGACTCTCCATCAGCAACAACAACAGTCCTTCCAACGGAACCTCCTACAACACCAGCAATCAATCACGAAGATGTCTCTACTGTTACCATATTCTACGATCCTGAAAATAATTCCGCCTACCATTCAGAAGGTGTTGCTCCTGCCAGAGCACCAATTACAATCTTTTATGATCCACAAACAATAACAGTCCCTTCGGCAGCAGCAATCAGTCCAGTCACTGTCACGGTGCCTGGACCAGTACCATATGAAAGCAATAGGGCCATCCCTTGGCACTATGGCTCTGACGTATACTGCGAAGGAAAAAGAATCACTCTTGAAACATCAACACCTGCACCACAAGTAGATAATGTGGGGGGAGGCGGAGGCTTCACTCGAAGCGGGCGTCTCTTTGCTTCACAAGTTCAAAGACCCACAGCCGAAGCAGAAGCTGCTGCCAAGGCAAAAGGAAAAAGCCCGGTGCAGGAAGATCCAGCTGCCAAAGAAGCCCTGAAAACTCCATTCGATCAGGAAGTTGATGAGTTTATGCGAATCATCAAGAAGAGTGACTACAAAATTGTGGATCAACTTCACCAGACGCCATCCAAAATCTCCATCCTCTCATTGCTTATGTGCTCCGAAGCCCATCGGAATGCACTACTTAAAGTCCTGCACGCAGCTTACGTGCCTGAGGAGATTACTGTCAACCAATTGGAAACCGTGGTTGGAAATGTTACTGCTAGCAATGGGCTAGGGTTTACCAATTCTGACTTGACAGCGGATGGCCGCAACCACAACAAAGCCTTGCACATAACCCTGGAATGCAAAGGAGCTGTCCTTTCTCATGTGCTGGTGGACACAGGTTCTTCCCTGAATGTCTTACCAAAGAAGGCTCTGGTGAAGCTTGAATATGATGGATTGGCATTGAGGCCCAGCAACCTGGTAGTAAGAGCCTTTGATGGTTCTAAGAGATCGGTTCTGGGAGAGATTGAGCTGCCTGTGACAATTGGCCCGCAGACCTTTAAAACTATCTTTTATGTGATGGACATTCAGCCCGCCTACAGCTGTTTGTTGGGTAGACCCTGGATTCACGCCGCCGGCGCAATAACGTCTACCCTTCACCAAAAGTTAAAATTTGAGTGGGAAGGTCAAGTTGTCACAATCTGTGGGGAGGAGGACATTTTTGTTAGCCATCTGGCTACTTATAAATACATTGAGATGGATGGAGAGATCCATGAAACAATGAGCCAAGGTTTTGAAGCCTTGAACGTCAATGAAGCATCTGCTGTATCTGGTATCTCCATGTCATCTTACCAACAAGCCCGGAAGGTTGTTGAAGAAGGAACTGCCCTAGGCTGGGGCAAGGTATTAGCTGTGGAGGAGAAGAAGGACAAGTTTGGGTTGGGTTACAGACCAACTCAACATCAAGCAAAGGCTGCTGCAGAGCCTGGTTTTGTCAGTGGGGGGATGCTTACCCCTGATGCTATCAACTGTTTGGAAGACGAGCTGGAAGAGGAACGCAATCTGGAGAATTGGATTCGTCCGAAGATCCCGGGGAGCAGTGTCTCGAACTGGTCTTCCCAGGAAATTATAAGTGTTACTCGAGCAGAGTAATTATTATTTCCTGTATTTTTATATAGCATGCATCCAAGTCTTGCATCTTGCCCAAGATGACAAGACTCATTTTGTAACCAGGGCCATCTGTACTTTTGTGCAAACAAGATTAAATTAATGAAATATCAGACGTCTTTTTGCAAACGAGTCTTTTTCTTTTATGCTCACTGTTTTTCCATTTTTCTTTTTGTACAAAAATAAATGGCGGTGTTTTCAAAATGATAACTTCTTTTCACTTTTCTAAAGCAAGACTAAAATCAATCACTAAAATGAACAAACTTAACCCTTGCAGAGAGTGCCTTCCTGACAGCACCGACAACAGCACAGCTATGACATCGTATGACTTTGACAATCCAATCAATCAAGCTGATGAAGGGGTTGAAGAAGAATATGAGCTTCCTGAAGAGCTAGCCAGGTTGTTGAGACAAGAGGAAAAGGTCATTACTCCTCACCAGGAGGAGATTGAAGTGATTAATCTTGGTACTGACGAAGACGTGAAAGAGGTTAAAATCGGGGCCCGCCTGCAAGACTCGGTGAAGAGACAACTGACAGATCTACTTCAAGAGTATGTTGATGTGTTTGCTTGGTCGTATCAAGATATGCCAGGGTTGGATACCGATATAGTTGTGCACAAGCTGCCTCTGAGGGAAGAATGCCCACCAGTGAAACAGAAGTTGCGCCGAACTCGCCCAGACATGGCTATGAAAATCAAAGAAGAGGTACAAAAGCAATGGGACGCCGGGTTCCTTGCTGTGACTAGCTACCCGCCGTGGGTTGCTAATATTGTGCCTGTGCCTAAGAAGGATGGCAAAGTAAGAATGTGTGTTGACTACCGGGACCTGAACAGAGCCAGCCCGAAAGATGACTTCCCATTACCTCACATTGACGTATTGGTGGATAACACGGCTCAGTTCTCGGTATTCTCCTTCATGGATGGATTTTCAGGATATAATCAGATCAAGATGTCACCTGAAGACATGGAGAAGACAACATTCATTACACCTTGGGGCACGTTCTGTTACAAAGTGATGCCATTCGGACTGAAGAATGCTGGTGCCACATATCAACGGGCTATGGTGACATTGTTCCACGATATGATCCACAAAGAAATAGAATGTTATGTGGATGATATGATCGCCAAGTCCCTTACAGAGGAAGATCATCTGGTGAATCTGCTCAAATTATTCAAGCGTCTGAGGAAATACCAATTGAAGCTGAACCCCAACAAATGCACATTCGGGGTGCGATCCGGTAAGCTGCTGGGCTTTATTGTAAGCGAGAAAGGGATTGAAGTTGACCCAGATAAGGTCAAAGCCATCCAAGAGATGCCTGCACCGAAAACTGAGAAAGAAGTTCGAGGGTTCTTAGGTCGATTGAACTACATCTCACGGTTCATATCTCACCTCACAGCAACCTGTGAACCCTTGTTCAAGCTATTAAGAAAGGAACAGACGGTCAGGTGGAACGAAGATTGCCAAAAGGCTTTTGACAAGATCAAGGAATATCTGCAGGAACCCCCAATCCTTATGCCTCCAGTCGAAGGAAGACCTCTGATTATGTACTTGACAGTATTAGAAGAGTCAATGGGGTGTGTGCTGGGCCAGCATGACGAGTCTGGTCGAAAAGAGTATGCAATATACTACCTAAGCAAAAAGTTTACCGACTGTGAACAGCGTTATTCACTGCTCGAGAAAACTTGTTGTGCTTTAGCGTGGGCTGCTCGCCGACTGAGACAGTATATGTTGACCCACACTACCTTGTTAATCTCAAAAATGGATCCAGTTAAGTACATTTTCGAGAAGCCAGCTCTTACCGGACGGGTTGCAAGATGGCAGATGATTCTCACAGAATACGACATACAGTACACATCTCAGAAAGCCATCAAGGGCAGTGTACTATCTGAATATCTGGCTGAGCAACCCATTGATGACTACCAGCCTATGAGGTTTGACTTCCCTGATGAAGACATCATGGTCATTAAAGCAAAAGACCATGAAGAGCCTGTTCACACCGAAGGGCCCGACCCGGAAGAAGAATGGACTATGATGTTTGATGGGGCTGTTAACATGAATGGCCATGGTGTTGGTGCAGTACTCATTACACCTAAAGGGGTTCACATGCCTTTCTCGGCAAAACTCACTTTCAACTGCACTAACAACGAAGCTGAATACGAAGCTTGCATTATGGGTCTTGAGGAAGCCATTGACCTCAGGATCAAGACATTGACCGTATTCGGAGATTCAGCTTTGGTAGTCAATCAAACCAACGGGAAATGGTACACCCACCAAGATCATCTGATACCTTATAGGGATTATACAAGGAGGTTACTGACTTTCTTCACAACAGTCAAGCTTGAGTATATCCCTCGGGACGAGAATCAGTTTGCAGATGCTCTTGCTACCATTTCATCCATGATCAAAGTTCAAACGGCTAACTTTGTACCCCAGATTTCAGTGTCTAGACTTGATAGACCAGCATATGTATTTGCAGCAGATGTTGTAAAAGATGACAAGCCTTGGTTCCATGACATTAAGTGCTTCTTGGAGGATCAAACATACCCACTTGGGGCATCTTCCAATGATAAGAAGACTTTGAGAAGGCTCGCTGGTAGTTTCTTTCTGAACACTGATGGGTCTTTATACAAAAGGAACTTTGACATGGTACTCCTCAGATGTGTTGACAAGACAGAAGCAGATTTATTGATGCATGAAGTGCACGAAGGCTCCTTTGGTACCCATGCTGGGGGACATGCAATGGCTAAGAAGTTGTTAAGATCAGGCTATTATTGGATCACAATGGATGCAGACTGTTGTGCCTACGCCAGAAAATGCCACAAATGCCAGATCTATGCAGATAAAGTGCATGTACCTCCCAATCCTTTGAACATAATGTCTTCACCCTGGCCCTTTGCTATGTGGGGCATTGATATGATTGGCAAGATTGAGCCAACTGCTTCAAATGGCCACAGATTCATCCTGGTTGCCATTGATTATTTCACCAAGTGGGTCGAAGCAGCCTCGTATGCAAATGTTACAAGACAAGTGGTAGCCCGATTTCTGAAAAGAGATATCATCTGTCGTTATGGAGTACCCGAGCGAATCATTACTGATAATGGTTCCAACTTGAACAACAAAATGATGGCAGAGCTGTGCCGGGACTTCAAGGTCCAACATCACAATTCTTCTCCTTACAGGCCAAAGATGAATGGCGCTGTTGAGGCAGCGAATAAGAATATCAAGAAGATTGTGCAGAAGATGGTAATCACATACAAAGACTGGCACGAAATGCTACCATTTGCTTTGCATGGGTACCGCACATCAATCAGAACATCCACTGGGGCAACACCGTATCAGCTTGTGTATGGTATGGAAGCAGTCCTACCTGTTGAAGTTGAACTACCCTCGTTACGGGTATTAATGGATGTTAAACTGAGTGAAGCAGAATGGGTTCGGTCCCGATTCGAACAATTGAGTCTGATCGAAGAGAAAAGATTGGCTGCAATCTGCCATGGGCAGTTATATCAGAAGAGAATGAAGAAGGCCTTCGATCAGAAAGTCAGGCACCGAGAGTACCAAGTGGGAGATCTTGTGCTGAAAAGAATCCTCCCTCCTCATACAGACCACAGGGGCAAATGGACTCCAAATTATGAAGGACCATTCGTTGTAAAGAAAGTTTTCTCTGGTGGGGCACTGATGCTCAGCACCATGGATGGTGAAGATTTCCCATCCCCTGTGAATTCAGATGCAGTTAAAAAATACTTCGCATAAGATGACCCGCTGGACATAAAAACAGAATGTAAGTCCAGGCAAAAATAGGGCATCCCGGCGAGTCAAAAACAGAATAAAAGACTCGGGCAAAAGAAAGGGAAAATGAATAAAAAATGTACACCCGCTGAGTTGAAAAGCCGCATTGGACAGCTCAGGCAAAAATGGGTATCCCGATGGATTGAAAACCCGAAAGGGCGATCCGTGCAAAATAAGGGAATAAGCGAACAACTGCATTTTGAATTCGTCTGTATCACCTACAACTTGGTAAGCTTCAAAGGATCAAGCTTCAATCAGAATTAACTCTCTCCAGAAAGCAAGACGAGAAGAACGTCATTGTCATACGAGTCATAGTAGAAGAGGAAGCTCCCTGAAAGCCTCGTCAACATCGCCAGCATTTTGTTTCTCAATTTGTAACAGTCTCTTCATTTCAGGAGATATGTTTCCTTGACTGTATCTTGCCAATTCAGGGCACATGAATTAATAAAATCAGATTTTCGGTCATGTTTCGTTTTTACGTTTATGTTTTGCAAAGAGTCGTCTGATATCTCTAAAATACAATTGCATAAGTACAGATGCCTTTCTCTAAAAATAAAACAAAACACATGCTTACAGGGAATGTGATTATTCTCGAAAGTACTTAACTCCTATGACGGAATCCAGTAAGGGATACCTCGGGACCTTTTGTACGTTTCCTTACCTTTGCAGGATTGCAGGTATCCAGAACGCAACCAGGGGCATACAGGTTACGTCTCAGCAAGTAGGCGAATCATTATCAACTCGGTCTATCTTCCACATGGCACTAGAAGGTGCCCATTTCCCCAGCGGAGCTGCCAAATCAGCAAACACTCAATCTCAACATCCGAGATGCTCTATTCCCAGCTGAGTCGCCTCCTGTTGCTCTCCCCAGCTGAGTTGCCTCTCACTTCCCCAGCCGGATTGCCATCCTTCCTCAACAAAATACAGAAATCAGGGAATCATCTCCCCACAGAGCCTCAAGCCTTTATTCAGAAGAGCAGCGCATGAAGGATCACAACAGAGTACAAGAAGCTTCTACAAACCCCAGTTGGGTCCCGTACTTTCAAGGTTATGTCAACCAGTGACATATATCCCCGAGCAGATACATCATTAGATCTACCAAGGATCTCATCCCCAGCTGGGATGTTCACTTCAAGCAGATCAACCAGAGATCTTCGCAACAACGGGATCCGAATCCTGGATCGGTGCCTCTTTGCATAATCATAGCGTTCGCATCATATTCACCCCCCAGAGCGTAGCATTCCGTCTAATACGGAGCATTACGGCAAAAATCAAATGCATAGCATAATCATAAGTCATGTTGTGAATTGAACGCTTGTGATTACAGATTACCTTCCCCAAGAATCCCCCAGAGTCCCAGCAAAAGCAGTTGCCCCACAATCACAAACACCCGTATATACACCTTTTGGCACCCGTCCGTGTCATCTTTCCCCAGTCAGGTCGCCTGAATACACTCTACAAACAAATCACCCTCACTACAGATACGCCCTGACACCCGTCCGTGTCATAACTCCCAGCAGAAAGCCAAAGACATCCTTTTTGCACTCACCTACTTATATACACTTTCTTGGCACCCGTCCGTGTCATATCCCCAGCGCAGTCGCGTACACTTTCATCAACCCACACACTTGTTAATATTATACTTTTCTCTCTTGACACTCGTCCGTGTCACCCTCCCCAGCAGATAAACACTCATATACAATACTCACTACTCATGGTACGCTTACACAGATACTCGTCCATATCTTGTATACATCATCACTTATATCCCCACAGATTCGACAGTAGTCCTTGTTCTTTGTTGATACTCGTCCGTATCATCATCTCAGAACATGTGTCAGTTTGTTTCTACATGATACTCGTCCGTATCATAGTCTTAAGGATGCTCGTCCGCATCTTTAATCTATACACAATACCAAACACTTATACCTTTTGTTTCTTGGATGTAAGCGCTCGTCCGTGTTTACTATCTCCCCAGTAGATTGCCAACAAATTTTCTTTTTATCTAACACTCGTCCTGTGTTATGATACCTCTGAGAGCAGCCGTCCCCTGCTGAGTGGTCGTCCTCCACTTCTTGATGGTCGTCCTCCATCATGCTCGTCCGATGGCCGTCCCCATCGTTGATTTTAGCAGCCGTCCCCTGCTAGGTGGTCGTCCTCCACCTTTTGATGATCGTCCTTCATCACTTTATCCAATGGCCGTCCCCATTGTTGATTTTGGTTATCTAACACTCGTCCTGTGTTATGATAAACCTCGAGAGCAGCCGTCCCCTGCTGAGTGGTCGTCCTCCACTTCTTGATGGTCGTCCTCCATCATGCTCGTTCCGATGGCCGTCCCCATCGTTGACCCTTTCTATCCGATGGTCGTCCCCATCGTTGATACTTTCGGCAGCCGTACCCTGCCAGGTGGTCGTCCTCCACCTTTGATGGCCGTCCCCATCATATTTCTTTTATACCCAACAGAGCAGCCGTACCCTGCCAGGTGGTCGTCCTCCACCTTTGATGGCCGTCCCCATCATATTTCTTTTATACCCAACAGAGCAGCCGTCCCCTGCTAGGTGATCGTCCTTCACCTTTGATGGCCGTACCCCATCATCTGTTTATTTCATTTATTCTTTAACCCGATGGCCGTCCCCGTCGTGGTCCCTTTTCCTTTTTAGCCCGATGGCCGTCCCCATCGTTGGTTACTTTACCTTTATGAACTTGATGGCCGTCCCCGTCATGTTTCATTAATCCTCAGAATTTTGCAGCTTTATCTTGATGGCCGTCCCCATCATGATATTTTATTTTCCCCAGCTAGTCGGCCGTCCCCGTTTTAGCTTTACCTTTTATCCCCAGCATGTCGGCCGTCCCCGTCATTGCTTTATACACTTTACTAGCATGTCGGCCGTCCCCGTCATCGCTTTGCTTCACATACCACTTTACCCAGCAGTCGTCCTCTGCTCGACGGTCGTCCTCCGTCGCCCACACTTTACAATATACTTTATTTTTCATTTACAATATATATCCCTTTTCTTCTTCATTGCTGTGAGTGCAAATTTTGGACTGTCTTTGGTATTCAACCACAAGTTATCTTGTTTGGCCTGTTAAGCCGTCGCTTACACCCTGCACAGCTAACTCATGTTTGAATAGGGGCAGCTGTAAACACCCCAAATTTGCCCTCACCCATTCACACCATGTCTTATGGTCATCTCATATGCATGAACACAACCACATCATCTCATATCTCATTTTTGATTCACTGCATAGTTTCTAAGTCATCTGCACCTAGGGTTTGTGATCTGAGCAATCCAAGAGCATCTTGAGCCATTCCAAAGGCCACCAATCAACTCAAAGGGGTCCATGTGTGTTCCTATATCATATTTCATCTCCTCAAAGTCAAAAGGGCAGAGGAATCACAAGAACTAGGGTTTGAGTGGATGCAGAGCCAGGTTGAACTGCACAGTTGACTGAAAATTAGGGTTTTGGTTTCAAAGGCCATAACCCCAAATTTTTTGGTCATTCTTGTTTCCATTGGTCTATATATGGTATAGGGAGTATGCATATCAATTTTCATGAAGAAATTCCATGGGGAAGTCATCTGATCAAGAGTTGACTTTTCAGGCAAGTCAGTGCAAAATCAGGGCATCTGAGGACCCCAATGACCCAACCAATGGGTGATCTTCATCATTTTGAGTGTATATGGTCTTTATTTGATCATGGAAGAAGATTGAAGTTCATAGAAATCAAGAATTTAGGGTTTTTGCAAATGTTGACTTTTGGGGCATAGTTGACTTTTCAAGAATGCATCATTCTAGGTCATTTTTCAAGCCTTGATTCATGATCCAAAAATGCTTCAAATGGAAAAACTTTGGTCATGAAAGTTGTAGATCTCATCTTTCCCTTTTCAAAAAGTACAAGAACATGATCAAACTCTTCTTGGATCAAAAGTTATGGCCATGCAAAGTTGGCTAAAATCATTAATTTTCAAGGCATGCCTCATTTGGAAACTTTGCAAAATCTTGGACCAATGCATCATGTGACCTCTAATTCATTTCAAACCATTACACAAACATTCTCTAAGTCCTAAAAATCAGAATTGGATCAAATTTGCTCATGGCTTGGTTTGTGTAACAAGACTTTATCACATGTGAACCAAAATGTCACAACTTGCAAAAACCATCATGATCACTTCACCAACTTGATACATTGGCTGCTGAGCTTTGCTAGACCTCTCCCTCATCCTTGCTGCGCCAGCCCATGCCTTGTACTTGCCTAGACTTTGAGCCATGCCTCACTTACACAAAAGTTGACTTTTTGGCAAAAGCAAACTTACCAATCACAAAAGCACAAGTCACATCAAGAAGCCAATCAGCATTGTTTATACAAACAATTTGCAAGCAAAGCATGATAAGACACAAGGCTGAAGCTTCCTCATTCACAACATTCACAAAAACCTCCCATCTTGCAACTTGCTTCGAATTCTTCTCCACAGCCACTAAACATTCAAGCTAACTTCACCAATCATCTCACCTGGCTCCATAGACCTCAAACCACCCAAAGCACAAGCCTGAAACAGCCAAGAGATCCCACTGCCATTTCTCACTCCATTTCTGCAGTTGCTTTCGAATCTCCTTCCCTAGCTCACAAACAGCCAAACAAACCTTGCAAAGCTTCTCCATACATCATTCAGACCTCAAACCATCATTCACCATGACCTGAAAGAGCCAGAATCACCATAGCCATTGTTGGCTGAGCTTGAAGCAGGAGCATTCGAATCTCATCATCCAGCCAACTCAAACTCATTTTGAGCACTCAAATATCATCAAGGGGTTCTAAGGAGTAGATTGCACATAAAGAGAAGGCTAGAAAGTCCTCAAGTGGAAAGCTTCAAATCTCAGGTAGCCTGAAATTTATTTTTCCAGAAATGATTTTTCTTGTTACAAATTTGTTCTTCATGCCTTGCTGATCATTCTGGTACCATTAGTTTTTGAAATGGTTGTGATTTGAGTATTTAATTTGCTTCTGAAGCTCGCGTGCCCTAGAACTTATTTTCTTCGATTCAGTGGATTTAGGAAATATAAATTTGTTTTGAGAGAGGGGTTTGGTTCGTGAGAGGGTGAGGATCATTTCCATGTTCTTGGTTTTCATTTTTGGTACGTTTTGAGAGGTTTGGAGATTTTTCAGGTGAGAGTTGGCCGGAGAAGACGACCGGAAGTCTTCTCCGGCCACCTGAGAGTCATTTGTGCCCTAATCACACAATTAATGAAGTTTGAATTTGGTCCCTTGGATGTGTTGACTCGCGCGTGTTTGGACGCCCAAGATCATCCCATTATGCCCTAATCCCAGTTGACTTTCTTTAATCTGGATTAATTAATTCATAAATCAAAAATTAGCTGAGGTGAGATCTAGGCCATTCATTAGCGCGCCAGTCAACCTTTTCATTTCAACTTTGAATCTGGATCATTGGATCAGATTACTTTCTCTTTTATTTTGTTTTATTTCATTTTCTTTCTATTTAATTTGCACAATTTATTTAAAATAGCTAAAAATGCATAAAAATTATGAAACTTTTTCCTCTGAGTTTTATTAATTTTTATGACACAAAAATATTTTTTATTTTATTTTTCATCATCAAAAAGTATTTTTAAATATTTAAAAGATTATTTTTAATTGACTAATGGGAATTAATTAATTAAAAATACTTTTAGGTATTTAAAAATTACAAAAAAATTCATGGAATGTTCTAAGACATTTAGAAACATTGTCCAACCTTCAAACCAAATTTCTTTTTTGATCTTGATGCATTTTGAGAATTTTTCATTGAATTAAATCATATTTTATGCATTATTTTGATCATGGATTCAAAAATTCATTTCTGCCAATTGGTGAAGGTTGAGATATTGATTCTTCTTGCATTGTCTTGTGTTTAACATGTATTTTCAAGGATAAAAAGGCCATGAATTGTTCTTGCATTTTCAATTTGTTTGGCATTTCTTTTGTTTGGAAACCCTAAAAACCCTAATAACTTAGAAAATTCATAACTCAAGATTGGTTGAGAGTTGAGAGTTCCCCTTTGGGCAGTGGCTTGTTATGGGTCTAGGGTTTCTTTGGGTACCATTTTCCATTTTTACTTTAGGGTTTTGTTTCTGTTTTTGGTTTGTGTTTGATGTTTGATCCATAAACCCTAATTTGGGCTTTCATTTGCATCCCTCTTGCATTTCCTTGCATAACATGACTTGTCATTGCATTTTGTGCATTATTGTGATCCATTTGACATCTTAAGACATGTATAAAGCATCTTTGATCATTGCATCCCATATTTGCCATGTCATTTGTCTTGTATGATTCATAACTTTTCATGCTTGTTCATGCTCCTTAACTTGCATCATTTGCATTCATAAACTTGTGTGATCATCTCCATGACTTGTCTCATATTTGTAGCATCTCATAGCATCATTATCATCATCAACATGCTTCTGGTTTTGTTTACCATCATGTCATCTCATCCCATTTTGCATTGCATTGCATTTCTTTCTAACATTTCAGGTGGTAAGTGATTTGAGAGGTGAATTTGCCTTCACTTCTCATAACTTTTCTTTTCATCTCCCTTGCATCCATTGCTGCATTTTATATGTGTTTGAGTTTGAGCTTGCTCATTCTTCTTCTTCCCACTTTCTTTCTTCAAGTGACTTGACTTCTTGAGTGAAGCAAGTCACTTTGCTTCTCTTGATCTTGTTCATCTGCTTCCTGGTGGTTCCATTGAAGACTTCTCTTGAAAACCTCACAAACCTTAGGATCATCCAAGCATGACAATGAATTAGGGTTTTGATTAGTCCCCCCATAGTTTTACCTTTGTGTCTCTCTTTGAGTCTCCTCTTCTCACCTCATAATCAGGGACTAAACCCTAAAGGCTTTAAGACTTTGTGCTTAGGGTTATGCCTACATCCTTCTCTTAGGATGGAGTGTATAACTTTAATCCTAAGTATTAAACCCTTAAGGTGTTTAAATCTCTTAATCAATTCATCTAATAAATATCAAGACATTACACTTGTAACTTGGGCCTTGCATTAGGGTTCTAATTCTTCCTTAATTGGTTAAGAAGGACTAACCCTAGTGTTAATGGACAAGTCCCCCTCAAGTTGTCTTACAAACCTTAAAAATCACTTCATCATCATACCATTAAATAAAATCCACTTAATAAAGGCTTGTTTTGTCATGGGTTTAATCCCTAATCATGGATTAAGTTGAGGAGTTTTTCTCAACTTAAACATTCTCATCTATTATCCTTCTTTTAGGATGGTGTAATGAGTCTGTTTAATCCATAATTATGGCTTAACCTCATTACTTAACACTAAACAAAAACACCCAAAAACATATAAATAATCACAAGTAGGTTAATGGTCTTAACTCTACATCAAAAGGTGATTAAGTGTGAGAATCTGACTTCACACTTAAGGTATTCTCATTACCCCTAATCAGAGGGAAGATGTGATGAGTTTACTAAATCCATTGGTTTAGACTTAAGCTCATTAACTTATGACAAAAATCCAAAAAAGCAATAAAAGACTGAAAACACAAAAACAGACAATAATCGTCTCCTTCGGGATTCTTTTCTCATCACCTTCACTCATAAACGAGAGCTCGCTTCTTCCGTCTAATGCAAGACAGTTTGCACCTGAGCCAGACAGGTCATACACTTGAGCATGGACAAGTAAGCAGTTCATAAGTCAATTCATCTTTCAGTTCTTTTGGGTCGAACTACGGTGTTCTGACTTCCTCATTGCACGAGAGGATACGTAGGCATAACTTAACAGTTATCGAACAAAAGTCCCTGTACATTCCCCCTCCTTCCAGCATTATTCTCTTAAGCCTCATGATCTTGAGCATACTCTTTTCCTTACACTGACACATCATTATACACTTCACTTCCTTTACACTGACACCTGTACATTTTCTTCCAGTTCTTTTACACACAGATTGCACTGACACTACCCCTTTAAAACACAAATCTTTTAAGCGTGGATCCCGTCGAGTACGACGGACAATCTGGGTGCTAATACCTTCCCAGGTTGTAACCAACCCCCTTTCTCAGTCTCTCTGGTTCGCAAACCGTCTTATCCATTCTTTTTCTAGGCTTATGCAGCATTGCCTTTCCTCCGGGATAAAAATGCCTAGCTGGCGACTCTTTTCATCCTCCAGTGAGTTCACGGCTGTGTGTTCTCACTGTTCCCTTCGCCGACCGTTCGCGTCTGTACCTTCATCTGACCCGGTGTCACTTGTCGGAAGCGACAGGAAGGTGTTAGCACCCTTTACATCCATGGTTATCCATGGGCTCTTAGTTACTTAGCTCACTTTTGAATTGTTTTTGAAAGTGTAGTGTGTGAATAGAAAAATTTTCATAATAGTTGATAATGATCCATGTACGGATGCGTAAAAACTTGTTTTTTTTGAAAATTTGTTTGAAATTTGTTTAAGTGTTTAAAAAATGGAGTGAGCAAGCAACTAGGAGATACCTACCCTAAAGTTTTAAGTCTTTCTTGTTCTTTATCCTTTCATTGGTAAGACTATCCCTACTATTAAGGAGTAGGTAGTCTTTACCTTGGATGTAAGGGACATATGAGGGACATCTGTTTTTATGAAGGCAACTGTAGGGTGTATTCAGCATACTGGAGGGACTATCATCATTATTCGAAGGGACTTGATTCGTAAAGGCAACCATGAGGGACTTGATGATTTTTCTTTTTAAAGGGACTTGCTTTATACACCCCACTTGACCTTATGATTTAGGCAACTTGAGGGATAACCTTAGAAAGTGAGACGGCGATTAAAAATCGACTTACGTGTGTGAGTGTTCAATATTATTTATCTTATAATTAAAATGATCTAAATTTATTTTTAATAGAATACATGTTTTGCACTCCCTAAATTACTAACCATAGCAACAATTAAATAATTAAATATTTACAAAATTACACCAAGGAAGCAGTTACATAATTATAAGCAAAATAAAATAAATAGCAAAAATAATTAGCAAGATATAAATAAGCAAAAATAATGAATAAACAATAAATAAATAAATAGGGGTTAGTGATAAATATAAAAAAAAATAAGGTTAGTAAAAAATAAAATAATTAATTTTAGTGAAATAATAATAATTAGAAAAAGAAACATGGTTAGAGAAATAATAAAAAAAATATAAGATAATAATAAACAAAAATAATAAATAACAATATAGTTAGTAATAATAATTAAATAAATGAAATTAGCCAAAACAAAAATAAAAGATTAACAAAATTTTTTAAGGTAGACAATTATAGTCACAAATTATTAAATTATTTTAAGTGTATCATGATTATAAATCTTAATTATTAGAAGTTAAATTATTTCTAAACAAAAATTCTAAAAAAATATTTTACAGATTATAAGAAATAAACTATAAACATAGTATATAAAATATATTTGCAAACTATATATAAAAACAAATCATAATTATATTTACAACAAATATATTAAACAAATACATGATAATTTATATTAAGAATTAAATAAATAAATAATTAGGGTTTTTTAATAAGCACTTAAGAAAATTAGGGTTTATTTTAGAAAATATTTTTTAGGGTTTTTCTAATTTATAATATACAAAAACTAATTAAATGGTACTTATATACATTTTATAAATATATAATAATAACAATCATTTTTTTTGAATTTTAAAACAAAACATATGTACATTATAATTTAGAAGAAAATAATATTTGCATTTTTATAATTTAGAAACATATCATAATATAATATAGGAAATAGAAAATATAAAATAAGAAAAAATCAAAAAAAACTGGACCTGGGATTTGAACCCAGGTCCCTAACCTGGATAATGAAGGGATTTGCCAACTGAGCTGCGCACCAGTAATGCAACAACAATGAACATCCCTTGGTTTTGTGCTTTAAGCTTGAAAAATCTGGAAAATAAAAGAAATAAGAAAGGCCTGGGGTGGGAATCGTACCCAGGACCTTTTGGTGCCAAGCATGCATACGTTACCGCCTGGCTGGGAGAGCCCTTCTGATAATATAATGGCAAGAAACCATAATATATTAAGTCTTCTTTTATCCTGAAAAAAATAGAAAAAACAATGCACCAGCCAGGAATCGAACTAGTACCCTCACAACACACGCGCATCATCTTTACCACTGGGACAACACAAGTTGTTGTGATTTAAACAATAAACAATCAATAAAATATTGTACAAATAATTTGAATTCAAATCACGCGCGGGAGTTGATCTTCTTCTTCCTTGTACCTGCGTTTTTACCTACGAATATTGCTGCAAGTTTTCCTGCGAGTTCTTCATGCTTCAAACCTACGAAAAATGAAACTTGCACCAAACAGTAACGATTCATAAAATTGATTACAGTTTTATGATCCTGGTGAGTCATAGAACATTCCTATGTTCTTAGAATTCATTTAGGTTCAATGAATCAAAGGATCCCATTTTGAAGGTCAAAACCCTAGCTATGGCCGAATCTGTTTTAGGCAAGGAAACTCCAATTCATTGGTCCAGAAACAATCTATACAATGTCACAAACAAGATTATGTAAACAAATTTCAACAAAACACAACCAATCAATGGAATCGAAAAAATTATATTCAAGATAAAAGTGAGCTCGGGTTGGCCAATATGGTGCACATGGGATGCATATGAGTGATGCTTTAGCTTCAGTGATGATCAAAGAACACGTCTATGTCTTTATTTTACCTTGAAACCTCTTGGATTGAAGAATCCGAATGTCACTTTTCAATGGTTTTTTTGGCTTTGTGAACTTACCTCTTGATGCAGCAAAATCGTGAATGAGGGTTTGCATTATGTTTGATACTTATATGTGAATGATTCTAGGTCAAAAACTCCATTGGTTGTGTGCAAGAATTGATTTAAAAAGATTGAGATTGATCATGCTTTGAAATTTCAATATTTGCTCATGAAAGCTTACTATTTTTGGATAAATCACATGATTTCTTTCTCTTTCAACTTCAATCAATATTGATGAGATTCTAGAAGCTCAATCTTCATCCAAAAATATATTTTCATATTTTATATTTATTTAAAATGATTTTTTATGAATTAAATCAAAATAAATAAAAATAAAATAATAAAAATTATGATTTTTAATCAATTGGGTCGTGCATGATGATATGATATGGATTGGATCACAATTTAGCAAGCCCATTTGGAAGGAATTGGTTCTAGACCCCCATTTTCAATATAAACCATCACAAAATTTCCCAACTTTGCAAGGGCATATCTCCCTCAATTTTAAAGGTATGAGGGTGTTCATGGACATTTTGGAAATCTTGGAGAGTCCTCTAAACAACCCCATTGGTTTCAGGTCCATATCATTTACCAATCTCAAGTTATGCCCTTTTGAAGTTGTTGACTTTTTGTTGACTTTTGAAATGACCTATAATGTCTTAGCTCATATCTTCCAAATGAAGCATTTTTGGGCTTAACTTTCAAGATCAAAGTTGTAGATAATTCAATTTCCTTCAAAATGAGCTTTGGATGGAGACTTGGTGATGAAGTATGTGAAAGTTATGGCTGGTCAAAGTTCAGTTGACTTTTACTAAGGAAACCCTAATTTAGAAACTCCTGATTCTTGATGATCTGGAATCTCCTTGATGAATCATGATCAACCCTTGATAAAATGATGAATTTTACTTCATATACTTGATGTTGGCAAAAAATCATGAAGTTTGACTTTGGTTTGACCACAGTTGACCTCAGTTTGACTTTTTAACTGCATTGACTGATTTTGACTTATCTGATCATCTGACTGAGCAAACTTTTGAGAGAAGTCTTGAAACTTGTCATGGGGGTTCTTAAACACATATAAGATGTTATGAAGCTCACTTGAAGTCTTGGAAGTCCATTTAGCCTGATTAAAGTCAAAACCCTAGTTTTGGATGCACTGCTTAGGAGGTGCATTGTCTGAGGGAATTGTCAACTCTTATGGCCAATTGTGAACTTTGTGAACCTTGTGAACCATCATAAAATGTCTTGTGAACCTCATGGGAGGTATTGTGAACCTTGTGAACCTTGTGAACCTCATGAAGTGACTTTGTAGACCTCATGACCCTCATGAAAGGTTATGTAAACATAGTGAATCTTGTGAACCTTGTGAATCTTCAATAAGTAACTTGTAGACTTCATGAACCTCATGAAAGGTTATGGAAATGTTGAGAAACTTGTGAACCTTGTGAACCTTCAAGAAGTAACTTGTAGACTTCATGAACCTCATGAAAGGTTTTGTAAGTGTTGGGAAACTTGTGAACCTTGTGAACCTTCATAGAACACAAAGTCTTGTATTGTGAGGGCAAATTTTGGGGTGCAACAGCTGCCCCTGTTCAATTTTCTGAAACCTGAGGGGTTAGATTGGTACATTTGCCAGTCGTGACCTGGAAGGTTGAAGGGGATTGAACACAAAAGCCCAAAAATTTGCACTCACCAGTGCATAGAGTGATATTGATGGTTGGTTGTATATGCTTGAGTGGGCTTAAAGATGCCACTTGGAGGAACTGGTGATGGGCTTAAAGATGCCATCTAAAGTATCAGAATATGATGATGTCTTTATGTTGATACTGGATATCAGTACTAGGTCTTTGTATAAGCCGTCTCTGAATCATTTATGCAACATGATTTGGGTTGGAAATATTTTGGATTAGGGAATGGATCTTTGTACAGACCATTTGCCTATTCTCCAAGGGTCAAAAGAACGTCAGGATTTGTTCTTAAGGATCAAAAGAACGTCAGGATTAGTTCCTCTGAAAAGTATCTTGAACAAGGGACCAAAAGAGCGTCAGGATTTGCTCTTAAGGATCAAAAGAACGTCAGGATTAGCTCTTCTGAAAGATGTCTTGAACAATGGGTTAAAAGAGCGTCAGGATTTGCTCTTAATGATCAAAAGAACGTCAGGATTTGTTCTTAAGGATCAAAAGAACGTCAGGATTAGTTCCTCTGAAAAGTATCTTGAACAAGGGACCAAAAGAGCGTCAGGATTTGCTCTTAAGGATCAAAAGAACGTCAGGATTAGCTCTTCTGAAAGATGTCTTGAACAATGGGTTAAAAGAGCGTCAGGATTTGCTCTTAATGATCAAAAGAACGTCAGGATTTGTTCTTCTGAAATACATCTTGGAGGATGAAGCAGTCCAGAAGCAATGATGATAGCTATCAAGAGGATGGAGCAATCTTGAGGTAATGATATGATTTCAGGAGGGTGAAGCAATCCTGATGTAATAAAAGCTGTCAGGAGACTGGAGTAATCCTGAGGTAATAATATGATATGCTTTCAGGAGACTGGAGTAATCCTGATGTAACAGCATGTCTTCAGGAGGATTGAGCAGTCCTGATGAGATTATAAGCTTTCAGGAGGATAGAGCAGTCCTGATGATCATAAGTTTGTTTGTTGGATAATTAACCTGAAAACAAAGTAACATTCTGTATGATAGTATTAGTTTATGCTTTATGTATGCATGTATAATATGATGCACCTAAGTAATGTACTATGTATCTATGGATATGTATGTTATGGTATGATGTAAATGATGTATGTATGACATGATACTGCCGGAAGCGTCTGGATATCTTCGTATAACAACTGCTGGCCAGGGAAAATAAATCCCGATTCGTTGTTGAAGAATATATAACCCTCCGTCTGTTGGGGATAACAGGGTATAGATAACCTCCCGTATGCTGGGGATAACAGGGTATAGATAACCTCCCGCCTGCTGGGGATAGTAAGGTATATATAACCTCCCGTCTGCTGGGGATAGTAAGGTATATATAACCTCCCGTCTGCTGGGGATAGTAAGGTATATATACCCTTCGTCTTCGTTTGATAGTAGGGTAGATACAACATCCCGTCTTCGTTCGTCGTACCCTTATTGGAAAGTAATTTCCCGAATATCCGTATGAGGATAAAAGAGATGGATATAAATTCCAGGGGAGATGAGACTCTATGAAGATGGATTTGCCCTACTGAGGGTTTGTACTGTCTTGTAAGAAGTGAACCGGTGAAGCTTCGTTGAAATCCTTCCCTCGTTCGTCCTTAGTAAATACTATTACTGCATTTTCATGCATTTCTGGTAAACATTAATCATATTAAAAGCATACATGCATTTTTGGTAAACATCAATCATATTCAAAAGCATACATACATTCAAACACAATCAATGGACGTTTCGCTTATGTAAATAGGGTAAAAGTAAATCTGGATTCGAAAGATGGAATTTATTTATATCAAAAAGTGACCCATACACGGGTAAGTTTGTACAAGGAGACATAAACCCTAGTAAGAGGATTTTGCCATAAAGTTTTACAAAAAAGAATCAGCTATGTGGGAAACAATCCTATTGAGTTTCAATTCTACTATTGCCATTCAAGTATCTCATCTTCTTGCTGTTGAGACGGAAACGATTGAATTTGAGCTTTATCTGTTCGAGCTTGAGTAAGTAGTACAACTGGTTGCAGTTTCGTGGGTGATCCAAACGAGACATAGTCATACGCTTTAATCCCTAACTTTTGCCTGGATTGCCCTTTCAGGTTTTCAATCCACCGGGATGCCCTTTTTTGCCCAAGCCGCCTTTTCAGGTTTTCGACTTGCCGGGTGTACATCTTTTTTTTTATATATATCCCTAATTTTTGCCCAAACCCTTTTGGTTTGCCGGGATGCCCTTATTTTTGCCTAGGCCTGTCAACCTAGCGGGTCTCTTTTTATGCGTAGTATTTTTTAACTATGTCTGCGTTTACAGGCTGTGGGAAGTCTTCACCATCCATTGTAGTCAGTATCATGGCACCTCTTGAGAACACTGTCTTGACTACAAATGGTCCTTCATATGTAGGAGTCCACTTGCCCCTAGGATCACCCTGTGGTAATATGATGCGCTTGATTACCAAGTCACCAGCCTGATATACCTTTGGCTTAACCTTCTTGTTAAAAGCTTTGATCATTCGCTTTTGGTACATCTGGCCATGACAAACTGCTGCTAGCCTCTTCTCATCAATCAAATTTATCTGGTCCAGTCGAGTCTGAATCCATTCATCTTCATCCAAGCCTGCATCCTTCATAATTCTCAAGGAGGGAATCTGAACTTCAATGGGCAGAACTGCTTTCATACCATAGACTAAGGAGAATGGGGTGGCCCCTGTTGAAGTACGTATTGTAGTGCGATAACCATGAAGAGCAAATGGTAACATCTCATGCCAATCCTTGTAAGTAACAGTCATCTTCTGTACAATCTTCTTAATGTTCTTATTAGCAGCTTCAACTGCCCCATTCATCTTTGGACGATACGGAGAAGAATTATGATGCTTAATCTTGAACTGTGTGCAGAGATCAGTAATCATAGTGTTGTTCAGATTAGAGCCATTGTCAGTGATAATCCTTTCAGGGATGCCATACCTACATATGAGATTATTCTTAATGAATCGAGCCACCACATTCTTAGTAACAGATGCAAATGAAGCTGCCTCCACCCACTTCGTGAAATAATCAATAACAACCAGGATGAAACGATGCCCATTAGAAGCAGTAGGCTTGATCTCACCAATCATATCAATGCCCCACATGGCAAAGGGCCAAGGAGCAGTCAACACATTCAATGGTGATGGAGGTACATGAACTTTATCAGCATAGATTTGACACTTGTGACATGTTCTGGAGTGTTGATAGCAATCAGCTTCCATGGTAGACCAATAGTAACCTGCTCTCAATATCTTCTTTGCCATGGTATGACCACTAGAATGAGTGCCAAAGATCCCATCATGCATATCTTCCATAATTTCAGTTGCTTCCTTCTTATCCACACAACGAAGCAAAGTTGAATCATGATTGCGCTTGTACAGAATGCCATTACTCAAGAAGAACTTAGCAGAAAACCTCCTCAGGAACTTCCTATCTTTGACAGATGCCCCTTCAGGAAACTCCTGAGCTTCAAGATATCTTTTCACTTCATAGAACCAAGGCTTCTCCTCTGCCCCTTCAGTGTCAATCTCATTGCAGTATGCAGGCTTTTCAAATCTATCAATAGTAATCTTGGGAGCTTCATCATCCCAACTGATCTCAAACATAGATGCCATGGTGGCCAATGCATCTGCCAACTGATTCTCTCTCCGTGGAATATGCTCAAAGGTAATCTCTTTGAAATGTGGGATCAAAGACAACACATGCTCTCTGTAAGGGATGAGGTTATCATGCTTGGTATCCCAATCTCCTTTAATCTGGCTTACTACCAGGGCTGAATCTCCATACACATCAAGGAACTGAATCTTCATATCAATGGCAGCTTTAATACCCAGGATACATGCCTCATACTCAGCCATATTATTGGTACAATAGAAACAAAGTCTGGCAGTAATCGGAGTATGACAACCTTCAGGGGAACTAATCACAACACCAACACCATTACCAAGTGCATTGGAAGCACCATCAAAAACCATAGTCCATCGGGATCCTTGTTCAGGTCTGTCATATTGTCCAGGTTCTTTGGTAATAATCATAATGTCTTCATCAGGGAACTCAAAACTCATTGACTGGTAATCATCCACCGCTTGATGAGCCAAATGATCAGCAATAACACTTCCCTTGATGGCCTTCTGAGTAGTATACTGTATATCATATTCTGTCAAGATCATTTGCCATCTTGCAATTCTTCCGGAAAGAGCAGGTTTCTCAAATATGTACTTGATTGGATCCATCTTTGAGATCAACAAGGTAGTATGAGTCAACATATACTGTCTTAGTCGGCGAGCAGCCCATGCCAAAGCGCAGCAAGTTTTCTCGAGCAGTGAATATCTTGTTTCACAGTCGGTAAACTTTTTGCTAAGGTAGTATATTGCCTGCTCTTTTCGACCAGACTCGTCATGTTGCCCCAACACACACCCCATTGAGTTGTCTAACACTGTTAAGTACATAATCAAGGGTCTTCCATCAACTGGTGGCACCAAAATTGGAGGTTCTAGCAGGTATCTCTTGATTTCATCAAAGGCAGTCTGGCATTCATCATTCCATTCCATCACCTGATCTTTCTTCAACAACTTGAAGATTGGCTCACAGATGGTAGTTAACTGGGAAATAAATCTTGCGATGTAGTTCAATCGTCCCAAGAAACCTCTAACCTCCTTCTCAGTACGGGGAGCTGGCATCTCTTGTATAGCTTTCACTTTTGCAGGATCTACTTCAATACCTTTTCCACTGACAATGAAACCCAGGAGCTTACCAGATCTAACTCCAAAAGTACACTTGTTTGGGTTCAGTCTCAACTTGTATTTCTTCAACCTCTCAAACAACTTGTGCAGATGATCAAGATGTTGCTCTTCATTCTGAGATCTAGCTATCATATCATCCACATATACCTCTATCTCATGATGAATCATATCATGAAACAAAGCCACCATAGCACGCTGATATGTTGCCCCTGCATTCTTCAAACCAAATGGCATCACCTTATAGCAAAAGGTGCCCCACTGTGTCACAAATGTTGTCTTCTCCATGTCTTCAAGAGCCATCTTGATTTGATTGTAACCAGAGAAACCATCCATAAAAGAGAATACCTTGTGCTGAGCAGTGTTGTCTACCAGAATATCAATATGAGGAAGTGGAAAATCATCCTTGGGGCTAGCCTTGTTCAAATCTCTGTAGTCTACACACATACGTACCTTACCGTCTTTCTTAGGAACTGGTACCACATTTGCAACCCACTGAGGATAAGAAGTCACTGCTAAGAACCCTGCATTGAACTGTTTCATTACCTCTGCTTTGATCTTTTCTGACATTTCAGGACGCATACGACGAACCTTCTGCTTCTTTGGACGACAATCTTCTTTCACTGGTAAACGGTGAACCACAATGTCTGTATCCAACCCTGGCATATCTTCATAAGACCAAGCAAAGATCTCCACATAGTCACGTAACATCTGAATCAACCTGCTCTTGACACTGTCCTCTAAATCAGCCCCTATCTTGACCTCTTTTCTGTTTTCTTCAGTTCCCAGATTCACAATTTCGACTGGCTCTTCATGTGGCTGTATAGCTTTCTCTTCTTGTTGTAACAACCTAGCAAGCTCTACAGGTATTTCACAATCGTCCTCATTTCCGTCTTTAGTTTGATAGATCGGATTCTCGAAATTATAATTGGAAATAGTAGAACTGTTATCAACAGGATCCAGAGTGGATGAGGATCTGCATTTAGTGATGTGGGTGTGTGTAAGAACACATAGCTGATAAAACAAAAATAAAAGAAAGAAAGACAAAGAACACAATATTTACGAAAACGAAACGTCCACTGATTTTATTGAATGAAGTATGCAAATGAAATGACAGCCCGTAACAAGCACACCATTGTGCCCCGGGTAAGGCACATGGCTTGAAAGTTTTATTGTTCAAGAATTACAAACTTAAAAAACATAACGCAGTAATAGTATTTACTCCTGACTAAAGGAGATAGGGATAACATCTTCAGCTTTCCAATTATTGAGTCCAGCACCCATAGTAGGAAAAATCCAAGCATCCAAGTTGTAGTCTTCATCATAGTCTCCCACAGCATTGATCTGGTCCTTTACAACCCCTTGACTAGTGACACAGGCAGCACGAGCACGACGAACAGCCTTCTGGGACTCTGCAGTGAAACCCAAACCAAACTTGTCAGACTTGTATGGAATATCAGGAAGCTGACCCCAAATAGTACAACCACCTTCATCCACCACAGCTCTTGCATCATTGAGGGAGGCCATTGCCATTGTTAGAGGTTTTCTGGTGACCACAGGAACTTTCTTCACAGCAGGAGGAGCTACATAATCATTAACAACCCAGGGAACCACTTCAAATGTCTGACACGGAGTTTCAATGTATTCACCTTCCATTTCCAGATACTTGAAGGTATTTACATGGCTGACAAAGTATTCTTCCTCTCCATAGACAGTAACAACCTTTCCATTCACCGGATATCTCAACTTTTGGTGCAATGTAGAGGTCACAGCACCTGCCCCATGGATCCAGGGACGACCAAGCAGACAAGAGTATGAAGGACGAATATCCATCACATAAAATGTAGCAGTAAACACCTGAGAGCCAACTTTGATTGGAAGATCAATTTCCCCATGTACTACTCTTTTAGAACCATCAAAAGCCTTCACCACAATATTACTGGGCTTCAGCACAGCATCTTCAGGACTCAGCTTGTTCAGGACTTCCTTAGGCAACACATTCAAAGAGGAACCATTGTCTATCAGCACATGTGACAGGGTAGTGCCCCTGCATTCAATTGAAATATGCAAGGCCCTGTTATGATCCCTCTTGGCAGGGGTCAAATCAGCATCAGAAAATCCCAACCCATTATCATAAGTCAGGTGAGCGACACAATTCTCAAACTGGTCAACAGAAATGGCATTGGGCACATGAGCAGTCTTCAGAAACTTGATCAAGGCCTTGGCATGAGCCTCAGAACATAGCAACAAGGACAACATAGAAATCTTTGAGGGAGTATGCCCCAGTTGATCAACAATGTCATAATCACTCTTGCGAATGATTTTCAATACTTCTTCCATCTGCTTAGAGAGGTCATCAACAACTGGCACATCAGTAGATACAGGCTCAATAACAGGACCTTTGCCCCGGGCATCAGTGGTGGAAGTAGCAGCAGGAGTAACTGCATTTTTAGAAGCAACTGGAGGAGAGAAGACTCTTCCACTACGAGTGATCTTGCTAGATCCAGCAATATTATCAATGTCAGCAGGCACATCAGGTAAAGGCTCCTGCTTAACACCATGGATGTAAACATCAGACCCATAGTGCCAAGGCACAGCTTTATCAGATGTATAAGGAATAGGACCAGGAGTAGTAATGACCACAGGAGCTACTCTGGCTTCAGCAACAACTTTCACGGGACCTTCAGCAGTAATTTTGATTGGACCCTGATGAGTGATTTTAATGGGACCCTTTGTAGTGATTCTTATTGGTACTTTGTCAACCATGTCAACCTCTTCAATCTTCTTACCCCGAGTCAGATGATCCACCATACTTTCTACAGATGACGGAGTCCTCTCAAACACTATAGTATACTTATCCATGAGACGTTGAATTCCATCTCTCAATATGAAGCAACTATCCGGCTTATAGGTACAATACAAACAATCTTCACGACAACCTGGAAAGATCCCAGCTTGTACTAACCTCTTTTTGATAACAGACAATGGTGTGCTCAACTCCATAACTGAATAGACGTGTAGGTCTTCTTCAATGGCATTGACAGTCTTCTCGTGATTTGGCATTGGTGCTGTAATCACATTTGGAGTACCTGGTGGATCAAACTCAATTTCTCCAGCATCAATCATATCTTGAATTTTGTTCTTCAAGATCCAGCAGTTATTAGTATCATGACCCGGACAGTTTGAATGATATGCACATCGTGCATTGGGATTGTACCTGGGAGAAGTAACATTGGGATTCTGAGGAGCCTCTTTCAAAGTAATAAGTTCAGCCTTCAACAAATGTTGCAATGCCTGAGCCATTGACATGTTGATCTTAGTGAACTGCCTTCTAGCCCTCTGTTGGTTGCCCTGAGGCTGCTCTGTTGTTGCAGGAGTTGGATTTGAAATATGAACTGCACTAACAGACTGATGCCTTCTGTTACGATCAGGTTGACCATAAACAGCATTTGACTCTTTCTTCCCAGTGGGAGGCTTCTTTGCAGCACTTGATGAAGAAGTACCCACATGGATCTTGCCATTCTTTATACCATTCTCTACTCGCTCTCCTGTCATGATCAACTCAGTGAAGCCAGATGATGAGCTTCCAATGAGATGACTGTAAAACTGACCATTCAGCGTACACATGAACATATCAACCAATTCCCTGTCAGTCAAAGGGGGTTGAACTCTTCCAGCCAAATCTCTCCATTTCTGAGCATACTCCTTAAAACTTTCCTTGGCACCCATAGACATGCTCTGAAGCTGCATGCGAGTGGGGGCTAAGTCAGCATTGTATTGATACTGCTTATAGAAAGCTTCAGCAAGATCATTCCAGTCCCTGATGTTGACACTCTCCAACTGATAATACCACTCCAGCTGAGCTCCAGATAAGCTCTCTTGAAAGAAATGGATCCACAATTTTTTGTCAGCAGTGTGGGGTTGAATTCTTCTGACATAAGACCTCAAATGCAACTTGGGACAAGAGACCCCATCATAGACAACAAAAGTAGGAACCTTGAAACCCACAGGTATGACTACCCCAGATATCAAACTCAAATCCTCAAAATCCAGCCCAGATGATTTCTGCAATTCCATAGCATCCATTCTATCCACCAGCATCTTGAATTTATCTTCATTAGGCTCATGGTAGTAATTAGCCTCAGAATCAGAGTCCCCCATTGTGTGGTGGAGACTGCCTACCTCTTGCTCAGATTCCTCAGATTCATAGTCTTCAGCTGGTTCTTTGGTCTTGGCAAGACCTTTGAACCTTCTTCCCATGTTGATCAAACCAGCAGACCTTCTAGTCTTCTTAGTCTTCTTGGCCAGCAGTTCCTTCAATTCATCCTGCCCCTTGGACAGGTTCAAGATCAGCTCTTGGAACTGTGCATTTTGTGCCTGGAGATCCTTAACTGATTGTTCAAGAGCCATTGCTGAAATAAACAGCGAGAAGATAAGAAACTTGTGCACAATTATAAACCTGTGATGCAATGAAATGTCATGTGAATGCATATGCAATGTTTTCAAGGACCGCAGGATTTAAATTTGCTTAAACAAACACGAAAGTAAACTTTTATTAGTAATAACTTTGTTTTGCCTTTTAGGCTTACAAAAATGAAAATGAAATAAGTACAAAAGATGGGATTTTAAGTCTCCCATGGACGCTTCCTCTTTGTGTTGAGGTATGAATTGAGGTTCCGTTCCTCATGAAGTTGCTTTGTTAGTTCTAGGATTCTTTCTTGGCTTGCTTTGTAATGAGCCTCGAAAGTATCCCTTTGCTCCTTCAGTTGGATCCATGATCTCTGCAAGTCTTCCATATCAGTAGGCATGTCTGGGTGAAGGATGGTATAAGCTGTGTCTCCTTCAGCAACAGGTTCCATGGTAACTGGTAGGACGGCAGGATATGGCATCATGAGAGTCTGAGCACGAGATCGCACCCATCTGAGATAAGCCTCCATAGGAATAGTGTACTTAGGCTCCAGTGTCTTGTTGTCAACCCTGTTTACCTTTCCCCAAGCTCGTATGAATCTCTGACGGTAACCTTGAAGATCGTTGTCGTAATCAAACACAATGCCTTGAATTAACATGTCATGTGGACCATCGCTCTGAGCGTAACCAAACTGTCGTAAAGCTAGAGAGGGGTTGTAAGTGATGCCTCCTCTTATGCCTAGGAGTGGCACATTAGGAAACTCCCCACAACGGTCAATGATGGTGACATTCTCCATAGATTTGGAGCACCAATGGATATCTGAGTGAGAAAGTGACATGATCCTCTTGGACCATCTGAACCCTTGCTCATTCTTCAATACTGAGCGAGGAAGGTGAGAAATAAACCACCTGGATAGCAAAGGTATGCAGCACATCAAAGTTCCTCTTGCCCTTGTAGTACGGGTATGAAGAGAATGTAGGATGTCTCCAAGCAATGTAGGCACTGGATTGTGACTCAGGAAAATGTTGATGGCATGAACGTCTATGAACTGATCTGGATTGGGGAACAACACTAAGCCATATATCAGCAAGGCTAAGATCTCCTCAAAAGCATCATAGCTCATGGCCTTAAAGAACATTTGAGCTTTATCCATTAATACCTTGGCAAGGATACCCTTGACTCCACTTCTGGTTTCTAGAACAATGTCAGACTTCTTCAGATGTAGAGCTGCAGCAATAACCTCTGGTTTAAGCTCCTTCTCCAAGCCTGTGAAGGGTCTTTGATCAAGAACAGGTATACCCAGAAGTTTAGAGAACTCCTCCATGGTTGGAACCAGCTGATAGTAAGGGAATGTAAAGCAATGGTGTTTAGGGTCAAAGAACTGGAATAGGACACTCATCATGTCTTCATTGAACCCTTAAGTGACTAGATCCAATAGGTGACCATGTCTCTTGATGAACTGGGAGTGATCAGACACTTGAGAAACCAACTCTTTAAGCTTGGGAGGTATCCCCACAAAGTTGATCCTGATGGTGTTTCTACGAGCAGAAGCCATGACCTGCAACAAAGAACAAAGATAAATCCTTTGGTCCTTGAAATGGTTAGTGAAAATGCTATGCTTATGATGCATGATGATGTCATGATGTTATGTTCAATCACAAACATGTGGCACACACAAACAAGTCACACCATAGCCCTAGGTTTAAAGGCTTGCATGAGGTTCAAAGGTAAGTACCCTCCCCTGAAGTTAGATGGTTCATCCTGTCCTACAAAAGTAACCATGTTCTAAGGGATCTCAATATCATTGATCCTTCACAAGGGTGGTTGTTCAGAAGGCAACTTACTTGCCAACCAAAACCCTCCAAGTTTAGAATCTCAATGAGCGTAGTATCGAGTGTCAACCAACTTCAGTCTGCACCAAAGCCGGTTACCTCACTACTTTCTAAAGGCCAAGATGGGATAACTAGGGTTCTAAAAGTTAGTTAGTGCATTGACAACATATGGCAGCCTCATATTATCCTCAACTTGACTTAAGGAACATAAGCACCAACCAAGAAGTCACACTAACTATGGCCACCATGAAGGAAAATTGCGATCTAAGCGCAGCGGAAAACAAAAATTTCCTTTAGTGATCCTTACGAATGAGCATGGTCAGTGATAGAATCGTTACCTCTTTGTGGCGATTCAGATCTTTGATGCAGCGATCACAAGCGTTGATGAAGTGCAACGCCTCTACTCAGTCCACACGAACAGCTTCCGGTCACAGTGCTAGCTGCTTACGAACGGAATTATTTGAGTGAGAAAAGAGAATCAAAAACGAAATTGCATCAAGTAAAAGCTTCATCACAAGGGTTCCTTTTATAGACTCTCTTGTGGGCTGCGGGCTAAAAGCCCAATTCACATGATCCATATAATATTATATATTATTATAATAACTATTATTATAATAAATATATTTATTTTATTATTATTTTATAACCATTATAAAATAACAATAATTATTATTATATTATCCGAATTTCTATTTTTCACTTAAGTGCACCGTACCTTACGGTGTTCCTTTGATTTCTCTATCTCTCATCAAACTGTCCTTATGTGTGTGACCCTGTAGGATTTCGTAACGTTGTGTCGCTCCCGAAGATTTGCATCCAGGTACAAGCGCGAACGGTCGGCGAAAAGAACAGTGAGAACACACAGCCGTGAACTCACTGGAGAATGAATAGAGTCGCCAGCTAGGCATTTTTTATCCCGGAGGAAAGGTAATGCTGCATAGACCTAGAAAGATACGGATAAGACGGTTTGCGAACCAGAGAGACTGAGAAAGGGGGTTGGTTACAACCTGGGAAGGTATTAGCACCCAGATTGTCCGTCGTACTCGACGGGGTCCACGCTTAAAAGATTTGTGTTTTAAAGGGGTAGTGTCAGTGCAATCTGTGTGTAAAATAGCTGGAAAAGAATGTACAGGTGTCAGTGTAAAGAAATGTGATGTGTATAAATGTACAGTGTCAGTGTGAGATCAGGAATGAAATGCTCATGACCATGAGGCTAAAGAATGAAGCTGAAAGAGGGGGAATGTACAGAGACTTTTGTTCGATAACTGTTAAGTTATGCCTACGTATCCTCTCGTGCAATGAGGAAGTCAGAACACCGTAGTTCGACCCAAAGAGACTGAAAGGATTGACTGGTGAACTGCTTGCAGTCTATGCTCAAGTGTATGATCTGTCTGGCACAGATGCAAACTGTCTTGCATTAGACGGAAGAAGCAAGTTCTCGGTTGTGAGTGAAGATGATGAGAAAAGAATCCCGAAGGAGACGATTATTGTTTGTTCTTGTGTTTTCAGTCTTTTATTTCTTTTTGGAGTTTGTCATAAGATAATGAGCTTAAACCTAAATCAATGGATTTGGTAAACTCATCACATCATCCCTCTGATTAGGGGTAATGAGAATTACCTTAAGTGTGAAGTCAGATTCTCACACTTAATCACCTTTGATGTAGGGTTAAGATCATTAACCTACTTGTGATTAATTAGATGTTTTTGTGATTTTTGTTTAGTGTTAAGTAATGAGGTTAAGCCATAATCAGGGATTTAACAGGCTCATTACACTATCCTAAAAGAAGGATAATAGATGAGGGTGTTTAAGCTGAGGAAGGATCCTCAGCTTAATCCATGATTAGGGATTAAACCCATGACAGAACAAACCTTTGATTAAGTGGATTTTATTAATGATATGATGATGAAGTGTTTTTTATGATTTGTAAGACAACTTGAGGGGGACTTGTCCATTAACTTTAGGGTTAGTCCTTCTTAACCAATTAAGGAAGAATTAGAACCCTAATGCAAGGCCCAAGTTACAAGTGTAATGTCTTGATGATTATTAGATGGATTAATTAAGAGAGTTCAACACCTTAAGGGTCCAAGACTTAGGATTAAAGTTATACACTCCATCCTAAAAGAAGGATGCAGGCATGATCTTAATCACAAAGTCTTAAAGCCTTGAGGGTTTAGTCCCTGATTATGAGGTGAGGGGAGATGACTCAAGGAGAGACACAAAGGTAAAAACTATGGGGGAGACTAATCAAAACCCTAATTCATTATCATGCTTGGTTGGTCCTAATGTTTGTGAGGTTTTCAAGAACAATCTTCAGATGAACCACCAGGAAGCAGATGAACAAGATCAAGAGAAGCAAAGTGACTTGCTTCATTCAAGAAGTCAAGTCACTTGAAGAAAGAAAGTGGGAGGAGGAAGAATGAGCAAGCTCAAACTCAAACACACATAAGAATGCAGCAAGGTATGCAAGAGAGATGAGAATAGAGGTTATGAGAAGTGAAGGCAAATTCACTTCTCAAGTTACTTACCACCTGCAATGTTAGAAAGAAATGCAATGCAATGCAAGAGGAGATGAAATGGCATGAGGCAAAGCACAACCAGAAGCATGGTGATGATGATTATGATGCCATGAGGTGCTGCAAACATGAGGCAAGACCTGGAGATGTTCATACAAGGTTATGAATGCAAATGATGCAAGCTAAGGAACATGAACAAACATGAAATGTTATGGAACATACAAGACAAATGACATGGCAAATATGCAATGCAATGATCAATGATGCTTTCTACATGTCTTAAGATGTCAAATGAATCATAAGAATGCACAAAGTGAAATGACAAGTCAAGTTATGCAAGGAAATGCAAGAAGGATGCAAATGAAAGCCCAAATTAGGGTTCATGGATCAAACATCAAACACAAACCAAAAACAGAAGCAAACCTTAACCTAAAAAATGGAAAATGGTACCCAAAGAAACCCTAGGCCTATAATGAACCACTGCCCAAAGGGGAGCTCTCAACTCTCAACCAAACTCAAGTTATGAATTTTGCAAGTTATTAGGGCTTTTTAGGGTTTGTAACAAAAGAAATGCCAATCAATTAGAAAATGCAAGATCAAATCATGGCCTTTTTATCCTTGAAAGTTCATGCTAAATGGAAAACAATGCAAGAAGAATCAATGTCTCAACCTTCACCAAAAGGCAGAAATGAATTTTTAAACACATGATCAAAATAATGCATAAAATATGATTTAATTCCATGAAAAATTCTTAAAATACATCAAGATCAAAAAAGAAATTTGGTTTGAAGGTTGGACAATGTTTCTAAATGTCTTAGAACATTTCAAGAATTTTTTTGTAATTTTTAAATACCTAAAAGTATTTTTAATTAATTAATTCTCATTAATCAATTAAAAATAATCTTTTAAATATTTAAAAATACTTTTTTAATGATAAAAATAAAATAAAAATATTTTTTGTGTCATAAAAATTAATAAAACCTTAAAGAAAAAGTTTCATAATTTTTATGATTTTTTAGCTATTTTAAATAAATTATACAAATTAATTGAAATAAATATGAATTAATATTAAATAAAATGAAAAGTAAACAGATTGGATGGCCAGGATTGAGTCTGGGTTTAAAAAGGTTGACTGGCGCGCAATCTTGTGGCCAGGATTCAAACTGAATTAATCTTGATTTATTAATTTAATTAAACCTAATTAAAACTAATGAACTGATCTGAACCACTCAAACACGCGCGCGAAACCTGATCCAATGGCCCACGTTTGAACCTTGCCCTAATTAAATGCAATTAACCCTAATCACTCTCAGGCTGCCGGAGAAGACTTCCGGTCGTCTTCTCCGGCCAGCCCTCACCTGAGAAACACCTAACTTCCTCAAAACGTAATAAAAATGAAAACTAAAGCCAGGGAAATGTTCCTCTCACTCTCACGAACCAAAACCCTAACCTAAAACAAATTTATATTACCTAAATCAACTGAATCGAAGAAACTAAGTTCTAGGGTTCGTGAGCTTCAAACTCAAATTAAATGCTTAAAACAAAACCATTTCAAAAACTAAAGGTACCAGAATGATCAGTGCATCATGAAGAACAAGTTTGTAACATAAAAAGAGATTTCTGGAAAAATTATTTTTGAGCTACCTGAGTTTTGCAGTTTTTGATTTAGGAACTTTCAGGCCTCTTCCCTCAGTGCAAGCTGCTTCTCTTGGCCCCCCAAATGTGCTTGGATGCCCAAAATGAGTTTGTGTTGGCTGGAGAAAGAGATTCGAATGCTCCTGCTTCAGTTCAGTCAAAAATGGCAGATGAGATTCTGGCACTTTCAGGTCATGGTGATGGGGTGTTTGAGGTTCAGATGATGTGTAGGGATGATCTGTGGTGTTGGTTTGTGTGTTGGTGGCTTGTGAAGAGAGATTCGATAGAATCTGCAGCTTGAGGTGAATGATGGCAATGGAGGATTCAGGGTGTTTCAGGCTGGTGCTTTGGGTGGTTTCTACTCAATGGAGTGTGTTGAGTTGGATAGTGATGAGAGTTTTAGTGTTTGAAGGTTGTGTGAATGGATTCGAAGCAAGCTGCAGTTAGGAGTGTTTATGTGAATGTTGTGAATGTGTATGCTTCAGCCTTGCCTCTTGAGTGTTTTGGCTTGCAAATTGATAACATATTTTAATCCAAGTGGCCAGAGGATGTGACTTGTGCAGCTGTGATTGGGATGTTTGCTTTTGCATAAAAGTCAACTTTTGTAAGATAAGGCATGGCTCAAAGTCTAGGCAAGTACAAGATGGGTTCTGGTGCAGCATGGTGAGGTGAGAGGCTAGCCACAATGCAGCATCCAATGCATCAAGTTGTAGGGAGCACAATGATGGTTTTTGCAAGTTGTGGCTTCTTGTTCACATGTGACCTTTTTGTCCAACCAAACATGAAACCATAGGCAATCTTAGTTCAAATCTGATTTTATGACTTAAAGAAATGTTTGTGTACTGGTTTGAGAGGAATTAGAAGTCACATAATGCATTAATCCAAGGTTTTGCAAAATTTCCATTTGATGCATAACTTGAAAATCAATGATTTTTGCTAACTTTGCATTACCATAACTTTTGATCCATGAAGAGTTTGATCATGTTCTTGTACTTTTTGAAAAGGGAAAGATGAGATCTACAACTTTCATGACCAAAGTTTTTCCATTTGAAGCCTTTTTGGATCATGAATCAAGGCTTGAAAATTGACCTAAAATGGTGCATTCTTGAAAAGTCAACAAAACCCAAAAAAGTCAACTTTTGCAAAAACCCTAAATTCTTGATTTTATGAACTTCAATCTTCTTCCATGACCAAATAAAGATCATATACACTCAAAATGATGAAGATCACCCATTGGTTGGGTCATTGGGGGCCTCAGATGCCCTGATTTTGCACTGACTTGTCTGAAAAGTCAACTCTTGATCAGATGACTTCCCCATGGAATTTCTTCATGAAAATTGATATGCATACTCCCTATACCATATAGAGACCAATGGAAACAAGAATGACCAAAAAATTTGGAGTTATGGCCTCTGAAACCAAAACCCTAATTTTCAGTCAACTGTGCAGTTCATCCTGGCTCTGCATCCACTCAAACCCTAGTTCTTGTGATCCCTCTGCAATTTTGACTTTGTGAGGATGTAACATGATATAAGAACACACATGGACCCCTTTGAGTTGATTAGTGGCCTTTGGAATGGCTCAAGATGCCCTGAGGTTGCTCAGATCACAAACCCTAGGTGCAGATGCCTTAGAAACTATCCAGTGAAACCAAATGAGACATGAGATGATGTGATTGTGTTTATGCATATGAGATGATCACAAGTCATGTGTGAATGGGTGAGGGCAAATTTGGGGTGTTTACAGCTGCCCCTATTCAAACATGAGTTAGCTGTGCAGGTTGTAAGCGGCGGCTTAACAGGCAAACAAGATAACTTGTGGTTGAATACCAAAGACAGTCCAAAATTTGCACTCACAGAAATGAAGAAGAAAAGGGATATAGATTGTAAAAGCAAATAAAGTATATTGTAAAGTGTGGGCGACGGAGGACGACCGTCGAGCAGAGGACGACTGCTGGGTAAACGGGGACGGCCGACATGCTGGGGAAAGTGTGTAAAATAAAGCGATGACGGGGACGACCGACATGCTGGGGATAAAAGATAAAGCTAAGACGGGGACGGCCGACTAGCTGGGAAAACTAAGATAATATGATGGGGACGGCCATCAAGATAAAGTAGTAACATTCTCTGGGGATTGGTGAAACATGACGGGGACGGCCATCAAGTTCACAAAGGTAAAGTAACCAACGATGGGGACGGCCATCGGGTTAAAAAAGAAAAGGGACCACGACGGGGACGGCCATCGGGTTAAAGAATAAATGAAATAAACAGATGATGGGGTACGGCCATCAAAGGTGAAGGACGATCACCTAGCAGGGGACGGCTGCTCTGTTGGGCATAAAAGAAATATGATGGGGACGACCATCAAAGGTGGAGGACGACCACCTGGCAGGGTACGGCTGCCAAAATATCAACGATGGGGACGGCCATCGGATAGAAAAGGTCAACGATGGGGACGGCCATCGGGCGAGCATGATGGAGGACGACCATCAAGAAGTGGAGGACGACCACTCAGCAGGGGACGGCTGCTCTCAAAGTTTATCATAACACAGGATGAGTGTTAGACAACTAAAATCAACAATGGGGACGGCCATTGGATAAAGTGATGAAGGACGATCATCAAAAGGTGGAGGACGACCACCTAGCAGGGGACGGCTGCTAAAATCAACGATGGGGACGGCCATCGGATGAGCATGATGGAGGACGACCATCAAGAAGTGGAGGACGACCACTTAGCAGGGGACGGCTGCTCTCAAAGTTTATCATAACACAGGACGAGTGTTAGATAAAAAAGGAAATTTGACTGCGATCTACTGGGGATATAGTAAATACGGACGAGCATTTACATCCAAGAAACAAAAGGTATAAGTGTTTGGTATTGTGTATAGATTAAAGATGCGGACGAGCATCCTTAAGACTATGATACGGACGAGTATCATGTAGAAACAAACTGACACGTGCTCAGAGCTGATGATACGGACGAGTATCAACTGGTTAACAAGGAACACGGACGAGTGTTGCATCTGAAAGTATCCTTCTGGGGAATAGTAGACACAGACGAGCATCTATATTCACGAAGACATAAGTGTTTGACACGGTGTATGGGTTAAAGATGCGGACGAGCATCCTTAAGACTATGATACGGACGAGTATCATGTAGAAACAAACATTAGACGCAATGTTCTGAGATGATGGTACGGACGAGTACCAACTGGTTAACAAAGAACAAGGACTACTGTCGAGTCTGCGGGGATATACATGGTGTATATAAGATACGGACGAGTATCTGCGTAGGTGTACCAATGAGTAGTGAGTATATAATGTATAGGTGAGTGTTTATCTGCTGGGGATATGACACGGACGGGTGTCAGGAAAGTGTATATACAAGTATAGGCGACCACGCTGGGGATATGACACGGACGGGCGTCAAGAAAGTGTATAGGTATATGTAAGTGCAAAGAGGGTGTCTTTGGCTTTCTGCTGGTGACACGACACGGACGAGTGTCAGGATGTATCTGCGATACTGGTGATCTTGGTTTGTAAAGTGTATTCAGGCAACCTGCTGGGAAATGATGATACGGACGGGTATCAAAAAGGAGATATGCACTGGTGTTTGTGATATGGGGCAACTGCTTTTGCTGGGACTCTGATGGGGATGTATTCTGTATGCCGACAGATTGTCAATATTTACAAGTGTTCAAATCACAACATGACTTATGATTATGCTATGCATTTGATTTTTTGCCGTAATGCTCCGTATTAGACGGAATGCTACGCTCTGGGGGTGAATATGATGCGAATGCTATGATTATGCAAAGAGGCACCGATCCGGGATTCGGATCCCGTTGCCGCAAAGATCTCTGATCGATCTGCTTGAAGTGAACATCCCAGCTGGGGATGAGATCATTGATAGATCTATAGTGTATCTGCTTGGGGATATAGATCACTGGTTGACATATCCTTATAATGCGGGACCCAGCTGGGGTTTGTAGAAGCTTTCTCTCTCTCTGTTGTGACTTCTTCGTGCGCTGCTCTTCTGAATAGAGGCTTGAAGCTCTGTGGGGAGATGATTCCTCGATTCTCGCATTCTGCTGAGGAATAATGGTTGGTAACCCAGCTGGGGAATTATGAGAGGCAACTCAACTGGGGGTAGCGACAAGAAGCAAACTCAGCTGGGGATAGAGTGTCTCCGATGCTGTACGTTGATTTGGCAACTTTGCTGGGGAAGTGGGCACCTCCCAGTGCCAGGTGAGTTGATAATGATTTGCCAGTTGCTGAGACGTAACTTGCATGCCCCAGGTCGCGTTCTGGATACCTGCAATCCTGCAAAGATAAGGAAGCGTACAAAAGGTCCCGAGGTATCCTTTACTGAGATTCCGTCATAGGAAATAAGTACTTTCGAGAGTAAGTATATTCCCTGCAAGCATGTGTTTTATTTTCAGAGAGAGGCATCTGTACTTATGCAATTGTGTTTTTAGAGACATCAGACAACTCTTTGCAAAACATAAATGTAAAAACGAGACATGACTGAAAATCTGATTATATTAATTCGTGTGCCCTGAATTGGCAAGATACAGTCAGAGAAATATATCTCCTGAAATGAGGAGATTGTTACAAATTGAGAAATAAAGTGCTGGCGGTGCTGGCGACGCTTTCAAGGAGCTTCCTCTTCTGCTATGACTCGTATGACAATGACGTTCTTCTCGTCTTGCTTTCTGGAGAGAGTTGATTCTGATTGCAGCTTGATCCTTTGGAGCTTACCAAGTTGTAGGCGATACAGACGAATTCAGAATGCAGTTGTTCGCTTATTCCCTTATTTTGCATGGATCGCCCTTTCGGGTTTTCAATCCATCGGGATACCCATTTTTGCCTGAGCTGTCCAATGCGGCTTTTCAACTCAGCGGGTGTACAATTTTTTTTATTTATTTTCCCTTATTTTTGCCCGAGTCTTTTATTCTGTTTTTGACTCGCCGGGATGCCCTATTTTTGCCTGGACTTACATTCTGTTTTTATGTCCAGCGGGTCATTTTATGCAAAGTATTTTTTAACTGCATCTGAATTCACAGGGGACGGGAAATCTTCACCATCCATGGTGCTGAGCATCAGTGCTCCACCAGAGAAGACTTTCTTCACAACAAATGGTCCTTCGTAATTGGGAGTCCACTTGCCCCTGTGGTCTGTATGAGGAGGGAGGATTCTCTTCAACACAAGATCTCCCACCCGGTACTCTCGGTGCCTGACTTTCTGATCGAAGGCTCTCTTCATTCTTTTCTGATATAGCTGCCCGTGGCAGATTGCAGCCAATCTTTTCTCTTCGATCAGACTTAGTTGTTCGTATCGGGTCCGAACCCATTCTGCTTCGTTTAGCTTAACATCCATCAGTACCCGTAGGGAGGGTAGTTCAACTTCAACAGGTAGGACTGCTTCCATACCATACACAAGTTGATACGGTGTTGCCCCAGTGGATGTCCTGATTGATGTGCGGTACCCATGCAAGGCAAATGGCAACATTTCATGCCAGTCTTTGTAGGTGATTACCATCTTCTGCACAATCTTCTTGATATTCTTATTTGCTGCCTCAACAGCGCCGTTCATCTTTGGCCTGTAAGGAGAAGAATTGTGATGTTGGATCTTGAAGTCCCGGCACAGCTCTGCCATCATTTTGTTGTTCAAGTTGGAACCATTATCAGTAATGATTCGCTCGGGCACTCCATACCGACAGATGATATCTCTTTTCAGAAATCTGGCTACCACTTGCCTTGTGACATTTGCATATGAGGCTGCTTCAACCCACTTTGTAAAATAATCGATGGCGACCAGGATGAATCTGTGGCCGTTCGAAGCAGTTGGCTCAATTTTGCCAATCATGTCAATGCCCCACATAGCAAAGGGCCATGGTGAAGACATTATGTTCAGGGGATTGGGAGGCACATGCACCTTGTCTGCATAAATCTGGCATTTATGGCATTTTCTAGCGTAAGCACAACAGTCTGCATCCATTGTGATCCAGTAATAGCCTGATCTTAACAACTTTTTAGCCATGGCATGCCCTCCTGCATGGGTACCAAAGGATCCTTCGTGCACTTCATGCATCAATAAATCTGCTTCTGTCTTGTCAACACATCTGAGGAGTACCATATCAAAGTTCCTCTTGTATAAAGATCCATCAGTGTTCAGAAAGAAACTTCCAGCAAGCCTTCTTAAAGTCTTTTTATCATTGGAAGATGCCCCAGGTGGGTACGTTTGATCCTCCAAGAAGCACTTGATGTCATGGAACCAAGGCTTATCATCTTTAGCAATATCTGCTGCAAATACATATGCTGGTCTATCAAGTCTCGATACTGAAATCTGAGGTACAAAGTTAGCAGCTTGAACTTTGATCATGGATGAAATGGTAGCAAGAGCATCCGCAAACTGATTCTCGTCCCGAGGGATATACTCAAGCTTGACTGTTGTGAAGAAAGTCAATAACCTTCTTGTATAATCCCTGTAAGGTATCAGGTGATCTTGGTGGGTGTACCATTTTCCGTTGGTCTGATTGACTACCAAAGCTGAATCTCCGAATACGGTCAATGTCTTGATCCTGAGGTCAATGGCTTCCTCAAGACCCATAATGCAAGCTTCGTATTCGGCTTCGTTGTTAGTGCAGTTGAAAGTGAGCTTTGCCGAGAAAGGCATGTGAACCCCTTTAGGTGTAATGAGTACTGCACCAACACCACGGCCATTCATGTTGACAGCCCCATCAAACATCATAGTCCATTCTTCTTCTGGGTCGGGCCCTTCAGTGTGAATAGGCTCTTCATGATCTTTTGCTTTAATGAACATGATGTCTTCATCGGGGAAGTCGAACCTCATAGGCTGGTAGTCATCAATGGGTTGCTCAGCAAGATATTCAGATAGTACACTGCCCTTGATGGCTTTCTGAGATGTGTACTGTATGTCGTATTCTGTGAGAATCATCTGCCATCTTGCAACCCGTCCGGTAAGAGCTGGCTTCTCGAAAATGTACTTAACTGGATCCATTTTTGAGATCAATAGAGTAGTATGGGTCAACATATACTGTCTCAGTCGGCGAGCAGCCCACGCTAAAGCACAGCAAGTTTTCTCGAGCAGTGAATAACGCTGTTCACAGTCGGTAAACTTTTTGCTTAGGTAGTATATCGCATACTCTTTTCGACCAGACTCGTCATGCTGACCTAGTACACACCCCATCGATTCTTCTAATACTGTCAAGTACATAATCAGAGGTCTTCCTTCAACTGGAGGCATAAGGATTGGAGGTTCTTGCAAATACTCCTTGATCTTGTCAAAAGCTTTCTGGCAGTCTTCGTTCCACCTGACCGTTTGCTCCTTTCTTAACAGCTTGAATAAGGGTTCACAAGTTGCTGTAAGGTGAGATATGAACCGTGAAATGTAGTTCAATCGACCTAAGAACCCTCGAACTTCTTTCTCAGTTTTCGGTGCAGGCATTTCTTGAATAGCTTTGACTTTATCAGGGTCAACTTCAATCCCTTTCTCACTTACAATAAAGCCCAGCAGCTTACCGGATCGCACCCCGAATGTGCATTTGTTGGGGTTCAACTTTAGTTGGTATTTCCTCAGACGCTTGAATAACTTGAGCAGATTCACCAGGTGATCTTCCTCTGTAAGGGACTTGGCGATCATGTCATCCACATAACATTCGATTTCCTTATGGATCATGTCATGAAACAATGTTACCATAGCCCGTTGATACGTTGCACCAGCATTCTTCAGTCCGAATGGCATCACTTTATAACAGAACGTCCCCCAAGGTGTGATGAATGTTGTCTTCTCCATGTCTTCAGGTGACATCTTGATCTGATTGTATCCCGAAAATCCATCCATGAAGGAAAATACCGAGAACTGAGCCGTGTTATCCACCAATACATCAATGTGAGGTAATGGGAAGTCATCTTTCGGGCTGGCTCTGTTCAGATCCCGGTAATCAACACACATTCTTACTTTTCCGTCCTTCTTAGGCACAGGTACTATGTTAGCAACCCACGGAGGATAGCTAGTCACAGCAAGGAACCCGGCGTCCCATTGCTTTTGTACCTCTTCCTTGATTTTCATAGCCATGTCTGGGCGAGTTCGGCGCAACTTCTGTTTGACTGGTGGGCATTCTTCCCTCAAAGGCAGCTTATGCACAACAATATCGGTATCCAACCCTGGCATATCTTGGTAGGACCAAGCAAACACATCAACATACTCTTGAAGCAGATCTATCAGCTGTCTCTTCACTGAGTCTTGCAGGCAGGCCCCGATTTTGACTTCTTTCACGTCTTCCTCCGTACCAAGATTAATCACTTCAATCTCCTCCTGATGAGGAGTAATGACTTTTTCCTCCTGTCTCAGCAACCTGGCTAGCTCTTCAGGAAGCTCATATTCTTCATCAACCCCTTCATCAGCTTGATTGATCGGATTGTCAAAGTCATACGATGTCATAGCTGTGCTGTTGTCGGTGCTGTCTGGAAGGCACTCTCTGCAAGGGTTAAGTCGGTTCATTTTAGTGATTGATTTTAATCTTGCTTTAGAAAAAAGTGAAATGAAGTTATCATTTTGAAAACACCGCCATTTATTTTTGTACAAAAAGAAAAATGGAAAAACAGTGAGCAGAAAAGAAAAAGACTCGTTTGCAAAAAGATTGTCTGATATTTCATTAATTTAATCTTGTTTGCACAAAAGTACAGATGGCCCTGATTACAAAATGAGTCTTGTCATCTTGGGCAAGATGCAAGACTTTGATGCATGCTATAAAAGATACAGGAAATAATAATTACTCTGCTCGAGTAACACTTATAATTTCCTGGGAAGACCAGTTCGAGACACTGCTCCCCGGGACCTTCGGACGAATCCAAATCTCCAGGTTGCGCTCCTCTTCCAGCTCGTCTTCCAGACAGTTGATAGCATCGGGGGTAAGCATCCCCCCACTGACAAATCCAGGCTCTGCAGCAGCCTTCGCTTGACGTTGAGTTGGTTTGTAACCCAACCCAAATTTGTCCTTCTTCTCCTCCACAGCTAAGACCTTGCCCCAGCCTAGGGCAGTTCCTTCTTCAACAACCTTCCGGGCTTGTTGATATGACGACATGGAGATTCCTGAAACAGCAGATGCTTCATTGACATTCAAGGCTTCAAAACCTTGGCTCATCGTTTCATGGATTTCTCCATCCATCTCAATGTACTTATAGGTAGCCAGGTGGCTAACAAAGATGTCCTCTTCTCCACAGATTGTGACAACTTGACCCTCCCACTCAAATTTTAACTTTTGGTGAAGGGTAGACGTTATAGCGCCAGCGGCGTGAATCCAGGGTCTACCCAACAAACAGCTGTAGGCGGGCTGAATGTCTATCACATAAAAGATAGTTTTAAAAGTCTGCGGGCCAATTGTCACGGGCAGCTCAATCTCTCCCAGAACCGATCTCTTTGAGCCATCAAAAGCTCTAACCACCAGGTTGCTGGGTCTCAATGCCAATCCATCATATTCTAACTTCACCAGAGCCTTCTTTGGTAAGACATTCAGGGAGGAACCTGTGTCCACCAGCACGTGAGAAAGGACAGCTCCTTTGCATTCCATAGTTATGTGCAAGGCTTTGTTGTGGTTACGACCATCCACTGTCAGGTCAGAATTGGTAAACCCTAGCCCGTTGCTAGCAGTAACATTCCCAACCACCGTTTCCAACTGGTTGACAGTAATCTCCTCTGGCACGTAAGCTGCGTGCAGGACTTTCAGTAGTGCATTCCGATGGGCTTCGGAGCACATGAGCAGTGAGAGGATGGAGATTTTGGATGGAGTTTGGTGAAGTTGATCCACAACTTTATAATCACTTTTCTTGATGATCCGCATAAACTCATCAACTTCCTGATCGAATGGGGTCTTCAGGGCTTCTTTGGCAGCTGGATCTTCCTGCACCGGGCTTTTTCCTTTTGCCTTGGCAGCAGCTTCTGCTTCGGCAGTAGGTCTTTGGACTTGTGAAGCAAAAAGACGTCCGCTTCGGGTGAAGCCTCCGCCTCCGCCCACATTATCAATTTGTGGTGCAGGTGTTGATGTTTCAAGAGTGATTCTCTTTCCCTCGCAATACAAGTCAGAGCCATAGTGCCAAGGGATGGCCCTATTGCTTTCATATGGTACAGGTCCAGGTACCGTGACGGTGACTGGACTGATTGCTGCTGCTGAGGGGACTGTTATTGTCTGTGGATCATAAAAGATTGTAACTGGTGCTCTAGTGGGAGCAGCACCTTCTGAATGATAAGCGGAATTGTTTTCTGGATCGTAGAATATGGTAACAGTGGAGACATCTTCGTGATTGTTTGCTGGTGTTGTAGAAGGTTCTGTTGGAAGAACTGTTGTTGTTGTTGATGGGGAGTCGAAGTGGACTGAAGCTGAAGTTGTAGCAGGAGAAACTGTTGACAACTGATCATTGGGTAGAACAGATGAAGTACTTGCTGATGTTGCTGATGAATTGTTGGGAACAATTGTTGCTGTATTTGTAGGAGGATCTGAAACCATTGCTGATGAAGTCGTCGGGTTTGCCGGGAATGATGTAGTGATCTGCAGTAAGCCACTCTGAATAAGGCTGTCAATGCCATTCCTCAAGTCTTCACACCCATTCCAAGAAATATTGCAGTATGGGCACCCTAGTTCACACCCCGGAAATATATTGCTTTCACGGAGCTGAGCCTTGATTTCCACCAATGGTGTCCTGATCTGATCCACACTGGTTATCAAATAAGACGGTTGGTCTTCTTCGATAGCATTAATTCGGGGACCACCATGGTGTGGCATTGGGTTTTTGTTGACGTTGGGCGGAGGTGCAAAGTTCAAAGCCTTGGAGTCTACTAAGTCTTGTACCTTCATATGCAGTGCCCTGCATTTTTCTGTACTGTGACCAGGCGCGTTTGAGTGAAAAGCACACCTAGCATTAGAGTCATAGTTTCTTGGTAGACTGTTTGGATCCGGAGGTGCCAACGTTCTTAGCTCAACCAGGTTGAGTTTCAGAAGCTGTGGCAGCAAAGCAGCATACGGCATTGGAATCGGGTCGATCACTCGATTAGCTTGAGAGGGCCTTTGTTGGAATGGCCTCTGTTGATTGTTGTTGTTGGAGTTGTTGTTGTTGTAGTTCCTTGGAGGATATTGGTTCTGCTGATACGGAGGTTGTTGTTGGAAGTTTTGTTGAGGAGGGTGATAGACTGGCAGAGGATGTGCTGGAGCAGGGATAGTGACTGCTGCTATGGACCTTTGAACATATTGGGGCCTACCCCTGTTGGTATGAATGGCATTGGTCTCGCCAGCTCTTCTAGGGCCTGCAAAAGGCTTCCTTGTACTGCTGGACGAACTGGCGCCATTATCGGAAATTTTACCCATTTTTAACAGGCTTTCAATTCTCTCCCCAGCTATAACAACATCGGCGAAGCTAGTGGACGAGAAAGCAGCCAACCTGTCAATATACGTTCCCTGGAGAGTGTTCATAAACATGTCTGCCATTTCTCTCTCAGACATTGGTGGTTGAACAGCAGCAGCCAATTGCCTCCATCTCTGGGCATATTCTCGGAAACTTTCCCTTGACGACTGTGACATTCCCATTAGGAGAGTCCTGTTGGGTGCCATGTCTAAGTTGTATTGATACTGTCGGATGAAAGCCTCTGCCAGGTCCTTCCAGCATCTTACAGTTGCCCTTGTCAAGTGGGAATACCATTCCCTTGATGCTCCAGTCAAACTGTCTTCGAAGTAAAACATCCAGAGCTTCTCATCCATTGTATAGGCCTTCAGCCTTCCCAGAAACGATTGCAAATGAGTCCGGGGGCATGAAGTCCCATTATATCTTTCGAAACAAGGAGGCTTGAACTTATGAGGGATCCTGACCCCCTCTACTAAACCCATGTCCATGACATCGAACCCCAAAGAATTTTGGGATTCCAAAGACCTCAACTTCTCAGCCAACTCATCCAATCTCCTATCATAGGTTTCCTCTCCAGCACCCATGACTGTAAACTGATCCTCCTGAGGATCCTCTTGAAGTACTCTGGCTGCAGTGGCCGTTCCTTGAACGTTTGCAGGAATATGAATCTCAGGATGTAGGTGTGGACCAAATATAGGGGGGTTAACATGTGGTTGCACCCTTTCATTGTTACTGGTGCCAGCAGTTCCCACATGGGGGTCATCTTGAGTTCTCCCCTCTACCAGAACTCTAAGCCTCTCCTGGCTCTGAGCTAAATTATTCATCACTTCCATGAACTGAGTTATTTGGGTTCTCATCTCCACCCTTTCATTAGCCATCTGGGTTCTGGCCTCATTGAGGTCTTGCTGCAACTGGTCCATCTGGATGCCCGGAAGGTTGTTTCTTGTAGGGTACCTGTGTGGCCTGTTGAGAGGGAAAAGCCTGCGGCGAGCAATAATTCCTGAATGTCACAACAGAGGTTAGAAACAATAAAACAAAAACCTACAAAACAAACAAAAGGGTTAGTATGCAATGCAGTATGCTTATTCGCTATCAAGGTATCCGGCTTGGTCTTCAGTTTTGACCCGTCCAGACCCTTGAAGATGATGCTGTTGAAGTTGCTTTTGAAGTGAACCCAGATGGAAACAAACACAAATATATTACAAAGGTAAAATAATACAAATTGTTCATTTTTTACAACACTAGCCCTCTAAGGGGTCAAAAATACATCACCAAAAAGCAAAAGTACACGGAAAAGGAAAAACAACAAGCAAATAATCAGACTCCAAGGCCAAACTCATCCTCGCGAACTTCCTTAAGAAGTGCTTCGGTCACAGGATCAGCCGGATGCTCCGTAAGATTCCTGATGAGAAGGTTTCTTGTTGCAACAGCTGTAGTCAACTTCTTGTTCTGGCTTTGGTCTTTGGATTTCTTCACTCCAGCTTTGATTTTTAACTCTGAAATTTCCTCCTGGGCTGCCGCCAGGGCTTTTTCCACCTGCTCCATCTTATCTTGAACTCTCTTGTCTTCTAGAGTACGGGCTTCAGTGATCCGGACCCACCTGGCCTGACTCTCTTTCAAGTACAAGTCTGTCCTTGCTCTTTGGAACTGGGCTTCTTTACAAGCATTTTTCAGAATCTGCTCACCAGCTTTAGACTTGTTGATATAGTCTCCAGACTTCTCAATCTTAGTCAAGTGTTCCACTCTCAGCTTCTCCAATCTTTCAATCTCCCTTACACCTTCACTCCTCTCCCTGAGGGTCTTCTGCAGGGCTTGGGATAGCTTCTCATTTCTTTCTTTCAAGCCTTCAAACTCTTCCAAACTGACAGTAGCAGGGGGTGGTGCTGATGATGACTCAGGCATGTCTTTGATGGTGAAGGGCAATCCTGAGATTTGGGCCCTAGCATAGGACCACTCATGATATTGGGCTGATGCCACATTATTGCACTTCCCCAGAATGGTGATTCCCTTGGTTTGAACATGATCCCAGGCCCAGGCAGCCTGCCTAACAACAGTCAAACTGATCTTGTTCTCACAGTAGAGGGTCTCAACCAGGTCTTGTTCCCTAGGAGCATGAACCAGTGCATAGCCTAATTGCCTCTTGAACAGCAGGGGGTTGTAGTTGATACTTCCCTTAACTCCTACCAAAGGTACATTGGGAAAGTGCCCACAGCTTGTGATCATATCTCTGCCCTTGGTGCCTTGGGTGCACCATCTGATGTCTGCTGCAGTGAGAGTAGTGAGCCTCTTAGCCCAGTTGCTTTGCTGATGAGGATTCAGGAATGCATCTGTCCTGGGTAGATGCTTGAGAAGCCAAGCATGGAATAGTGGAGCACAACACCTCACTAGCTTACCCCTCTGTTTCTCATTCCTCTGATGTACTGAGTAATAGAGGTCACCCAACAAGGTTGGCACTGGGTTCTTCAGGATGAACAGGTGGATGGCATTCTTGCTGATGAATCTGGGCTCATCTGCAAACAACACAATTCCATATACACTCAAGGCCAACAATGCACAAACAGCTTTCCAATCCCCCAGGGAGGCCTTCAAACTAGCTTGAGAAATCAGGAAGTCCAGATGAAAACCAGGGATCCCAGCTTTAGAGGTCATATGCTGCTCAATCAAAGCAGGTTCCAGGTGCAAAGCTCTTGCTATCTCTCCATTGCTGGGAAAGACCATTTCAGGGTTAAAAGGAATTTCTCTCTTGATAGGCAAACCAACCAGAGATGCATATTCTTCTAAGAGAGGTCCCAACTGAAAGTCTTGAAAGGTGAAACACCTCAATGGGGGGTCATAGAACTGGATGCAGGTATGGATCAGGCTCCTCTGAGATGGGTCCATGTCTATAACCAAGTCAAGTATATCCCCATAATGCTCCCTGAACAGAGGTATGTGATCTGGGGTCATCAGGGTTTGGACCCTCCTGATGTCTGACAAGTCTGGTTGGAAGAAATGATAGGTGATGTTGCTTTTCTTTGGAGCCATGATGCTGAAGACCGAGTAGAATAACTGCTGATGAAGATGCTGAGGAGTGAGCCACTGACTGGCTAATGCAAGCAACTGAAGTATATGGCTGACAAGCTGAAGCAAATGCTGGTGGAGACAGGTCAAAACTGCAGATGGGGTCAAAACCAAAAACCAGATGAATAATGGATACCCTGAAACACAAATAAGCACATGTCAATATGATGCAATGAGTATGAATGCAAATGATATGCAAAGGGTTTGCGACTGAGCTGGATCTGATTCACTGTCTTGGTATAAATCCATGTGTGTTTAAGAATTCCAGATGGAGGTCTAAAGATCCAGTAACCAGGGTAGGGGACTCAAATAAAGAGCCACATGTCCAGGGTTTTAGAATCACAAGAACTATCCAACATGGAGCATTCTTAACAAAGTCAAAGTAACAGGGTATTCTGAGGTCAAGGTACCTGCAAACCTGTAAACAGCCCAACCCCCTCACAGGTAGTGATCTAGAACAAGGATCCTCAGACTTGGATCAGTTATGAGAAGTGTAAACACTTCTAACCCGGAGGTACAGTGTTTACAATAACCATAACAATTCCTCCTCTAATTCACCTCAATTTCTGAAGGTCAATACTAAAAGGTCATCCAGACTTAGCAGGCTTCCCAGATCCCCCTAGCACTACAGGAAATCCGTAGCACAGAGTTCTCAAGAAGAAACCCATATCTGAACCGTGTTTCATATTCCCGCACCAGACCGAAATGGAATGGGAAAGAATATGATTCACTCTAGCCTAGGTGTCACTCAGGTCCCAGGTATAGGACCTTGGCTCTCAGTGAAATACCCACCCACCAAAAAACAAGGAAACCAGATCCAGCCAGCAACAGTGACAGTATGATATATACAAATGCAATAAAGAAAGCGGTAAATAAAGCTGTACGGAAAGCAATAAATAAAGCAAATATACACATACAAATAGCACATAACACCCCCAATAAACACAAATCAATCAAGCGCTAGGAGGAACCCACAAAAAGAACCAGAAGCCCTGGTTGCAGTATAAGGGTCCCCAGCAGAGTCGCCAAGCTGTCGCTCCCGAAGATTTGCATCCAGGTACAAGCGCGAACGGTCGGCGAAAAGAACAGTGAGAACACACAGCCGTGAACTCACTGGAGAATGAATAGAGTCGCCAGCTAGGCATTTTTTATCCCGGAGGAAAGGTAATGCTGCATAGACCTAGAAAGATACGGATAAGACGGTTTGCGAACCAGAGAGACTGAGAAAGGGGGTTGGTTACAACCTGGGAAGGTATTAGCACCCAGATTGTCCGTCGTACTCGACGGGGTCCACGCTTAAAAGATTTGTGTTTTAAAGGGGTAGTGTCAGTGCAATCTGTGTGTAAAATAGCTGGAAAAGAATGTACAGGTGTCAGTGTAAAGAAATGTGATGTGTATAAATGTACAGTGTCAGTGTGAGATCAGGAATGAAATGCTCATGACCATGAGGCTAAAGAATGAAGCTGAAAAAGGGGGAATGTACAGAGACTTTTGTTCGATAACTGTTAAGTTATGCCTACGTATCCTCTCGTGCAATGAGGAAGTCAGAACACCGTAGTTCGACCCAAAGAGACTGAAAGGATTGACTGGTGAACTGCTTGCAGTCTATGCTCAAGTGTATGATCTGTCTGGCACAGATGCAAACTGTCTTGCATTAGACGGAAGAAGCAAGTTCTCGGTTGTGAGTGAAGATGATGAGAAAAGAATCCCGAAGGAGACGATTATTGTTTGTTCTTGTGTTTTCAGTCTTTTATTTCTTTTTGGAGTTTGTCATAAGATAATGAGCTTAAACCTAAATCAATGGATTTGGTAAACTCATCACATCATCCCTCTGATTAGGGGTAATGAGAATTACCTTAAGTGTGAAGTCAGATTCTCACACTTAATCACCTTTGATGTAGGGTTAAGATCATTAACCTACTTGTGATTAATTAGATGTTTTTGTGATTTTTGTTTAGTGTTAAGTAATGAGGTTAAGCCATAATCAGGGATTTAACAGGCTCATTACACTATCCTAAAAGAAGGATAATAGATGAGGGTGTTTAAGCTGAGGAAGGATCCTCAGCTTAATCCATGATTAGGGATTAAACCCATGACAGAACAAACCTTTGATTAAGTGGATTTTATTAATGATATGATGATGAAGTGTTTTTTATGATTTGTAAGACAACTTGAGGGGGACTTGTCCATTAACTTTAGGGTTAGTCCTTCTTAACTAATTAAGGAAGAATTAGAACCCTAATGCAAGGCCCAAGTTACAAGTGTAATGTCTTGATGATTATTAGATGGATTAATTAAGAGAGTTCAACACATTAAGGGTCCAAGACTTAGGATTAAAGTTATACACTCCATCCTAAAAGAAGGATGCAGGCATGATCTTAATCACAAAGTCTTAAAGCCTTGAGGGTTTAGTCCCTGATTATGAGGTGAGGGGAGATGACTCAAGGAGAGACACAAAGGTAAAAACTATGGGGGAGACTAATCAAAACCCTAATTCATTATCATGCTTGGTTGGTCCTAATGTTTGTGAGGTTTTCAAGAACAATCTTCAGATGAACCACCAGGAAGCAGATGAACAAGATCAAGAGAAGCAAAGTGACTTGCTTCATTCAAGAAGTCAAGTCACTTGAAGAAAGAAAGTGGGAGGAGGAAGAATGAGCAAGCTCAAACTCAAACACACATAAGAATGCAGCAAGGTATGCAAGAGAGATGAGAATAGAGGTTATGAGAAGTGAAGGCAAATTCACTTCTCAAGTTACTTACCACCTGCAATGTTAGAAAGAAATGCAATGCAATGCAAGAGGAGATGAAATGGCATGAGGCAAAGCACAACCAGAAGCATGGTGATGATGATTATGATGCCATGAGGTGCTGCAAACATGAGGCAAGACCTGGAGATGTTCATACAAGGTTATGAATGCAAATGATGCAAGCTAAGGAACATGAACAAACATGAAATGTTATGGAACATACAAGACAAATGACATGGCAAATATGCAATGCAATGATCAATGATGCTTTCTACATGTCTTAAGATGTCAAATGAATCATAAGAATGCACAAAGTGAAATGACAAGTCAAGTTATGCAAGGAAATGCAAGAAGGATGCAAATGAAAGCCCAAATTAGGGTTCATGGATCAAACATCAAACACAAACCAAAAACAGAAGCAAACCTTAACCTAAAAAATGGAAAATGGTACCCAAAGAAACCCTAGGCCTATAATGAACCACTGCCCAAAGGGGAGCTCTCAACTCTCAACCAAACTCAAGTTATGAATTTTGCAAGTTATTAGGGCTTTTTAGGGTTTGTAACAAAAGAAATGCCAATCAATTAGAAAATGCAAGATCAAATCATGGCCTTTTTATCCTTGAAAGTTCATGCTAAATGGAAAACAATGCAAGAAGAATCAATGTCTCAACCTTCACCAAAAGGCAGAAATGAATTTTTAAACACATGATCAAAATAATGCATAAAATATGATTTAATTCCATGAAAAATTCTTAAAATACATCAAGATCAAAAAAGAAATTTGGTTTGAAGGTTGGACAATGTTTCTAAATGTCTTAGAACATTTCAAGAATTTTTTTGTAATTTTTAAATACCTAAAAGTATTTTTAATTAATTAATTCTCATTAATCAATTAAAAATAATCTTTTAAATATTTAAAAATACTTTTTTAATGATAAAAATAAAATAAAAATATTTTTTGTGTCATAAAAATTAATAAAACCTTAAAGAAAAAGTTTCATAATTTTTATGATTTTTTAGCTATTTTAAATAAATTATACAAATTAATTGAAATAAATATGAATTAATATTAAATAAAATGAAAAGTAAACAGATTGGATGGCCAGGATTGAGTCTGGGTTTAAAAAGGTTGACTGGCGCGCAATCTTGTGGCCAGGATTCAAACTGAATTAATCTTGATTTATTAATTTAATTAAACCTAATTAAAACTAATGAACTGATCTGAACCACTCAAACACGCGCGCGAAACCTGATCCAATGGCCCACGTTTGAACCTTGCCCTAATTAAATGCAATTAACCCTAATCACTCTCAGGCTGCCGGAGAAGACTTCCGGTCGTCTTCTCCGGCCAGCCCTCACCTGAGAAACACCTAACTTCCTCAAAACGTAATAAAAATGAAAACTAAAGCCAGGGAAATGTTCCTCTCACTCTCACGAACCAAAACCCTAACCTAAAACAAATTTATATTACCTAAATCAACTGAATCGAAGAAACTAAGTTCTAGGGTTCGTGAGCTTCAAACTCAAATTAAATGCTTAAAACAAAACCATTTCAAAAACTAAAGGTACCAGAATGATCAGTGCATCATGAAGAACAAGTTTGTAACATAAAAAGAGATTTCTGGAAAAATTATTTTTGAGCTACCTGAGTTTTGCAGTTTTTGATTTAGGAACTTTCAGGCCTCTTCCCTCAGTGCAAGCTGCTTCTCTTGGCCCCCCAAATGTGCTTGGATGCCCAAAATGAGTTTGTGTTGGCTGGAGAAAGAGATTCGAATGCTCCTGCTTCAGTTCAGTCAAAAATGGCAGATGAGATTCTGGCACTTTCAGGTCATGGTGATGGGGTGTTTGAGGTTCAGATGATGTGTAGGGATGATCTGTGGTGTTGGTTTGTGTGTTGGTGGCTTGTGAAGAGAGATTCGATAGAATCTGCAGCTTGAGGTGAATGATGGCAATGGAGGATTCAGGGTGTTTCAGGCTGGTGCTTTGGGTGGTTTCTACTCAATGGAGTGTGTTGAGTTGGATAGTGATGAGAGTTTTAGTGTTTGAAGGTTGTGTGAATGGATTCGAAGCAAGCTGCAGTTAGGAGTGTTTATGTGAATGTTGTGAATGTGTATGCTTCAGCCTTGCCTCTTGAGTGTTTTGGCTTGCAAATTGATAACATATTTTAATCCAAGTGGCCAGAGGATGTGACTTGTGCAGCTGTGATTGGGATGTTTGCTTTTGCATAAAAGTCAACTTTTGTAAGATAAGGCATGGCTCAAAGTCTAGGCAAGTACAAGATGGGTTCTGGTGCAGCATGGTGAGGTGAGAGGCTAGCCACAATGCAGCATCCAATGCATCAAGTTGTAGGGAGCACAATGATGGTTTTTGCAAGTTGTGGCTTCTTGTTCACATGTGACCTTTTTGTCCAACCAAACATGAAACCATAGGCAATCTTAGTTCAAATCTGATTTTATGACTTAAAGAAATGTTTGTGTACTGGTTTGAGAGGAATTAGAAGTCACATAATGCATTAATCCAAGGTTTTGCAAAATTTCCATTTGATGCATAACTTGAAAATCAATGATTTTTGCTAACTTTGCATTACCATAACTTTTGATCCATGAAGAGTTTGATCATGTTCTTGTACTTTTTGAAAAGGGAAAGATGAGATCTACAACTTTCATGACCAAAGTTTTTCCATTTGAAGCCTTTTTGGATCATGAATCAAGGCTTGAAAATTGACCTAAAATGGTGCATTCTTGAAAAGTCAACAAAACCCAAAAAAGTCAACTTTTGCAAAAACCCTAAATTCTTGATTTTATGAACTTCAATCTTCTTCCATGAACAAATAAAGATCATATACACTCAAAATGATGAAGATCACCCATTGGTTGGGTCATTGGGGGCCTCAGATGCCCTGATTTTGCACTGACTTGTCTGAAAAGTCAACTCTTGATCAGATGACTTCCCCATGGAATTTCTTCATGAAAATTGATATGCATACTCCCTATACCATATAGAGACCAATGGAAACAAGAATGACCAAAAAATTTGGAGTTATGGCCTCTGAAACCAAAACCCTAATTTTCAGTCAACTGTGCAGTTCATCCTGGCTCTGCATCCACTCAAACCCTAGTTCTTGTGATCCCTCTGCAATTTTGACTTTGTGAGGATGTAACATGATATAAGAACACACATGGACCCCTTTGAGTTGATTAGTGGCCTTTGGAATGGCTCAAGATGCCCTGAGGTTGCTCAGATCACAAACCCTAGGTGCAGATGCCTTAGAAACTATCCAGTGAAACCAAATGAGACATGAGATGATGTGATTGTGTTTATGCATATGAGATGATCACAAGTCATGTGTGAATGGGTGAGGGCAAATTTGGGGTGTTTACACGTTGGTAATTATATTAAATTATATATTTAACATAATAAACAGTGAGCGGTATCTAGCAACACATCACTGCTACCCAAGTCACGAAAATGTCATGTGATTTGACAAAACCTTTTTCGTGATAATATATGTTTGTACAATTACCCTTTTGCCCCTATGTCTATATTGAACACAAGGCATACACTGTGTCATCCTTGTCCAGTTCAATATTGGGCCCTTAGACATTTCTCCTGTTATGCAGGATTGGCAAATTCCATCTAGGACACTCATGTCCCTCAGCATGCTTCGTGGAGTGCCCATCAACTGTCTTTATGATCATCCAGTTACGGATAATGTTTGATTAGCAATAAAGCACCCGACTCTACATCTAGGGTCCATAGTGGTTTCAGGTCGAAGGGTGGTAATACACCATTATCACCATGAGAATAACTTATGACACTTTGCATAACATACTATGTAGTATTCTCATAGCGGGTCAATCCGGTATAAATATTACTCCTAATATTTATACCTATGTCAAGACTTGATAACTCTTTATCCATGATCCATGAGATGTGATCATCAGTCTATCTTCATAATAGTCTCAATGCTTTAATGTTATCCCACTTTGCAATAAAGCTTGACTACGGATATTTTAAGAATAATGTCTTTATGTTTAATGGGATCTCATGATAAAGTCACACTTAACATTTCATTAAACAGACTAACTATTCTAGGGACTTTATTATTCTGAAAGACAAACATAATAAAGAAATGCCTTTTATTATTAAACGAATAATCCGATACAAGTACCAAAAAGTATTGGCCTCTAGGGCTTACACCAACAATCTCCCACTAGCACTAGAGCCAATTAGGCATACCCTTAATACCCATAGATCTAGTATGACCATCATGCTTTTGTTGCGCAAGAGGCTTTGTTAATGGGTCAGCGATATTGTCAAGTGTAGGTACTCTGCATATCTTCACATCTCCCCGATCGATTATCTCTCGAATGAGGTGATAACGCCTAAGTATGTGTTTGGATCGTTGGTGAGATCTAGGTTCCTTAGCTTGTGCGATAGCACCATTGTTATCACAATATAAACCAATGGGATCCACAATGCTAGGGACTATGCCAAGTTCACTAATGAACTTCTTGATCCAAACAGCTTCCTTTGCTGCATTTGAGGCAGCAATATACTCGGCCTCAGTTGTAGAATCAGCAACTGTTTCCTGCTTTGAACTTTTCCAGCTCACAGCGCCACCATTGAGACAGAACACATAACCAGATTGTGATCTAAAATCATCCTTATCTGTCTGGAAGCTAGCATCAGTGTAACCAATTACATCAAGCTCTTCCTGACCTCCATATATCAAGAATGAATCCTTAGTCCTTCTCAAGTACTTAAGGATATTCTTGACAGCTACCCAGTGAGCATCACCGGGATCAGATTGGTACCTACTCGTTGCACTTAATGCATACGAGACATTTGGTCGAGTACATAACATGGCATACATGATAGATCCTATTGCAGATGCATATGGAATCTTATTCCTGCGATCCCTTTCTTCCTTAGTTGAAGGGGATTGTGTTTTTGATAAACACAGACCATGTTGCATAGGTATGAATCCTTTCTTGGAATCATGCATATTAAAGCGTCTCAACACTTTATCTATGTATGTACTCTGACTTAGGCCAAGCAGTTTTTGTGATCTATCTCTATAGATCCTAATTCCTAATATATAGGCTGCTTCACCTAGGTCTTTCATAGAAAAACAATTCCCTAACCAAGTCTTCACTTGTTGCAAGGTAGGGACATCGTTTCCAATGAGTAATATGTCATCTACATATAATACCAGAAACACGATCATGCTCCCACTAACCTTCTTGTAGACACAAGGTTCATCTTCATTTTTGATGAATCCATATTGTTTTACGGTTTCATCAAAACGAAGATTCCAGCTTCTGGAAGCTTGCTTCAATCCATAGATTGATCGCTGTAACTTGCATATCTTTTGGGCATCTTGTGGTATGTCAAATCCTTCAGGTTGTGTCATGTACACATCCTCAAGAAGATTCCCATTAAGGAAAGCAGTTTTGACATCCATCTGCCATATTTCATAATCATGATATGCAGCGATGGCAAGTAAAATCCGAACAGATTTAAGCATTGCAACTGGTGAAAAGGTTTCATCATAGTCAACCCCATGAATTTGTTTATAGCCTTTTGCAACCAGTCTTGCTTTATAGGTATGTACCTTACCATCCATGTCAGTCTTCTTCTTGAAGACCCACTTGCATCCTATAGGGTTAACTCCTATAGGAGGTTCTACCAAGGTCCAAACCTGGTTTGTGTACATGGAATCCATTTCAGATTTCATGGCTTCTAGCCACTTCTCAGACTCAGGACCAGTTATGGCCTCTTTGTAGGTCACAGGCTCATCTTGATCCATGAGTAATATATCACCCTGATCACTTATGAGATATCCATGTCTCTCAGGTTGGTGACGTGTCCTGCTTGACCTACGCTGGTCTTGTTCTACTTGAGCAGGTTGCTCTTCCACAACTACTTGTGTTTCCTGCTCTAGTTCCTCCATAGGTGTTTCAATGTTTTGTGATTCTTGAATTTCTTCAAGCTCTATTTTCCTCCCACTGTTTCCTTTGGAAATAAAATCCCTTTCCAGAAAGACTCCAGTTCGAGCGACAAACACTTTGCCCTCAGAAGGATTGTAGAAGTAATATCCTCTTGTTTCTTTAGGATACCCCACAAATAAGCATTTGTCAGATTTGGGCTCAAGCTTGGTTGAAATTTGTCGTTTGACGTAAACTTCGCAACCCCAAATCTTCATGTAAGACATATGTGGTTTCTTACCACTCCATATCTCATATGGTGTCTTATCAACCTTTTTGGATGGAACACGGTTAAGTGTGTAAGCTGCTGTTAATAATGCATGTCCCCAAAAGGAGTTTGGAAGATCGGCGTGACTCATCATGGATCGGACCATGTCTAACAAGGTTCGATTTCTTCTCTCAGATACACCATTCCATTGTGGTGTTCCAGGAGGAGTAAGTTGGGATAGAATCCCATACTCTTTTAGATGGTCATCAAATTCTAGGCTTAAATATTCACCGCCTCGATCTGATCGAAGAACTTTAATATTCTTCCCTAGTTGGTTTTGTACTTCATTCTTGAATTCCTTGAACTTTTCAAAGGACTCAGATTTGTGTTTCATTAAATACACATATCCGTATCTACTGAAGTCATCAGTGAAAGTGATGAAGTACTGAAAACCTCCTCTGGCTGGTATGTTCAGTGGTCCACATACATCAGTATGTATGAGTGCCAAAAGATCATTAGCCCTTTCACCTTTTCCTGTGAATGGGGACTTTGTCATCTTTCCAATTAAACAAGATCTGCATGTGTCATATGATTCATAATCAAAAGAGTCCAAGAGTCCATCTTTATGGAGTTTGGAAATGCGTTTCTCATTTATGTGGCCTAATCGACAGTGCCAAAGGTAAGTTGGATTCAACTCATTAGGTTTCAACCTTTTAGTATTAATGTTATAAATTGGCATTTCAAGATCAAGGACATATAGTCCATTATTCATTTTTGCAGTAGCATAGAATATATCATTCAAATAAATGGAGCAACAATTGTTCTTTATTATGAATGAAAAACCAAACTTGTCCAAACAAGAAACGGAAATAATATTCCTGCTAATTGCAGGTACATAATAACAGTTCTCTAACTGAATTATTAAACCACTAGGTAAAGTTAAAACATAAGTTCCTACAGCTAAAGCAGCAACCTTTGCTCCATTGCCAACTCGTAGGTCAACTTCACCTTTTGCCAAATCTCTACTCCTTTTTAGCCCCTGCACATTAGTACAAATGTGAGAACCGCATCCAGTATCTAATACCCATGATGCAGAAGTAGATAAATTAATTTCAATAACAAAAATACCTGAATTTGAAGTCTCTACTCCATTTTTCTTATCTTCCAGGTACTTTGGGCAATTTCTCTTCCAATGTCCGGTCTTACCGCAATGGAAGCAAGTGCCCTCCTTTGCTATTCCTCCACTAGGCTTCAAAACAGGAGGAGTGGGTTTGGGTTTGGCAACTTCCTTGCCTTTCCCTCTACCACCCTGTTTGATGGGCCTCTTGTTCTGTTTCTTTCCATTACTGACCATCAGAATAGATTTCCCTTTTGTCTTCATATTCTGCTCAGCAGTTCTCAACATGCCTAGCAGTTCTGGAAGACTTTTGTCCAAGTCATTCATATTGAAATTCAGGACAAACTGACTGAAGCTCTCTGGCAACGATTGCAAGATCAGATCAATCGCAAGTTCTTTTCCAAGGGGAAACCCTAATCTGTCAAGGTTCTCCACATACCCAATCATCTTGAGTACATGGGGACTTACAGGGGCTCCCTCAGCTAACTTGCTGTTAAAAAGGGACTTTGAAACCTGAAACCTCTCATTTCTTGCTTGCTCTTGATAAAGCATTTTCAGATGTTCGATCATATCGAACGCAGACATGTTCTCGTGTTGCTTTTGCAACTCAGAGTTCATGGTAGCAAGCATGAGGCAAGCGGTTTCATTGGCATCATCGAAATGCTTCTTATAAGCATCTCTTTCTGCCTTTGATGCAGAACTAGGAGGTTCCTCCTCAGGAACTGGTGTCTCCAAGACATACAGCTTCTTATCGTGCTTGAGGACAATCCTCAGATTACGGTGCCAATCCAGGAAATTTGTCCCAGACAATTTTTCCTTATCTAGGATGGATCGCAAAATATTGTTCGATGTGTTTGTTGTCATGGTAATCTACAAGAGAAATATGAAAATATAAGTATCATTAAAACAACATATTTAATTAGGCCTTTAATCAAATATGCTCCCACTATTTTATTCAAAACAAATGACCCTCATCATTTGATTCGTAAAATCCCGTTGGAAGACTTTCTAGTGGGTCGAGATCCATGTTTCACTTTGTTTTAAGTCAGCGTTAGGCTGATTACACAAAACTAAGTTATTTAGGTAGGAACTCCTTCCAATTGTATCTCATACAACTCTCGAATATTTTCAATTGGGTGAATAACTCCTTATTCTGATCCATCACATGAATCATTCCCAATTCTTGCTTCTAAACATGTATAATCTTATTATAATTTGTTTAGTTAAGTTTGACCCATTGTTTTAGCAGTTGGATATTACAATTATCCCATCACACCTTACTAATATAGAACATGCACCTCGCGTAGGCGAAACCTACAATGCTCGATACTAGTCTTGATGAGTGCTAAAAATTGGAAAGCATAAACTTAATATTTAATTTTGAGAGAATTTGTTATTAGTTTGATCTCACCGGCTTAACATGCAAAACGTCTCTCACATGCATCAACATACAATTACATGCATCAACATACATATAAAAAGATACAATTATGGCCCCTAACGCAATTGTTCTCTCAAGCCAATGAGAGAACCTAAGCTAACCTAATAACGATCTAAGCTTCTCCAAGCATGATCTCCAAGGTTATCCTCCTTTAATATTGAATACTTCCTTTTTCTTCATAACATAATATTACATTACATATAAGAAAACTCGTTTTACATACGAGGGAGTGAGATGAGAAAAGAAGTTACATAAAGAGATTGAGAGAGAGGCACGACACGCAGTCCGTATTTAAAAATCCCAAAACAATAATAAAGGATAAACTAAGGCCATAACTGATCACCACAAATAAATAATAATAAACACACTTTTATTATTAGTTTAAAATTTCGATAATTAAATAAACTAAATTAAATTTCGGCTGATTGATCACACTTTGCAGACTTAGCCGGGGGTTCCGCTGCCCGGTCAGGGGCAGCGCCTCCTTGCGGGGTTGTCAGGGGCAGCGCCCCGGCGAAAAATTTTATGAACACTTCATTGTATTTCACGTCGTTTCCTGCACAACTTTTGTGCATTTACAACCCCAACCGGAAAAGTCTGCGGCAATACAACACTTGTACTGCCATTAATCCTAATGCAACAATTTCATGTCGTCAAACACAACTCGATTGATAACTCAATATGATAGATCAACATGTCATTGCTTCACCATACTAACGTCGGATTCCGAAGCGAATGAAAATGATGATCTTTCAAAAGAATTACAATCCTTATGTGATTGAATGGATGAAATCAAAACAGTATATCCCATATACCATCTTTGCATCAGAATTTCTTATATCTTATATAAAAGTGATCGATCTAATTGTGTAACCTATGGATGATCAATGTATCGCACAACTTCACCATACTAATGTCGGTTTCTGAAGCATAATCAACATCAATCATCCAAATCGTACACAACAGATGCCAAATTTAATTAATCGTTTATTGTTAAATTCGTTCTGTGTTTTAATCGAATCAAATACAGAAAAAAAACGGAAATTTAACAGCTATCAGATCCATGGTTTCGTAAGTGGCTCTGATACCACTGAAGGAAAATTGCGATCTAAGCGCAGCGGAAAACAAAAATTTCCTTTAGTGATCCTTACGAATGAGCATGGTCAGTGATAGAATCGTTACCTCTTTGTGGCGATTCAGATCTTTGATGCAGCGATCACAAGCGTTGATGAAGTGCAACGCCTCTACTCAGTCCACACGAACAGCTTCCGGTCACAGTGCTAGCTGCTTACGAACGGAATTATTTGAGTGAGAAAAGAGAATCAAAAACGAAATTGCATCAAGTAAAAGCTTCATCACAAGGGTTCCTTTTATAGACTCTCTTGTGGGCTGCGGGCTAAAAGCCCAATTCACATGATCCATATAATATTATATATTATTATAATAACTATTATTATAATAAATATATTTATTTTATTATTATTTTATAACCATTATAAAATAACAATAATTATTATTATATTATCCGAATTTCTATTTTTCACTTAAGTGCACCGTACCTTACGGTGTTCCTTTGATTTCTCTATCTCTCATCAAACTGTCCTTATGTGTGTGACCCTGTAGGATTTCGTAACGTTGGTAATTATATTAAATTATATATTTAACATAATAAACAGTGAGCGGTATCTAGCAACACATCACTGCTACCCAAGTCACGAAAATGTCATGTGATCTGACAAAACCTTTTTCGTGATAATATATGTTTGTACAATTACCCTTTTGCCCCTATGTCTATATTGAACACAAGGCATACACTGTGTCATCCTTGTCCAGTTCAATATTGGGCCCTTAGACATTTCTCCTGTTATGCAGGATTGGCAAATTCCATCTAGGACACTCATGTCCCTCAGCATGCTTCGTGGAGTGCCCATCAACTGTCTTTATGATCATCCAGTTACGGATAATGTTTGATTAGCAATAAAGCACCCGACTCTACATTTAGGGTCCATAGTGGTTTCAGGTCGAAGGGTGGTAATACACCATTATCACCATGAGAATAACTTATGACACTTTGCATAACATACTATGTAGTATTCTCATAGCGGGTCAATCCGGTATAAATATTACTCCTAATATTTATACCTATGTCAAGACTTGATAACTCTTTATCCATGATCCATGAGATGTGATCATCAGTCTATCTTCATAATAGTCTCAATGCTTTAATGTTATCCCACTTTGCAATAAAGCTTGACTACGGATATTTTAAGAATAATGTCTTTATGTTTAATGGGATCTCATGATAAAGTCACACTTAACATTTCATTAAACAGACTAACTATTCTAGGGACTTTATTATTCTGAAAGACAAACATAATAAAGAAATGCCTTTTATTATTAAACGAATAATCCGATACAAGTACCAAAAAGTATTGGCCTCTAGGGCTTACACCAACACACCAGATCAACCATATCGATATACGTCGTACAGTTTCCTTGGTCTATTGCCATTTACCTAAGGTACACTAGATCCGGGTTAGGATCTTTCACACATAAGAGCCCAACAAGTAATATAAAGCAAACAAGGCAAACAATTTAAGTGATCTAATTCCTAAGGGTACCCCTCTTAAATTTAATTCCCCAGCAGAGTCGCCAGTTCTGTAACACGGTGGGAGAACTGACTTTAAGTTATGTTGCGGATAGCAAGAGTCGCCACCGACTTTTATTTTATCCAAAAGGAAAGGGTATAAAAGAACAGGAAAGACCTTAAGAGATATTTTTGGGTCCGGGGGGTAGGTTATGTAAAGGGAAGGTGTTAGCACCCTTTACATCCATGGTTATCCATGGGCTCTTAGTTACTTAGCTCACTTTTGAATTGTTTTTGAAAGTGTAGTGTGTGAATAGAAAAATTTTCATAATAGTTGATAATGATCCATGTACGGATGCGTAAAAACTTGTTTTTTTTGAAAATTTGTTTGAAATTTGTTTAAGTGTTTAAAAAATGGAGTGAGCAAGCAACTAGGAGATACCTACCCTAAAGTTTTAAGTCTTTCTTGTTCTTTATCCTTTCATTGGTAAGACTATCCCTACTATTAAGGAGTAGGTAGTCTTTACCTTGGATGTAAGGGACATATGAGGGACATCTGTTTTTATGAAGGCAACTGTGGGGTGTATTCAGCATACTGGAGGGACTATCATCATTATTCGAAGGGACTTGATTCGTAAAGGCAACCATGAGGGACTTGATGATTTTTCTTTTTAAAGGGACTTGCTTTATACACCCCACTTGACCTTATGATTTAGGCAACTTGAGGGATAACCTTAGAAAGTGAGACGGCGATTAAAAATCGACTTACGTGTGTGAGTGTTCAATATTATTTATCTTATAATTAAAATGATCTAAATTTATTTTTAATAGAATACATGTTTTGCACTCCCTAAATTACTAATCATAGCAACAATTAAATAATTAAATATTTACAAAATTACACCAAGGAAGCAGTTACATAATTATAAGCAAAATAAAATAAATAGCAAAAATAATTAGCAAGATATAAATAAGCAAAAATAATGAATAAACAATAAATAAATAAATAGGGGTTAGTGATAAATATAAAAAAAATAAGGTTAGTAAAAAATAAAATAATTAATTTTAGTGAAATAATAATAATTAGAAAAAGAAACATGGTTAGAGAAATAATAAAAAAAATATAAGATAATAATAAACAAAAATAATAAATAACAATATAGTTAGTAATAATAATTAAATAAATGAAATTAGCCAAAACAAAAATAAAAGATTAACAAAATTTTTTAAGGTAGACAATTATAGTCACAAATTATTAAATTATTTTAAGTGTATCATGATTATAAATCTTAATTATTAGAAGTTAAATTATTTCTAAACAAAAATTCTAAAAAAATATTTTACATATTATAAGAAATAAACTATAAACATAGTATATAAAATATATTTGCAAACTATATATAAAAACAAATCATAATTATATTTACAACAAATATATTAAACAAATACATGATAATTTATATTAAGAATTAAATAAATAAATAATTAGGGTTTTTTAATAAGCACTTAAGAAAATTAGGGTTTATTTTAGAAAATATTTTTTAGGGTTTTTCTAATTTATAATATACAAAAACTAATTAAATGGTACTTATATACATTTTATAAATATATAATAATAACAATCATTTTTTTTGAATTTTAAAACAAAACATATGTACATTATAATTTAGAAGAAAATAATATTTGCATTTTTATAATTTAGAAACATATCATAATATAATATAGGAAATAGAAAATATAAAATAAGAAAAAATCAAAAAAAACTGGACCTGAGATTTGAACCCAGGTCCCTAACCTGGATAATGAAGGGATTTGCCAACTGAGCTGCGCACCAGTAATGCAACAACAATGAACATCCCTTGGTTTTGTGCTTTAAGCTTGAAAAATCTGGAAAATAAAAGAAATAAGAAAGGCCTGGGGTGAGAATCGTACCCAGGACCTTTTGGTGCCAAGCATGCATACGTTACCGCCTGGCTGGGAGAGCCCTTCTGATAATATAATGGCAAGAAACCATAATATATTAAGTCTTCTTTTATCCTGAAAAAAATAGAAAAAACAATGCACCAGCCAGGAATCAAACTAGTACCCTCACAACACACGCGCATCATCTTTACCACTGGGACAACACAAGTTGTTGTGATTTAAACAATAAACAATCAATAAAATATTATACAAATAATTTGAATTCAAATCACGCGCGGGAGTTGATCTTCTTCTTCCTTGTACCTGCGTTTTTACCTACGAATATTGCTGCAAGTTTTCCTGCGAGTTCTTCATGCTTCAAACCTACGAAAAATGAAACTTGCACCAAACAGTAACGATTCATAAAATTGATTACAGTTTTATGATCCTGGTGAGTCATAGAACATTCCTATGTTCTTAGAATTCATTTAGGTTCAATGAATCAAAGGATCCCATTTTGAAGGTCAAAACCCTAGCTATGGCCGAATCTGTTTTAGGCAAGGAAACTCCAATTCATTGGTCCAGAAACAATCTATACAATGTCACAAACAAGATTATGTAAACAAATTTCAACAAAACACAACCAATCAATGGAATCGAAAAAATTATATTCAAGATAAAAGTGAGCTCGGGTTGGCCAATATGGTGCACATGGGATGCATATGAGTGATGCTTTAGCTTCAGTGATGATCAAAGAACACGTCTATGTCTTTATTTTACCTTGAAACCTCTTGGATTGAAGAATCCGAATGTCACTTTTCAATGGTTTTTTTGGCTTTGTGAACTTACCTCTTGATGCAGCAAAATCGTGAATGAGGGTTTGCATTATGTTTGATACTTATATGTGAATGATTCTAGGTCAAAAACTCCATTGGTTGTGTGCAAGAATTGATTTAAAAAGATTGAGATTGATCATGCTTTGAAATTTCAATATTTGCTCATGAAAGCTTACTATTTTTGGATAAATCACATGATTTCTTTCTCTTTCAACTTCAATCAATATTGATGAGATTCTAGAAGCTCAATCTTCATCCAAAAATATATTTTCATATTTTATATTTATTTAAAATGATTTTTTATGAATTAAATCAAAATAAATAAAAATAAAATAATAAAAATTATGATTTTTAATCAATTGGGTCGTGCATGATGATATGATATGGATTGGATCACAATTTAGCAAGCCCATTTGGAAGGAATTGGTTCTAGACCCCCATTTTCAATATAAACCATCACAAAATTTCCCAACTTTGCAAGGGCATATCTCCCTCAATTTTAAAGGTATGAGGGTGTTCTTGGACATTTTGGAAAGCTTGGAGAGTCCTCTAAACAACCCCATTGGTTTCAGGTCCATATCATTTACCAATCTCAAGTTATGCCCTTTTGAAGTTGTTGACTTTTTGTTGACTTTTGAAATGACCTATAATGTCTTAGCTCATATCTTCCAAATGAAGCATTTTTGGGCTTAACTTGAAAGATCAAAGTTGTAGAGAATTCAATTTCCTTCAAAATGAGCTTTTGATGGAGACTTGGTGATGAAGTATGTGAAAGTTATGGCTGGTCAAAGTTCAGTTGACTTTTACTAAGGAAACCCTAATTTAGAAACTCCTGATTCTTGATGATCTGGAATCTCCTTGATGAATCATGATCAACCCTTGATCAAATGATGAATTTTACTTCATATACTTGATGTTGGCAAAAAATCATGAAGTTTGACTTTGGTTTGACCACAGTTGACCTCAGTTTGACTTTTTAACTGCATTGACTGATTTTGACTTATCTGATCATCTGACTGAGCAAACTTTTGAGAGAAGTCTTGAAACTTTTCATGGGGGTTCTTAAACACATATAAGATGTTATGAAGCTCACTTGAAGTCTTGGAAGTCCATTTAGCCTGATTAAAGTCAAAACCCTAGTTTTGGATGCACTGCTTAGGAGGTGCATTGTCTGAGGGAATTGTCAACTCTTATGGCCAATTGTGAACTTTGTGAACCTTGTGAACCATCATAAAATGTCTTGTGAACCTCATGGGAGGTATTGTGAACCTTGTGAACCTTGTGAACCTCATGAAGTGACTTTGTAGACCTCATGACCCTCATGAAAGGTTATGTAAACATAGTGAATCTTGTGAACCTTGTGAATCTTCAAGAAGTAACTTGTAGACTTCATGAACCTCATGAAAGGTTATGGAAATGTTGAGAAACTTGTGAACCTTGTGAACCTTCAAGAAGTAACTTGTAGACTTCATGAACCTCATGAAAGGTTTTGTAAGTGTTGGGAAACTTGTGAACCTTGTGAACCTTCATAGAACACAAAGTCTTGTATTGTGAGGGCAAATTTTGGGGTGCAACACTCGTGAAATAGATTGATTTCTGCACGTCGGTTGTTTCGCGGATGAGGGTCGCGCTGACCGCCTCAGTAGCTACATACAGGTATAGGTATAGTGTCTCTCTTTCATGTGGTTGTGATAGCACTCACGGCTCGGAGAGTGCTCTCTTAAGGTGGAGCAATGCTTTTTCGCACTCCTCGGTCCATTTGAAGTCAACTTCTTTTAGTAGTAACTTGAAGAAAGGAAACACGTGATGTGCGGATTTGGCGACGAAGCGAGATATCGAGGCGAGCATCCCGTTGAGGGATTGGATGGACTTCTTCGACTTTGGTGTCAAGAATTTCGAAAATGCTCGAGATTTGTCGGGGTTGGACTCGATCCCTTGTTAGGTGAGGTAGAAGTCGAGGAACTTCCCGCCCATACGCTGAAGGTGCATTTCTAAGGGTTGAAACTCATTTTTCACTTTCTCGCCTACTTGAAGACCTTTATAAGGTGTAAGGCATGGTCGAGCTCCTCGTGGGATTTCACGATCATGTCGTCCATGTAGACTTCGAGCATGTCTCCAATCTCTTCCCGGAAGACTTTATTCATCATGTGTTGGTATGTAGCTCTGACATTCTTCATCCCGAAGGCCATTACGTTATAGAAGTAATTGTTTGTTAGGGTCATGAAGGTTGTGTGTCGCTTATCTGTGTCCGACATGGGGATCTGGTTATATCTGTTGTATGCATCCATGAAGGATAAGAGTTTGAAACCTACAAAATTGTCTACCAATTTAACAATGTTTGGTAAAATGAAAGCATCTTTGGGATAAGCCATATTAAGATCGGTATAATCAACGCACATCCGCCATTTTCCATTACTTTTCTTAACAAGGACTACATTAGAGAGCCAGGTTGTGTATTGGGATTCAAAAATAAAATTTGCCTCTAGGAGGTCTTTTTCAGTTTACTCGGCAGCAACCGCTTTCTCGAGAGATTGCTTGTGCCTACGCTATGCTACAACCTTAATGGTCGGATCTATGGATAGTTGATGTCAGGCGACCTCGGGGTCGAGTCCGAGCATCTCGACGGCACTCCATGCGAACAGATCTGCATTTCTCTAAGGCAGGTCGTGAGTTGTTCCCTTCTCATCGACGAGAGACCGGTGTCAATCATCACGCTCCTGTCGGGGTAATCGCCAAGAGGGATGAGCCTGAAATCTTCGTTGGGGATTGGGCGCACTGGATGGACTGGAGTCTGCTCGTTGGTGGGGGTCTGGTCTTCAGTTTCGTTTTCACCGAGTCGATTGTCGAGGTCGATGGAATTTATTCATGGAGAGAGTTGTCTCTCTTCGAAATGGGGTTTCTTGTTCCCTTTGGAGACGTTGATCACGGTCTGTCCTTTGACTATTGCGTCGAAGCATCTTCGGGTTGCGTCTATGTCCCCGTGCAATGTGACTATGTGACCCAGTTTGGTGTAGTATTTCATCTTTAAATGGACCGTCTAGGACACTGCGGCCAGCTCGGCTAGAGTTGGTCGACCAATAATACAGTTGTATAGTGAAGGGCATTCAATCACCAAGAACTGGATTTTGACTTCTCTAATTGTCTCGCTTTCTCCAAACAAAATGAGGAGCTCTAAATATTCCCATGGCTTCATGGTAGCCTCGTTGAATCCCTAAAGGTCGGATCCGACGTATGGGGACAAGTTTGTTTTGTCGAGCCCGAGGGTCTTGAACAGGTGGGCATACATGATATCGACGGAGCTGCCTTGGTCGACCAGTATGTGGCGGACGTCGAAGCGAATCAAATTTTACCTTATCAGCAACAGGATGCTCGAGTTGGGAGATCCTCCAGGAAGTTCCTTGAGGTAGAAGGAGATAGGGTTGGATTTCCCTCGAGATTTGGTCAGAGTTGCCAATTGGTCAGGTGTGGTCAACAAGAGCTCGTCGAATTTCCTTTTTATCAAAATTGTGGCGTTCTTGTTGTTCACCCTGGCCCCACAGATAACTAAGGTTGTTGGGAAGTTCTCCCATGGGTTGTGGGAAGCTAGATACCCTTATGTATGTGTGTTAGGGAGGTGGAAGTCTTCAAGACGGGACACACAAAGGGCCACGGGGAAGGGAGAACCGTCAGACGGAGTGTCCTCGCGGCTTCTCTTTGCCCCCTGATCTTCGTACCGGGGGGTTCGCTCCTCTTGGTGTACTGTTTGAGGTGGCCCTCTTTGATTAGTATTTGTAACACGGTGGGAGAACTGACTTTAGTTATGTTGCGGATAGCAAGAGTCGCCACCGACTTTTATTTTATCCAAAGGAAAGGCATAAAAGAACAGGAAAGACCTTTTAAAAGATTTTTGGGTTCGGGGGGTAGGTTATGTAAAGGGAAGGTATTAGCACCCTTTACATCCATGATTATCCATGGGCTCTTAGTTACTTAGCTCACTTTAAAATGTTTTTGAAATGTGAAGTGTGTGAATAAAAATTTTCTTAAGTGTTTTATAATGATCCATGTACGGATGCGTATAAAGACTTTGTTTTGAAAATTGTTTAAAATGTGAAGTGTAATGAAGTAATTTGATGAAAAGTGAGCAAGTACTTAAGAGAAACCTACCCTATGTTTAGGTCTTTTCTGTTCTTGAATCCTTTAAGTGGTAAGACTATCCCTATTATTAAGGAATAGGTAGTCATTACCTTGGATGTGAGGGACAAGTGAAGGGACATCTGTTATTTAGGCAACTGTGGGGTGTATAAGCAATTCGAAGGGACTTATCATCTTTATTCGAAAGGGACAAGATCATTACGAAGGCAACATTCGAAGGGACTTGATCTTTTTATCTGTTAAGGGACTAGATGATGTGAAATGAGGGACTTTGCTTTATACACTCTACTTGACCTTTGGATTAGGCAACATGAGAGGTATCCTTAAGGAAGCGAGATGGCGATCAAAGATCGACTTACGTGTGTGAGTGTACAATTTTAAATATTTAACTTTTAAATTAGTGATCTAAATTAATTTTACATTACAAACATGTTTACACTCCCTATTTTACTAACCATAGCATTTAAAATAAATATTCAATATTACTATTACAATATTACATAAAGGAGGCAATTACAAAATAATAATAATTAAAGCAAATTAAATAAATAAGCAAAAAATAAATAATAATAATATAATTAGGTTAGTGAAAATAATAATAAATCACAATATATAAATGGGGTTAGTAATAATAACATAAATATCATATAAAAATAAACATAATTAATAATATAAACAAAAATATTAGCATAATAATTAAAAGATCAATTTTTTATATGAACAATTATTATTTTAAGATTAATAAGAAAATGTAAACAATTATATACTAATTATCATAAAATTTTAAGTTATGTACAAATTATAAAAATTAGGTTAATGAAAATAAATGATATTTTACAAAATTCAATTAGCAAGCTTTAATTATTTTTAAACATATACTAAAAATTATTTGCATACAAGAATTAAATTATAAACAAATTATAAAAAATAAGTACATAATTAAAGTTTTACAAATAAATAAATTAAAAGTTATAATTAAAATGAAAAGAATTATAAAATTAAAATAAATAAATAAACTAATATTCATAATTAGGGTTTGTAGAAATAATTTTAGGGTTTTAAAAAATAGGGTTTATATATTTTTTAACCTAAATACAACTAATTTATTTATACAAATCAAATAACATTAATAATATATAGTAAAATAGTTTTAATAATAAAGTTTTTTTTTTTTTTTAAATATAAGTTTGAAATTTATATACAAGTAATAATATACACATTTTATTTTTAACATTTTATAATTTACTAAATTAATTAAAACATAAACAAGAATTAAATAAAATAAGAAAAAAAAGTGATAAAAAACTTACTTGGGGCTGAGATTCGAACTCAGGCCCTAGGCTTTGCAATCTCAAGACCAGCACACTCTCCACCAGGCCAACGCGCATCTTGTGATAGGGAATGAGTGTGAACCATTATATTTTATAACCTGGAAAATTCATGACAAAATAAAAAGAGAAATAACACAAAAGGCCTGGGGGGATTCGAACCCAGGACCTTTTCATAATACGCAGGCATACTTTCCATCCAGCCGGGAGGGCGCTACTGATAGTATAATGGCTACAATGAATTTTATATTAAATCTAACAATTAAACAGAAAAATAAGAAAAAGTTGCTGAGCCCAGGATTCGAACACAAGCCTTCAAGCGTTATACACGCATCCTTCACCATTGGGCCATACACGCACCTGTGAAACAATATTAACAACAAAACAAAAAATATTATATCAAGTATTCAAATTCTGGAGTGTTGATATTATATCAGCATAGATTTGACACTTGTGACATGTTCTGGAGTGTTGATAGCAATCAGCTTCCATGGTAGACCAATAGTAACCTGCTCTCAATATCTTCTTGGCCATAGTATGACCACTGGAATGAGTGCCAAAGATCCCATCATGCATATCTTCAATAATCTCTATTGCTTCCTTCCTATCCACACAACGAAGCAAGGTTGAATCATGATTGTGCTTGTACAAAATGCCATTACTCAAAAAGAACTTAGCAGAAAACCTTCTCAGAAACTTCCTATCTTTGACAGATGCCCTTTCAGGGAATTCCTGAGCTTCAAGATATCTTTTCACTTCATAAAACCAAGGTTTCTCCTCTGCTTCTTCAGTGCCAATCTCATTGCAGTATGCAGGCTTCTCAAATCTATCAATAGTAATCTTAGGAGCTTCATTATCCCAACTGATCTCAAACATGGATGCCATGGTGGCTAATGCATCTGCCAACTGATTTTCTCTTCGTGGAATATGTCCAAAGGTAATCTCTTTGAAATGTGGGATTAAAGACAACACATGCTCTCTGTAAGGAATGGGATTATCATGCTTGGTATCCCAATCTCCTTTGATCTGACTTACTACCAGGGCTGAATCTCCATACACATCAAGGAACTGTATCTTCATATCAATAGCAGCTTTAATACCCAGGATACATGCCTCATACTCAGCCATGTTATTGGTACAATAGAAACAAAGTCTGGCAGTAATCGGGGTATGACAACCTTCAGGGGAACTAATCACAACACCAACACCATTACCTAGTGCATTAGAAGCACCATCAAAAACCATAGTCCATCGGGATCCTTGTTCAGGTCCGTCATATTGTCCAGGTTCTTTGGTAATAATCATAATGTCTTCGTCAGGGAACTCAAAACTCATTGACTGATAATCATCCACTGCTTGATGAGCCAAATGATCAGCTACAACACTTCCTTTAATGGCCTTCTGAGTAGTATACTGTATGTCATATTCTGTCAAGATCATTTGCCATCTTGCAATTCTTCCGGAGAGAGCAGGTTTCTCAAATATGTACTTGATTGGATCCATCTTCGAAATCAATAAGGTAGTATGAGTCAACATATACTGTCTTAGTCGGCGAGCAGCTCATGCCAAAGCGCAGCAAGTTTTCTCGAGCAGTGAATATCTTGTTTCACAGTCGGTAAACTTTTTGCTAAGGTAGTATATTGCCTGCTCTTTTCGACCAGACTTGTCATGTTTCCCCAAGACACACCCCATTGATCCAAGCCATATTTATGATTTTCTAGAAGCAATATCCCATTTAAATATTTGATTTATCTATTTTATTTTGATTTAAAATGATTTTAAATGAATAAAATCAAAATAAATAAAATAAAAACAATAAAAAGTCTGAATAAATGAGGGTTGGGTCGTGCATGAGGTATTTGTATGGATTGGATCATCACATGGCAAGCCCATTTAGAAAAATTTGGTTTTAAACCTCCATTTTCTTCATAAATCAACCAAAAATTTCCCAACTTTGCAAGGGCCCACATCCTTCAATTTTAATGCTATGAGGGTGTTCTTGGACATTTTGGAAAGCTTGAAGAGTCCTCTAACCAACCCCATTGGTTTCATGTCCATATCATTTACCATTCTCAAGTTATGCCCTTTTGAAGTTGTTGACTTTTTGTTGACTTTCAAAAGGACTTATAATGTCTTAGCTCATACCTTCCAAATGAAACATTTTTGGGCTTGGCTTGTGAGACACAAAGTTGTAGAGAATTCAATTTCCTTCAAAATGAGCTTTGGATGGGAAAAATGTGATGAAGCATGTGAAAGTTATGGCTGGTCAAAGTTCAGTTGACTTTTCCTAAGGAAACCCTAATTTAGAAACCCCTTATTCTTGATGATCTGAAATCTCCTTGATGAATCATGATCAACCCTTGATCAAATGATGAATTTTACCTCATATACTTGATGTTGGCAAAAAAATCATGAAGTTTGACTTTGGTTTGACCACAGTTGACCTCAGTTTGACTTTTTAACTGCTTTGACTGATTTTGACTTATCTGATCATTTGACTGAGCAAACCTTTGAGAAAAGTTCTGAAATTTTTCATGGGGATTCTTAGACACATATAAGATGTTATGAAGCTCACTTGAAGTCTTGGAAATTCATTTAGCCTGATTAAAGTCAAAACCCTAGTTTTGGATGCACTGCTTAGGAGGATGCCTTGTCTGAGGGAACTGTCAAATCTTCTGACCCATGATGAACTTTGTGAACCTTGTGAACCTCATAAGATGTCTTGTGAACCTTGTGAACCTCATAATATGTCTTGTAAACTTCATGAACCTCATGAAAGGTCTTGTGAACCTTGTGAACCTCATAAAGTGTCTTGTAAACTTCATGAACCTCATGAAAGGTCTTGTAAACCTTGTGAACCTCAGAAAGTATCTTGTAAACTTCATGAACCTCATGAAAGGTCTTGTGAACCTTGTGAACCTCTTAGCACACAAAGTCTTGTATTGTGAGGGAAAATTTTGGGGTGCAACAGCTGCCCCTGTTCAATTTTCTGAAACCTGAGGGGTTAGATTGGTATATGTGCTAGTCGTGACCTGGAAGGTTGAAGGGGATTGAACACAAAAGCCCAAAAATTTGCACTCACCGGTGCGTAGAGTGGTACTGATGACTAGTTGTATATGCTTGAGTGGGCTTAAAGATACCACTTGGAGAAAAGTTCTTCAAATACAGCTCTTGGAGGATAAAGCAGTCCAAAATATGGAGATATAATGATAGCTTTCAGGAGGATAAACAACATCCTGAGGAAATGATATGCTTTCAGGAGGATAAACAACGTCCTGAGGAAATGATATGCTTTTAGGAGGATAAACAACGTCCTGAGGTAATGAGGTAACCTTTGGGAAGATAAACAACGGCCCAAGGTCGTGATATGCTTTCAGGAGGATAAACAACGTCCTGAGGTAATGATAGCTTTCAGGAGGATAAACAACGTCCTGAGGAAATGATATGCTTTCAGGAGGATAAACAACGTCCTGAGGTAATGAGGTAACCTTTGGGAAGATAAACAACGGCCCAAGGTCGTAATATGCTTTCAGGAGGATAAACAACGTCCTGAGGTAATGATAGCTTTCAGGAGGATAAACAACGTCCTGAGAAAATGATATGCTTTCAGGAGGATAAACAACGTCCTGAGGTAATGAGGTAACCTTTGGGAAGATAAACAACGGCCCAAGGTCGTGATATGCTTTCAGGAGGATAAACAACGTCCTGAGGAAATGATATGCTTTCAGGAGGATAAACAACGTCCTGAGGTAATGAGGTAACCTTTGGGAAGATAAACAACGGCCCAAGGTCGTGATATGCTTTCAGGAGGATAAATAACGTCCTGAGGAAATGGTATAACTTTTGGGAGGATAAACAATGGCCCAATAGTCATGATATGCTTTCAGGAGGATAAACAACGTCCCGAGGTAATGGTGTAACCTTTGGGAAGATAAACAACGGACCAAGGTCACAAGTTGTTGATGAAGTCTGTCTGCTGGAGAATTAATCTGCAAAACAAGATTAGTTTGATGCAAATATCGTAATGTATATAATATTTTTGCAAGATAATATTAGTTTATGCATTATGTATGCATGTATAGTATGATGCACTTAAGTAATGTATTATGCATTTATGGATATGTATGTTATGGTATGATGTTGATGATGTATGTATGAATCATGCAGCCTGACGCGTCTGGATATCTTCGTATAACAACTGCTGGCCAGGGAAAATAAATCCCGATTTGTTGATGAAGAATATGAGGAACTCGTTCCCGTTTGATAATATAGTATTCATAACTTCCCGTCTTCGTTCGATAGTAGGGTATTCATAACCTCCCGTCTTCGTTCGATGGTAAGGTATTTATAACCTCCCGTCTTCGTTCGTCGTACTCCTATTGAAAGAATAAATTCCCGACTATCCGTATGAGGATAAAAGAGATGGATATAAATTCCAGGGGAGATGTAACTCGAAGTATTTATGAAGATGGATTTGCCCTACTGGGGGACTTGTAGCTGTCTGGTAGGGATAAACCGACGAAGCTTCATTGAATTCCTTCCCTTGTTCGTCCTTAGTAAATACTATTACTGCATTTTCATGCATTTCTGGTAAACATCAATCATATTAAGCATTTATGCATTTCTGGTAAACATCAATCATATTCAAAAGCATACATACATTCAAACACAACCAATGGACGTTTCGCTTATGTAAAATAGGGTAAAAGTAAATCTGGATTCAAAGATGGAATTTTATTTATATCACAAAGTGACCCGTACATGGGTAAGTTTGTACAAGGAGACAGAAATCCTAGTAAGAGGAATTTGTCATAAAAATTTTACAAAACAAAGAAAATCAGCTATGTGGGAAATAATCCTATTGAGTTTCAATTCTACTATTGCCATTATCTTTAAGTATCTCATCTTCTGCTGTCGAGACGGAAATGATTGGATTGAGCTTTATCTGTTCGAGCTTGAGTAAGTAGCGCAAATGGTTGTAGTTTCATGGGTGATCCAAACGAGACATAGTCATACGCTTTAATCCCTAACTTTTGCCTGGATTGCCTTTTCAGGTTTTCAATCCACCGGGATACCCTTTTTTGCCCAAGTCGCCCTTTCAGGTTTTCGACTTGCCGGGTGTACATTTTTTTATATATATATCCCTAATTTTTGCCCAAACCCTTTTGGTTCGCCGGGATGCCCTTATTTTTGCCTAGGCCAGTCAACCTAGCGGGTCTCTTTTTATGCGTAGTATTTTTTAACTATGTCTGCGTTTATAGGCTGCGGGAAGTCTTCGCCATCCATAGTAGTAAGTATCATGGCACCTCCTGAAAATACTGTTTTGACCACAAATGGTCCTTCATATGTTGGAGTCCATTTGCCCCTAGGATCACCCTGTGGTAATATAATACGCTTGATTACCAAATCCCCAACCTGATATACCTTAGGCTTAACCTTCTTGTTGAAAGCCTTGATCATCCGTTTCTGGTACATCTGGCCATGACAAACTGCTGCTAACCTCTTCTCGTCAATCAAATTTATCTGGTCAAGTCGAGTCTGAATCCACTTATCTTCATCTAAGCCTGCATCCTTCATAATTCTTAAGGAGGGAATCTGAACTTCAATGGGCAGAACTGCTTCCATACCATAGACTAAGGAGAATGGGGTTGCCCCTGTTGAAGTACGCATTGTAGTGCGATAACCATGAAGAGCAAATGGTAACATCTCATGTCAATCCTTGTAAGTAACAGTCATCTTTTGTATAATCTTCTTAATGTTCTTATTAGCAGCTTCTACTGCCCCATTCATCTTTGGACGATATGGAGAAGAGTTGTGATGCTTAATCTTGAACTACGTGCAGAGATCAGTAATCATAGTGTTGTTCAGATTATAGCCATTGTCAGTAATAATCCTTCCAGGGATGACATACCTACATATGAGATTATTCTTAATGAATCGAGCCACAACATTCTTAGTAACAGATGCAAACGAAGCTGCCTCCACCCACTTCGTGAAGTAATCAATAGCAACTAGGATGAAACGATGCCCATTAGAAGAAGTAGGTTTGATCTCACCAATCATATCAATTCCCCACATGGCAAAGGGCCAAGGAGCAGTCAACACATTCAATGGTGATGGAGGTATATGGACTTTATCAGCATAGATTTGACACTTGTGACATGTTCTGGAGTGTTGATAGCAATCAGCTTCCATGGTAGACCAATAGTAACCTGCTCTCAATATCTTCTTGGCCATAGTATGACCACTGGAATGAGTGCCAAAGATCCCATCATGCATATCTTCCATAATCTCTATTGCTTCCTTCCTATCCACACAACGAAGCAAGGTTGAATCATGATTGTGCTTGTACAAAATGCCATTACTCAAAAAGAACTTAGCAGAAAACCTTCTCAGAAACTTCCTATCTTTGACAGATGCCCTTTCAGGGAATTCCTGAGCTTCAAGATATCTTTTCACTTCATAAAACCAAGGTTTCTCCTCTGCTTCTTCATTGCCAATCTCATTGCAGTATGCAGGCTTCTCAAATCTATCAATAGTAATCTTAGGAGCTTCATTATCCCAACTGATCTCAAACATGGATGCCATGGTGGCTAATGCATCTGCCAACTGATTTTCTCTTCGTGGAATATGTCCAAAGGTAATCTCTTTGAAATGTGGGATTAAAGACAACACATGCTCTCTGTAAGGAATGGGATTATCATGCTTGGTATCCCAATCTCCTTTGATCTGACTTACTACCAGGGCTGAATCTCCATACACATCAAGGAACTGTATCTTCATATCAATAGCAGCTTTAATACCCAGGATACATGCCTCATACTCAGCCATGTTATTGGTACAATAGAAACAAAGTCTGGCAGTAATCGGGGTATGACAACCTTCAGGGGAACTAATCACAACACCAACACCATTACCTAGTGCATTAGAAGCACCATCAAAAACCATAGTCCATCGGGATCCTTGTTCAGGTCCGTCATATTGTCCAGGTTCTTTGGTAATAATCATAATGTCTTCGTCAGGGAACTCAAAACTCATTGACTGATAATCATCCACTGCTTGATGAGCCAAATGATCAGCTACAACACTTCCTTTAATGGCCTTCTGAGTAGTATACTGTATGTCATATTCTGTCAAGATCATTTGCCATCTTGCAATTCTTCCGGAGAGAGCAGGTTTCTCAAATATGTACTTGATTGGATCCATCTTCGAAATCAATAAGGTAGTATGAGTCAACATATACTGTCTTAGTCGGCGAGCAGCTCATGCCAAAGCGCAGCAAGTTTTCTCGAGCAGTGAATATCTTGTTTCACAGTCGGTAAACTTTTTGCTAAGGTAGTATATTGCCTGCTCTTTTCGACCAGACTTGTCATGTTGCCCCAAGACACACCCCATTGATCCAAGCCATATTTATGATTTTCTAGAAGCAATATCCCATTTAAATATTTGATTTATCTATTTTATTTTGATTTAAAATGATTTTAAATGAATAAAATCAAAATAAATAAAATAAAAACAATAAAAAGTCTGAATAAATGAGGGTTGGGTCGTGCATGAGGTATTTGTATGGATTGGATCATCACATGGCAAGCCCATTTAGAAAAATTTGGTTTTAAACCTCCATTTTCTTCATAAATCAACCAAAAATTTCCCAACTTTGCAAGGGCCCACATCCTTCAATTTTAATGCTATGAGGGTGTTCTTGGACATTTTGGAAATCTTGACGAGTCCTCTAACCAACCCCATTGGTTTCATGTCCATATCATTTACCATTCTCAAGTTATGCCCTTTTGAAGTTGTTGACTTTTTGTTGACTTTCAAAAGGACCTATAATGTCTTAGCTCATACCTTCCAAATGAAGCATTTTTGGGCTTGGCTTGTGAGACAAAAAGTTGTAGAGAATTCAATTTCCTTCAAAATGAGCTTTGGATGGGAAAAATGTGATGAAGCATGTGAAAGTTATGGCTGGTCAAAGTTTAGTTGACTTTTCCTAAGGAAACCCTAATTTAGAAACCCCTGATTCTTGATGATCTGAAATCTCCTTGATGAATCATGATCAACCCTTGATCAAATGATGAATTTTACCTCATATACTTGATGTTGGCAAAAAATCATGAAGTTTGACTTTGGTTTGACCACAGTTGACCTCAGTTTGACTTTTTAACTGCTTTGACTGATTTTGACTTATCTGATCATTTGACTGAGCAAACCTTTGAGAAAAGTTCTGAAATTTTTCATGGGGATTCTTAGACACATATAAGATGTTATGAAGCTCACTTGAAGTCTTGGAAATTCATTTAGCCTGATTAAAGTCAAAACCCTAGTTTTGGATGCACTGCTAAGGAGGATGCCTTGTCTGAGGGAACTGTCAAATCTTCTGACCCATGATGAACTTTGTGAACCTTGTGAACCTCATAAGATGTCTTGTGAACCTTGTGAACCTCATAATATGTCTTGTAAACTTCATGAACCTCATGAAAGGTCTTGTGAACCTTGTGAACCTCATAAAGTGTCTTGTAAACTTCATGAACCTCATGAAAGGTCTTGTGAACCTCATAAAGTGTCTTGTAAACTTCATGAACCTCATGAAAGGTCTTGTGAACCTTGTGAACCTCTTAGCACACAAAGTCTTGTATTGTGAGGGCAAATTTTGGGGTGCAACAGTATTTTGATGGCGTCCTTCATGTAGGCGCACTCTTCGGTTGCGTGTCTGTGGCTTTTGTGAAAGCGGCAGTACTTGGATTTGTCGATGTGGGGCTTGGGCACCGTTAGTTTAGGAAACCTTACCCTGCCCTGCTTGAACTCCGAATTGGAATATTCAGTGAGGATACGCTCTCGGGGAGCGGTCAAGAGTGTGTATTCAGAGAAGTGCCCAAATGGCCCTCTTCCTTCGCGGACCTCGCGAGGCTTGTCGTATTTTTGCCTCTCCCCGACGGCGAGGAGCAGCATAGTCATCGTGTTTGAGATTTTTTGTGTCATTCTGACTGCGATTGCTCCTGACATTGTGGGCGACTTGTTTTTCTTCGTACCATATGTACGCTTGAGCTTTGTAAAGAAGCTCGTCTAGAGAGCGGGCAGGCGCGATCCCAAATGCTCTATTGAGTTCGTTGTCGGGGAGGAATCCCTTTTCGAGGAGGTACTTTTTCATGTAGTTTGTCGTATATACCTCGACGGCCTCTTGGTTTAATCATTCGATGTATGAATGCATTGTTTCATTTTCCCCTGAATGATGGCTTTGAGCGTAGCCTCTATTTTAAGGTGATGCCTGGAGGCTGTGAAGTGCCTCATGAAAGCTGACCTTAGGCTTCTCCAAGAAGTGATGGATTCGAGAGTCAAGCTTGTGTACCATGCCATGGCCCCATTTCTGAGTGTCGTGGAGAACAACCTGTACTTGATGTTTCCCTTAATGTCGTTACGGTAGTCTAGCATGGCGTTGATGTTGTCGACGTGATCATCGGGGTCAGTAGTCTCGTTGTATGTCGTAAGGTTATGGAGTTTTTTCATGCCCGCTGGGAGTTGGGTCTCCATGATGGTCCGAGAATGTGGACAGCTAGGTCATCTTTGTCGCTCCTCAAGGGTGAGTAGTCCTTGTTCCTGGGGCTTTGGTCTCGGTGGGGACACCCTCAGTTGGCTATTGGACTGCTCAGTGTGTCCTATGGCTTTGTTCTTCTTTGGCTCCAGGGAGCGTCGTCCCGGCGAGGAGGGGAACGCCCGCGATATATGGCGGCTTCCAATTGAGCCCCCTCTAGCTGATGCTCGCGCCTATGCCCGCGAGGAAAGGGGTTGCGTGATCTGTGGGGACTCCGCCGAGGAGATTTGTCACGACGCTCTGTCTCAAGTGCGATGATTCTCTCTTGCTATCGAAATAACATGAGGTTTATATGGTTGAGCGTGTTGATCATGGCTATGATTGTGGCATCTCCTTCGAACGATATTGGAATGGGCTAGAAGGTAGCCACGACCTGAGGCTGGGGAGTGTCGTTGGCCTCTGGTTTAGGGGACGGAGTGGCAGGTTGTTTGTCTTGTGCGTCGGACTCATGGACGACGTGGTGGTCGTCGTCCCCACCAGTGGTGTAGTCGACGAGGCCCTGGACGCGGTTGTCACCGTGTTCGTTTGTCATGATGGATGGTTGAAAGAGAGGGGTGAAGTTTTGGTCCTTCGTTTCAAAAGACGGGGAGAACTTTTAAATTTTCCACAGACGGCGCCACTGATCTGACCAGGAGGAACCTTACAGTGATGAACAACTACGGTGGAGAAACGGAGGGGGGTGTACCTGCAAGGTACTCCAATACCAAAGTGAGAAAGAGCTAAGGAGTGCAAGTACAGAAAAGTAGTGAGAAAATATAATACCTGACCCTCGAATGAAATAGGGTATTTATAATATGCTCCCAGTGTTGGGTCAAGATTTTCCTCATGAGTTGGATCAGCTAGGTCCATGGAGGAACTGCCAAGGAATGCGTAGGAGCAGGTAAGACCTAGCACGTGGTCTTGCACTTGATCCAACTGCTCCACAATACTAAGAAAATAACGGAGACAGTTGACTAACTAGAGCACGTGGGGGAGACGCTCTTCCCACATCTCTATACATTGGACCATGGACCCGTGCCCGACGGACTGGGCCTCTACCCGACACATACTGCATTGGCTCAGTCCAGAACAAAAGGAAATACATAAACATTACCTTAAATTTTAACTTCTTTTACTCCTTTTGATGTAAAAAAGAATAGATAAATATTAAGTAAAAAAATTGATTAACTATGGAAGGAGGTTTTGACAGAAGAAGAAATGGTGTTTTTGATCATGAGTGAAGTAAATATGTTAGATGGTGGTGTTTTATTAAATTTTCCATTTGACATTTTCAAGAATGCACTTCCGTTAGTGAATTGAAAAATACATGCATGGTGGTGTGTGTTTTTTTTCAAAATTCCACTTGGAAAGTACACTTCTGTTTTTGTCACTGATTTGTTAAATGAAAAATAAAATCATTGATAAGATTTATTCGAAAAAACACTTCCGAACTAAATTTTGGAAAAATAAAGATATGTCACTTTGGACGGATATTGGTGTGAAATTGGTTCATCCAAAGCTGTAATTCTAGAACTAAGAGGATATTTTCGTAAAAGTTTCGTAGAATTAAAATGTAGATACTAACATATATTCATATAGAGATAAAGGAATACGTGCGTAAGGTGTCAAGATTTTGGGAGTTCAAATATCACAACTTCACATATCTCCTATTTTATTTTATGATGGCTTAATGAAATATCCGACGGTCACAATGATACCACAACCACGCAAGAATAGAAAATCATCATGAACCCTTTCCATGTTGATCTTCCTCTTCAAGGCCTCCTAACAAATCGTAGTTTGGTTCCATTATTATAATGGTGAAAATTTTCTCCCATCGTCGAACCAAATGCAATATTTTAAAATATCTCCCCTCTGTTGAAACAGAAACCTTATTGATCAAACATAAAAACAAAGAGTGTTCCTAAATTATTGTTCCTTTTGCATTAATGAATGGAAAGTATTGGCAAAATTCCGTAGATAATGTTCACAAGTAAATGCATTTGAGAAACTGTCCAGCAATTCTTCTTGGCAAGTAGACATGGGAAAGACAAATATATTCCAGGGAAAACAACCAGAAGCACTAAACTCAGCACATCACAATAAATACTTCTCAACCACAGTTCGGCCAAACTTCTCTTGGACATCCCTTGGTGTTTCAATCTGGAACAAACAAGCAATGTCAAATAAAATGTCACGGGTAACAAGTTAATTGAAATGCATGCTAGCAACATAGGCAAAGATGGGTTACTAACCGCATTAAGTGCTTTGAAGACAGCCTTAACTGTATTATGGGGATTTCTGGAACCAACAACCTGTGACGATGATAAAAATTTGAGCAAACACGAAAACTGCAGTATCATAATCATCTTTTTCGGTCAGTCTGTTACCTTTGACTTGACATTCTTAAAACCACCTAAATGCAGTATGGTTTGGACTATTCTACCAGCTTTCATGCCAGTTGCAGTGGAAGCAGGCCAGAGATACACCTATTGAATAATGCAGATGACAAGATTAAGACATACAGGATAAATACAGGCAGCATAACTTCATTTGTTACACGTTTAAAACATGTAAAACAAAATAACAAGAATTTCGTTTCTTTTTTCATAGCAGACAGAAACTTTATGATATAAATGGGAGAATTACTACTAGAAGACGGATAAGGAATTGAGACTACCTTGGTCTTTTTATAAGATGTTTGTATTGCATGTGCAATTGTGTGCTCCTCGTGTCGCTCTACATAATGCAAATTCTGAAAGCACTTCTCATATGCCTGATTATAGTCAAATAAACCATTAGTTCAATATGCGATCAAAATTCAAAAACTCTAAAAACTTCAAAGTGCATTAAACATAGTGCACATGAGTTTTATTTTAAGATAAAACATAAACCTTTGCTAAAACTTAATGTTTTGGCAATTATTTTAAAAGCCAATACTCGAGAATACACAATTTAAAACATTATTACTGAATATCGGATTTCACATTATGGCAAAGTAAATCCACTTGGTGATTCAAAACTCTAGTCAACTCATTTGGATAAATTTGTTCAATTACATAGTTGAAAATCTAAATAATACCTGCTAGTTAGAATAAATAGAAAACCAATTAATACAACTTTTGCAACTCAAGAGTTATGAATAATAAAAAGCAGAGATTTTTAAGATACAGTTCATAATAATGGACAACATATAGTAGTTGATTTGGTTTCAGGCTAGTTGAAACAAAAACGTTTGAAGAAATTGGTGTGCAATGCATAAGATGTGGATAAGGTTTTATGGAAAGAATCATAATGGAGATGTTTTCAATTGAACATTTCAGATCATAACCTATATCAATCTAACATCTAGCATTGGCCAAAGACCAGTCCCCGGTATAACAGCCAACAAAAATCTCAGAAAAACATGAATCAATAATATAATAAGCTAGCAACTATTAGGAAATGAAGCAGAAATAGATTCATATACTTTATAGTGGGTAGTGAAATAGCAACAAAAAAAAATCTAAATTGAACACAGACTGATTGAAAAAATAATGCAGTTCCAAACCAGGATTATATGAAAGAACTAATAAGATATTGTCAGTACCTTTTGGAGGGCAACTTGAGCTGCAGGGCCTTTGGCTTTTGCAAAACCAACAACACCGTTATAGTTGCCACATGCTAACATAGCAGTGTACTTAACAACTTGTCCTCCCTAAATCAAGACATTTGAACCAACCTAAGAACATGTGAGAGCAACTGGGGAAAACATAGAAGGAAGGACAAATTTGTAGTTTACCTTCGTGACTTTACAAGTTCGGTTCACATCTATCAATTTTACATCAAAACCCTGGACAATATACAACCATAAAAGTTATAAAAAAAAAAGATGTAAAATGGTAGGTAAGCTTCAATTAAAGCAAAAACAATAATAATAATAATAATAATAATAATAATAATAATAATAATAATATGAGAAAATTAACAAACATTTATAGACACGGGCAAAATAAAAGTACACCACATATGGAACATTAGAAATTTAACATACATTAGCTTACAAAAATGCAAGATTGTCAGTAAAAAAAAGAAAAATTTGTGTTCGATAAAAGAAAAATGACAAATTTCCCAAAAAATGATCCGAGAAGGATAAGGTATTCAAATTTTTATAAAGTTAAATCTAAATCAACGAGTTATGGGAACAAAAACAAACTAGAAAATTCATAAAAACAGTAGCCCTGCAGGCTGCAGCCCCTGCTACACACAATGTAATCAATCAACAACTGGAGTTTCGGCTATATGACACGAGGACACAGACTCGGGTCGTGAAATCAGCCACTTGTATATGCAAGGTAACACTCTGCCTGCAATTGATCCTCCATAACGGATGTGGACCATGTAGTAATGTGATCTTTCCCTACAGGGCCTACACTCCCGCTCCACTACGGTGGGACGAGGTCTACCAGGTTTACTTCACACACATACAGAAAATAAGTGTTTTTTCAACGAGTACAAAATAAAGTAGCTAGCTAGGCTGATAATTAAAGCAAAAGAAACTAACAACAGTTCTGCCGGAAGGTTGTGGATCGGATATTAAAAGAGTAAATCTCTTACTGAGTTTGTCTCTAAGGTGAGAGCATATCCACCCTTCAATTCATTTAAAATGAATTATGATTTTAACCTACTCAAACTCAAGGATTGATACATCCCTACTTGCCGAGACAAGTTTATTTTACACGAGCCTTAAGTTGTATAAAATAAGCTGAGTAATAGTATGACATACATAATAAGGTCCAAAATATCAACAGAGAATCAAAGAATTAGGCAAGTGTGAAACTACCTTACGGAAAAGAGGTCTTCTTTTCTTCTCAGTTAACTCGTTTCTCTCCTCTGCAAGGTCTCTAATTTCTTCCTCGAGAGCTTTACCCTTCCTTCCAAACGTATACTCGAGTTCGGCTAGCTTCTCCTCGAGCTTCTTGTCAATAACATCAAGTTTGGCCAGTATTATATTGTCTTTTTCTTTCATGTCATCAAACTCTTCTTCATCGTCGCTGTCGGCAGCTGCAGCATCTTCATCTCCTTGTGCAGGTTTGTTCTCCTTTTCAAATCCAGATTGTTGCAAGGTATCCACGTTAGGTCCCATCTGTTCATGTTGAATGAGACCGTAATTGGCAGGGTTATCTGGATCAAAAGCTTCCTTCCATTGCACCAATCTCAAAGCCCTGTTAAGCTTCTGCTGCAGAATAAACCTATCCTTTTGCTCAGTTACAACTTTGAGGCGATTCATGAGTTCCCCAATAACCCTATATTCAGAACGAAGCTTAAAATGCTTCTCCTCAAACTTATCAATTTTGTGCATCCAATTAAAAGCATCATCAAGCGTATCAGCATCGGCGAAACTCTGAATCATTTCTTCATGCCTCTTGAACTTCTTTTCAAAATCTTCAAACTTCTTCTGATAAGCATCAACGTCTTCATCATCACTATCAGAATCAGTTTGTTCTTCGAATCGGTTCAACTCAGTGGTTTCCTTGAGCTTCCCCTTTTCAAGCTTTTCAATGATGGAGGATACATCCATGTAATCCTCCTCCGTCTCAGCATCAATGTCGGCAGTGTCTAAACCAGCCCTTTTTCTATCATTTTTCTCTCTCAGCCTATCCCTCTCCACTTGAGCAAGAAGGTCCTGCACTATTCTGGCATCAGAAGAAGTGGAATAGAGAACCTTGCCGTGAATACGAGAACATGAGGGTAATGTAGTGCTTGCACACTCCAAAGGTTGTCTTATGGAGTTTCTGAACACATTGCTTGCATTTGTAAACCTAAATATACTCCTAAGACCGTGTTTACCATACTGAATATAACCCATTCAGATTGATGCTAGTCCCTGCGTAATAACTTGGAAAATCAGATCAATTGCATTCATGAAACAGTTAAAATCAAAATGAATTATCTTGAACTACATATGTAAAATTAGTATAGTTATATCAATTAATCCTTCATAGGTAAAATTGATTCCGTTAAAATTGAGTATGGTTAGGTTTCATTTTGGAAAAGGAAAATTGATTATGCAGCTATGTTATCAATTGTAAAGATATAGCACTGAATCTAAGTGCGCTGCGTTTAGCAAAGACGGCTATTGCAGCCGCAAATGGAGCTGAAATCGCATTCTCGCGAGCAACAAGAAATGGGGAGTAAAATCAGAAGAAAAAAATTGAAAGATGAAAACCTGGAAAACGGAGATTATCACGGTTTCTGACGGACACAGACTAACTCCGGCTGAGTCTACCGGCTAGCTTTTTGTTTTGCCGGCCAGCTTTTGCTCTAGCAGTTGAGTTCAGTGAGACTCCTCCAACTAGTTCATGATACAAGGGCACGGTGGTGTCTGAATTTTTCTTTTTTATAAAATGGGCTTTTTCAAATGGAAACGAATTGGGCTTGTTATTAGAATCCGTTTAACTTCTCACCTCCATATGCACCGGACACCCTCCATATTTAGAGCAATTTTATCATTATACCAAAATATTAGAATTTTTTAAATATTTATCGGAAATTTGAGTATTTAGAGGAAATTTTAGAAAATTACTTCTTTTTACTGCAACAAAGATATGTCATATTTTATGTGTGAAATTTTCGAAAATTACAACAAAAATCTAGAAATTTGAAATTTTCGGAAATTACAAAATTCTGGAAATTTTTTAATTTTCGGAAATTACAACAAAATTTTGGAAATTGTGGAATTCTAGTATTTACCACGTAATTATGTAAATTGTGAAATTTCTGATATACAATGAGTAAAAATTGTTCATTTTTTCCTACATTCATTTTTTTAGAATAACTAATTCATTAAAAAAGCTACTCGATAAAATATGTACATATAAGAAAAAATGTGTTACATACAAGAATACAAAACAAATTAGGATGATTTTCTAACTTCATCTTCACATTGCCTAATGTGTCCCGCATATAATGATTCTTATGTTTTTGGATCTTCAATACAGTATTGTCTCTAACGGTCAGTGTCGGCAGGCAATGGACAATCAAATTTCAACTTTACCTGAACCAAATGATTATTGTTGACAAAACCAACAACAATGATTTTATGTTTGCTTATATACATATGTGGAGTTAAGGCAAGAGGGAAAATGTGATGTTAAGTTTCTTTAATAATGAGACAAATACGACCTTGTATCTACAAGCAATAGGGTAACCAATGTCAGGAATCCTTGTCCATTTATCATTGCCTCGCACACCCAAGTGTTCTACTCGTATCGCATTCCTTACTGTAGAGATTGTGTCATAAAACAAATTGGAAACCATATGAAGGAGTTGATGAACTTGAGTATCTAACTACATGGGGATTAAAGCCCATGATTTTTCGCTTCATCCAAGTAAAGTTGCAATAGCCCGAAAATCATAATTTTCATCATCACCCACATCAACAGTGTCATCAATGTATGAATGTAATAAATTAGGAAATGGAGACAAGTAAACATCTCTCGAAGATGTAGTCGATAATTGACTTCTAGCAGACATACTTGATGGTTGACTTCCAATTGGCTTTGTGCAAGATCTCTTTGTAGTCTTACTTCTCTGCAGGCTCTCACCATACTCACACCGTGAAGTATCACGATGCACATCACTCTCTTGACCTTTTATGCTTTCCTTAAATTCTTATTTGGCTTGTACTTCACCAGTTATGGACACATAGAAGTTTTAGATGGACTTTTTTAGTTCCCGAACCTTTTTCTTCAACACCCTATAGCCTACAATATCCAAAGTACTGAAATATGTCTTCAATTTTTCACATTATGCTTCTAAATCCAATTGTGTACCATTTTCTTCAAGACTGGCATCATGTTCTTCAATGTGTAATTTCTTCCAAAAAGTAATTATTGGTTCTAAAGGAACAAAATTTCCTTGTATTTGGAAATCGACAAGTTAACATGCACATGGTAGTGACCATACTTTGCATGTTTTGCATAGTTTCCTTGGCTCTATTTTTTCAAGACAATCACTGGGGTAATGTTCAATCTTCTGACAATTGAAACATCGGATGTGACTTTTGTCAGGGTTTCAACCACCACCTCTTCCTCCACCTATAGCATCACCTTCTTGGTTGCTTTGGTATGAGGATTTCTCTTCTTCTACCAGCCTCCTTCTTGTTGACTTCGACCCGTCTAATTATTGTAGTCTCGTATACATTTGTTGTCGAACCACTTTCATTTGTCTTTCTTTTCTCTTATCGATTACGCCTACAAGGCCATATCACTCTTCGACTTGTTTGTAGCACTTTCAACTATTCTTTTTTCATGAGATTCAAGCATCCTTTGAAGCTCTTCCTTTGCTAATATTGACAAAAAAAATTACTCTTCAATGGCTACTACCATGTGGTCAAACTTTGGAGCCAATGACATCAATATCTTTGCAACAACTGATCTTGATGTCAACACTTCTCCACATATCTTAATTTGACACACTAGTTTTGTAACCCTGGTGAAAAAATCTAGTATGCTTTCATTGTCTTCCATATGAAGCAATTCATATGTTCTCTTGGGAGTTTGTAACCTCGCCTCTTTCACCTTTTTTGCGCCTCAAAATGATTTTTCCAGAATTTCTCATGCTTCTTTTGATGATTCTACATCACTGACTTTTTCAAAATTATATGGATCAACACATTGATGGATCATAAAAAGAATTTAATCATTCTTAATCAATTCTTTATGTGGAATATTTTCTTCATTTGTCGTGTTCTTGGAAGTGGTGTCACTCATTCCTTCACAAGATCCCAAAGATCTTTATAAAAGAAAACAACATTCATTTGTTTACACCAATTCTCATAATTTTGACCCATCAAAAATGGGAGACTCATCGGAAAATGTCAATTCAGATGATTAATCAACATCTTGTTTTGCTTCCCACAAATTGATCATCCAATGCTCTAGATTCCATATGTTGGAAAGTTTTCAATTCCCGTTCAAGAATTTCTCCAAAACTTGAGGAACTTTGAATCAAATCTTGATGAACAATAATCAATCTTTCTGATTGACAATCTCTCTTGTTCTTCACTCTTCACTCGAGTGGATCTACCAACCATGGTTGCAAGATAATTATCGCTACACAATTGTTAGTGGAAGAAGAAAGAAAAAAATTGAATCGAGAAAGAAATGGAATTAGGGTTTTAACGTGAAAAGGAATAAGAATAACTAGTTTCTGAAGAGTATCTCTCTGCTGTCAAATTGAGAATTTTATTCTCTGCAACTGCAAGTTCTTATACAATGATAGGGGTTACTCACTTTTTATATATTTGGGTTTGTGTGCTCCTTAAGCAAAGCTCAAAATACCTAATTTTGCTAAGACTACAAAATTAGACCTAGTCGAAATTCCTGTCGAGGTACACTACTTCGACGTTTTGACACGTCATTTATCCTATCGAGCAACATGTTTCAACACAAGAAATTACATTCTCAACAAGCCTCACACTAAAAAAAATTATGGGTTCGTCCCTGGTGTAAGCGTATGTATGTAATAAATTTAATTATTTGAATATTATTTCTGGATATTATAATTGTATAAACTCTTAATGTTATGATGGCTATTCGGTTAATCAAATTTAATTTAAATCATATGTTTAAATTGAATTATCTTTTAACCGTTCTCAATTTTTGTAATTCGTGATAATCTAAGTAAACCGTGAAATCTATTCAAATATATCTTTTATTAAACTATGTTGTCGCGCTTCTGCTTGTAAAACTCTGATTTTTGAAAAGAAATTTTTTTAAACATATTTTTCTCAAACAATATATGTTGGATATCTTATAAAGTCTTATTTGGTTTTGATGATGACAAAAGATCAATTCAAGTTAATCATAAACATCATTAATACAAAAGATATAAGTTATCAAAATGAATTAAGGATGTCAAAACTCGCTTGGTCCCACACTTTTTTATTTTATTTGTTTTGACAAGTGGTGTGTAAAATAAATAAGAATAATTCTTGAAGTATTAATGCAATGCACACATACACTAAAATGTTTTTCAAAATCTTCATATAATTAAAAATTCTTTAAAAAAAACAACTATGGCACCTACCTAAACAATTAAGAATCGATTTTGACCAATTAGAAATGCAAAATTCATTATCTAATCAACTAGAGTTTGCATTTATTTGATTGGGCAATGAGATCACCTCTTAATTGATTAGAAATCATATTAATCGATTAAGGAAATAATATATTTTAAGTATTTCTTTCGTAATTAAGTCTAATCGATTAATGTCACACCCTAATTGATTAAAAAGTTGTAAGAGCCCAAAACTTATTCATTTTGAATTTTTTTTCCTATATAAAAGATTATTGTGCTTAGAGTGAGGTATGCAGACGAAGGTTTTACCTTACACCCCTACACTTAATCCCATACCCCTACATCAATTTTTTTTTACCAAATTGCCCTTGTATAAATAGTTAATAAATCAAATTTACTTTCCATTTTTACCATTCGTCCAAAGTTACAGAGAGAAAAAAAATTTCAATTTTCAAACGTGTTTACCGGAAGACTATAAGTAAGTCTTCCGGTTTGAAAATTTGTTTACCGGAAGAGTTTGTGAAAGTCTTCCGGTATGATGGGTTGGTTTTAAAATGACTACCGAAAGACTTCATCAAAGTCTTCCGGAATGATGCGTTTTAAAATGACTACCGAAAGACTTTGATGAAGTCTTCCGGAATGGTTTTTAAAAAAAAGTGTGTACGGGAAGACTTGAAGAAAGTCTTCCGGAAATTATTTTTTTTTAATTTATTTTTTAATTAAATAATTGTTTTATTATTTTTTTTTCAGTGGTGCGTTCACGAGGCAGAGATGGGAGGATATCAGTTCGATCGATGGGACGGGGCGATACGCGTAGGACACGCGCAGATGATGTTGGTGCATCTGCAGCTGCAGCAGACCCTGTGGGGTATCCTGGAGGTCCGTACGATACCAGTATTTTGGTTTCGTACGAGCATCATGTGGCTAGACGTGTATGGTTTGGTGAGGTAAGAAAATTATAATTATTTAGTTTTGAATAAAAACCGAAATTATTAGTAGCTATTATATAATTTGTTTAATTTTATTTGATTTCAGGAGAGAGGGGCAAAGAAGGAATTGAAGGTGGCAGGACATGGATTGAAGTTGACCCAAATGGTTCCACAGGAGCTTCCACCGGAGATTGATGGTATCATATCTAGGTCCGGTTTAGCTTCCTTACAGAGATCAAGTTTGAAGAAGATCGATGCAAACTTGGTTTCTGCATTTGTGGAGAGGTGGCATATAGAGACATCTTCATTTCACCTGCCGTTCGGTGAAATGACGATTACTCTAGATGATGTGGCATGTCTGCTTCATTTGCCTATCAGGGGGGTATTCTGGAACCCTCAACCCATCAGTGAGGAGCTAGCCATTGAGTGGACGGTTGACTATCTTGGAGTTTCATCGAGAGTGGCACTATTCCAGGTTCGTGAGTGCAGAGGTTCGTACTTCAAGATAGAGTGGTATATGATCGATTCGTAGAGCATCGAACAGCTTCATCATGGGCATTTGCGACCAGATGTTATTTGATGATGTTAGTGGGTTGCACGATCTTTGCGGATAAGTCGTTTACACTCGTGGAGGCGCGATACTTGGCATTATTTAGGGACCTGAATGAGTTGTCCAACTATAGTTGGGCAACAGCTGCATTGGTGACATTATATAGGTTTCTTGGAGATGCGTCTATGTTTAGTTGCAAACAGCTTGGTGGTTATCCGACTCTCTTACAGGTATATATTTAAATTCAGTTTATTGATATTTTTTTAGTCTAATGTTAATTTTATTATGTTAAAGTTATATATTTAAATTCAGTTTATTGATTTTCTTTTAAGTCTAATTTTAATTTTATTATGTTCATTATGTTATATTTAATTATTATGTTATTGTTTTTTTAACAGTGTTGGATTCATGAGTATTTTCCTACACTTGGGAAAAAAGGAGAGAATTGGATACCTGCTCAGAACTGTGGTCTCCCGCGAGCGATGAGGTGGACGTACAAACAGGGGGCGTTAAAGGTGGATGAGTTGCGACCCATTATGGATGAGCTGGCACCGACCGATGTCATATGGAGGTCGTTCGAGGATCATAGAGTTCATCGTCGTTTTGATGAGATTTATCTATTTAGGGGTTGTTTGAGGTGGGGAGATACTATTGTTCCATACATGCCTGACAGGTGTCTTCGACAGTTTGGATACCGTCAGTACATTCCACCTGCACCTATTGATCCTAGGATGGCTGGTGATATTGATATTGAGTGGATTAGTTACACCCATAGCGTTGGCTAGGTGATTCCTTCTGCTGCATTGGCGACTACCCCATTTGAGGTAGAGGATGGATACCTTGAGTGGTATTATCGTGTTTCGCATCCTCGATTGGTACCTCCTACCCATGATGAGCCGCTAGTTGCATCTATTCCTGATTACTATGCGGGACCATCTGATCCTGCATAGGGTTCTGTGTCTACCTTGATTCATCGCTACCTTCAGCAGAATGCAGCTGAAGAGGATGATCCACATTTTGCTGATCTGTTTGCAGCTTTACGTATTGCTCGTTCACAGTGATGTATAGTTATGTTTATGTCATATTATTTTTTAGACTTTGTTTCTTAATATATTGACATTTGAACTTATATGTACGATCATATTTATGTTATATGTTATTTATAGTTTTTCGACAAAAAAAATGAAATTAAAATTTAATTCATGAATGTGAAATTAAAAATGAATAACATAGTGAAATTAAAACATATAATATAATTCATGAATAAAAATGAATAACATAGTTTATAATTCATAATGTGTTTGTAATATAGGCGTAAGTTGTTGCCAATGTTGTAGACGTGCAGCAAATCCTACCATCCACGATGTTGCTGCTGGATAACGAAAGTTCTTCCAATCTGTTGTCACCGGTGGCAATGGAAATCCTTATTTCATGTTAACCTATATTCAAAATTAAACAATACATTATTTAACATTACTCAAATAATTTACTAATAATATCAAATTATAACAATGTTTACCTGAATCCAATGATTTGAGTTTACAAATCCAATGCAATAAAATGAGACATTCGGTGAGAATGTAGTTGTCATAGGGAAGAAAGTCAAACATTCGACTCTTAAACAGACAAGTACCACGTTATACCGATTCGCAATCACGTAACCCATATCTGGTAGAGTCAACCATTTATTTATTGGTTGAGAACCACTTCCCTCTATCTTCAAAGAATCTCTCACTTCAGCTAACCGATCAGCAAATAAATTGGCATATAAAGCTGATCTTTCATTATGTATAATTTCCAATTCTAAGTCCCGACGAACCATTGGCCAACCATCTTCAGCATAACCCCGCAATGAAGCTATCACTCTAAATCCACAATTACCATCTGACAATACGTTGACAACGTCATCAATAAATGACCTAATATGATAAGGAAATTGAAGGATGAACCGTTTAGATGATTGTGAAGTTTGTGCTAATTTTAACTTCTTTTTCACAGGTTGTGATGGTTGAGATGGTTGAGATTTCTTTTTTGAATTTTGTGATGGTTGAGATTGTCGTTGTGAAGATTGTGATGCTTGATCAACATATTCATGATACGAAGGATCCCTGTAAACATCATACCCTTCAGGTTTTTTGTCTTTTTTCTTAACTCCACCTTTTGTCTTTATTTTTTCAGGTGGTGCTAACAAAGAAGTCGTTGTGGGAAATGCAAGTTCATAAACCCTACTATGTAATGCCCTTCTTCCAACAACATCTTGTGACCTATACCTTTTCCATAACTCATCCATTGCAGATTTCATACCCACATCTGATTCCTCATCTAAGTCTTCTTCCAACTTAATTTCCATACTTAGTTTCCTCCAATGTACATGCACAGCCTCAATTGGTATCGGAATACCACTAATTCTATACCCTGCCAACTCACACGCGCAAGGTAATCCATAGGTTGTTCTAAGAGTACATCGACATCTGTCCTTGTTAGTTCCAATATAATCAACTCTAGTTAACTCTTCAGCAACGCGCCTCAATGCAGCTCGCGACATTGAAGTACGTAAATATGTGTAAAATGGACTTGAATAGACATGTGCAACTTCATACACACTCTTTTGAAAAGAAGCTCGAATGTTGCTAATTTGTATCTTTAAGTTGTCATTCATGGCCTCCCAACATTTGACCATGTCACCTATACTGTTTCCCAACATCTGCTTTAACTTCCAATGAGCAGACTCAACCCTATAATAATACATATTTAAACTAAGTAAGAAAAATACAAAATTCACAAAAAGTATATTTTGGGATCTAAATCAAAACATACCGATTAGTCGTCGTGTTACCCGTATGTAGGACTCGATTAATCCATGCGCAAACAAACCTTTGTCTATGTGGTGTCAACCATGTGTCGTTCACGTACTCAAAAAATTAAGGACAATCAACACACTCTTGCTCAAGTTCTTTTAAATGTTGAGCATACTCAACCTCATCACTAGCCCATACAACATCCGTCCATAATTTTCCAATTGACTCCTGCATATCAGGAGCCACTAATAGTTTCCTTTTTGCACCAACATTTTTGTTAATGTGAAACTGACATAGCAAATTATTTGTCCGTGGAAACACAGTCTCAATGGCTTTCATCAAAGCAAGATCTCTATTTGTCATCATAACTTGTGGAAATAAATCTTTCTTCACAAACAATTGTTTAAGCTTATCTAACACCCAACAAAAAGTCTCAGTCTGCTCAGACTCAATATACGCAAATGCGACAGCAAAAGTCAACTCGGTTGATGTCATGCCAACAATTTCAAACAAAGGTTGCATGTATTTGTTTGTCTTATAAGTGCTATCCATAACTAACACAATAGGAAACATATTCAACAACTTAACTGAATCTGGATGTGCCCAAAATATATCTTTAATAACTTCAGAGTCATCTCTTTTTCTACTCCAATAAACATAACCTGCAGCCTCGATAAGCTTAAACAAATGTTGTATCTCACTTCTAGGACCTCTTATCTCTTTTTCCATCATACTCTTTTGCTTGTATATTTGTGTGATCCGAGTGACACAATCTGGATCTCGCTCGTACAAGGAATGAAATATATTTCTAGGTGCAACCTTTCTCTTTGTTAAATCAACAACATGTTGCTTCTGATCCGCTGTCAACCTACCAACAAATGAGTGACCTTCTAATCTATCAGGTAAATCATGGTTATGAACGCCACATTTTACATCAATCTTCCATTCAGATCCATCTTTTGTCGGAGTTGACCTGATCTTAAATGGACATCCGCATTTTTTGGTCGCACTTTCTATTCCACCACGAATATCCTTGTATTTCCCACCTTTATCGCAACCAAATATTATTTTGTTACTTCTTCCTCTCTTGCCTGTTTGTGTATCTGAACGAGTGATGATGACCGTCACTTTATTTCGTAATCCGGTGTCTTTGACCCATCTTATCACCTCTTCTCGTGTACCAAATCTCTCTGACGTTGTAAATACATCTGATGTATTCACACATATCGGTTCTTTTTCGTATAAAGGTACTGCACCTACAAAATAAAAATATTTAAAAAAAAAATAAAAAAAAATTACAAACCGGAAGACTTTATGCAAGTCTTTCGGTATTGTACTCTTACAATATCGGAACACTTACATAAAGTCTTTCGGTACACATATTCATAGATACCGGAAGACTTAATAAAAGTCTTCCGTTCCGGAACACTTTTATTAAGTCTTCCGGTGAGCAAACATTACAATACCGGAAGACTTACACAAAGTCTTCCGGTATGTTAATTAATGTACCAGAACTCATCTAAAAAGTCTTCAGGAACGTGTATTTTGGGACCAATTTTTACTATAATCTGACGGTCTGACACAAATGGTAAAAAAATATAATAAAATATAATAAGGTTAAAATGGGCATTTTGAAAAAATTGTGGGGGTAAAGGTATGGGTGTAGGGGTATATGGTAAAGCCTTCTGTAGGGGTATATGGTAAAGCCTTCATGCAGACTGACCTACCCTGTTTAACCTGCTCTGCATGAGCCCACATGTTATACAAAGAAAATAAAAGAGGATTTCTTAATGCACCTCATATGTTTCTTACACACCATGTGAAATTCCAAAAGTGTCCTCAGTTTTCGTAAATGTATCTCTGGACGCACCAAAAGGTTAGTTAACGTTAAAATATTTCGAAGACGCATCTCTGGAATATTTTGGATGTTAAATCGTGTCAGACCCTTCTCCTTCCTAATTTCTCATTTTACTTAAACTCAACTTCAAACTCTCTCAAATTTCTTATTTACACCAAGTCAAAACTCATTCAACAATGCTCAAGGGAATATCAATCATCATCTGTAACATCAGAAACAACATCAAAAACATCAATTTCTTGTAAGTTTTTTGAGTTTTCTAAAAAAAATAGTTTTTGTGTAAATGAGTAGAAATCAATTATTAGAGTTAGAAACGAGTAGAAATAAAATTTAAGATAGTTTAGACATAATGTATTAGATATTTGTTGGCTGAAAATGATGATCAAAACAAGTTTTTTTTAGATTGCATGGGTACATTGACGTAACTTCTGAGTTGAAGGAAACTCCAGAGATGCATCTCCAGAATTTTTCAGCATTTTAGTTTCCCAAGAAATTTCATCTTTACAAAGTCATTACTGATGATTCGTGTGTTCCAAACTTTTAATTTCAGGCTTGGATCCTCCAGCATTTTTTGCGCATCTCTGGCTGAGCGAGTGTACTTGATTACATTGAGGATATGTCACATGTTACTTCTTTTATCCCGCTCAAGGAGAATAAGGCGATCAAGCATTTCAGAGTGTATCTTGCCTGTTTGGTTTTTAAGGACATGCACTTCAACAACTATGTTGATCACCGTGAGACGCAACCATTTGACGAGATAGTGTTATACTCTGGATGGTTGGCATGTGGATCATGTATCACTACTCATCATCTACCCTAACGCTTCATGTGGCAGTTCGACTACACTCAGACCATTCCCAGACACCCTATATATATGTTCATCCTGCCTTGGCTTGTAGACAAATAGAAGATATGTTTGATGATTATGAGATTCATCTGATATCAGAAGAGCCACGAGCTACCATAGGTGAAAGCGATTGGAGCTACGTTGAATGTTACATCAAATGGTTCTCCAGGGTGTCACATTTGTATATGATGCATGTTGCTCCAAGAGATCCGCCAAGACCAACTCATCAGGAGATAATATAGGAGGAACATGCACAACTAGATCATGTTGAGGGTGTTCCACGTAAGTATCGTCGCATAGTGGAGATTGCACATACAAACATTGACACATGTATTTACCCTGATGGATATGATGTGAGACGGGTCTTGGATGCCATCATGACGGAGGCATATGAAACATTGTTGTATCGGAGATATCGTCGAAGGAAAAAGGGATTGATGGTCGAGGATGTATACGAGGCAGGGGATGTAGATGAAAGGTAGTAAGACACACATAGTAGTATCTTAGTATATAGTAGTAGTACTATGGTTTGTATTTTATTTTGACGGTCTTGCTACTGTATTAATTTCAATTGTATGACATTTTCAACATTATCGACATTTTATTTTTAAATTGCATTTTTGGACCATCTGAAATTGTGTACGTATAATTTTTTTTTATTATACGATATAGTTTAAATCTTCATCTTAACACATATAAACAACATATAACATGAAAGACTCATTCTGATGCGTTACGAATATGTATCTCCGGAATATTCATAAAGCTGAATATCCAGTGAGATGAATCTCTGGTACTGTTCAAATGTAAAATGACTTATGTGTGAGATGTATTGTATGTTTTAAATTGTTATGGAGATGTATCTCCAAAAACTACATTTTCAATCCATTTAGTCGGTCTCATACCCAAGTGTATATCTCTTTTTTGTTTGCGTAACACTCTTAATCTTGAAACCAAAGATAATGCTCTAAGTCGATCTATTATTATCTTTCTCTCCGGTTGATTGAAAATTTTATTATTAGTATATCGATCGGTTCAACACAAATTAAAATAAGAGTCGATTCGACATGACGCTTTTGAAAATGCAGTGCCCCCAAGTAAATCAACATTTAAATAAATTGAGTGTGGGTAAGAAACCTTTGCATTATGAAATCCTCAAAAATAAAATTTATAACATTTATGCTACCGTGTATTCTCAATATTTGCAAACGGAAATCTGTGTCATAGGCGGATGGAAAAAATCTACTTAGGGTGAAGAATATTTTGAGAGTTGGAGCGTCAATCATTCAAAAATTTCTATAGCACGAGGTGATTTGAGTTGACATTTTTTATATTTATTTAACAAAAATATAATAATTAAAAAATATAATAGATATCACAATCGTACACACGGTAAAGATAACTTGCTTTCGTTTAATAGTTACAAATACAAATTTTCACACACTACTTTAAAATAAAAAAATAAATAGATAATAGTTTCCTTTAAAAAAAGTTGAGTTAAAAAGCTGAAACAGACACAAGAGTGATTCGTTGACAAGATTAAATAGAGATTAATTAATTAGAAAAGAAATTGAGTACTGAGACAGGTGATAGTAGTAGAGTATTTGTTGGAGAAAGACGTACGTCACATTGAGGTGGGTGAATGAATTGGTGACGAGGTAACTGACGCTAATATACACAACATCTACGCGGAGGAGTACCCGCTGATTGCAACCATTTCTAATAATATCATAAATATCTAAGACAGATATATAAAGATAATTTAATATAGTTAAATATTTGTGATTAGATTCAAGCTCAATAATTCTGCTTAATTGAAAAATTACTCTTATCATTATATCACTAAATTAATTTTCATCATATCAATTTTACAAATCATATACATAGAATTTATCATTTTTTCCATCCTAAATTATAAATTATTTTGTATCATTTTACACAAATAAATAAATATATTTATTTTCTATGAAAAATAAAATTATTTTAATTAATGATTTAGAAAAGAAAAACTTTGATTTCGAAGCTAAACCCACGGAAAACTTTGGTTTGGGGATTGTGTGATCAAGTTTCCATTTAGATTCAAGTTCAACCGGGTGTTAAAAGTTTGTTTCGATTTGAGATCAACCCGATGTTAAAATCTCACAGGTTCTTGGTTATTCCGATATAAAACCTAGTTTCGGTTCATGAGCTTAATTCGGTGTTAAAAATTCTCTCATTTTCAAGATCAGCCAGTGCAAAATCTTAGTTTGAAGCTTGAAAACTACCAACTCCAATTTTCTTCTGGAAAGAAGACTAACCGCTTCGATCCATCATTTGGAAGGACGAATCACCACTTCTCTCTCGTGTTTAGTGTCTGGTTGGAAGCCAACCACAAACATCATTTTCCTTTTATAAGTGGATTTGAGAGTTCGACCTACTAAAAACTCTTAAGTTTTATTCGATACGCTCAAGATCAAATCTCTGGGATAGGACCAAGTCATTTTTTACGAAACCTGTATATTCCTGGTGTTTTCTCTCTTTTCTCAAATTTACTTTTTGCTTCTTACCAAGGCCCTATTGATGTTAATCAATCTGATTTACTTTGTAATGCAGATGCATGATTTGATCAATCCTAAAATCTGATGGAGACGAACAACATAAACGATTACTCCTAGGTACCTTGAGTATCTAGGAACACTTTCCTCTTATACCCGAGAGGCTTTTGAGATGGTTAACTTCCTTTGAGGTGGGATCACCTTCAAATTGGATGATCTTAGTGATTCCCACAGATAAACAAATAGGAAACAAGTTTAAAGGGTGCTATATTCCTTTATATGATTGTGTCTTTCAGAAGTTGGGCGTATAACTTCTATTAATTGTTTTTGAGAAAGAAGTACTGGATATCCTTCGTATTCCTCCCTCACAACCTCATTAGGTTGTTTGGGCATTTGTAAGGGTATACTAGTATTGGTATGTGTACCAGGGAGATGTGAGTTTATCCTCAAAGAACCTTGTATTCCACCTCTTTGAGGTCGACACTTTCTCCAAGAAGAACGTTGATTAATGTCTCGTTTCTCTTCATCGTGCTAACCACAAAGTCTTTGGCATTTACACTGACAACTGAAAAAGTTAAAGACTGACTACTTTCTAGCCACTCCCATTTCTCATCTTGCTCATGTTGAATTATGTATTGGGCTGACTCCTTCTTCATAGTCGGTTGTATGTCTCAATAAGAGGAGATGATTCTGGTCCCCATATCACTTTTTCAAAGGAGCCAAATCTTACGTTTGTTTCGTATGATTCCTTTACCGTTGTGGATAAGACCATGAAGACGAATTTGCTTTCCTTTTATGTTGTTGAGATATGTTGTTGGGATATCGCCAATGTGAGATCCCTTGAGAAAAAAAAGAAAGTCATTTGTACCTACTCTATTGTTTCATTTGTGGTATGTAAGCTTGTATTAATTCTTATTTATTGATTTGTTCCTCTTTTCAAATGCACTCAAAAAGGAAGAAACCCTCAATCGCATGTGTCGTGCATATATAGGATGGTGGAGCCACTTTTCCCACAAAAGAAATCCCCGTGATTGCGCTAACGCCCTTAAAAGGACGAAGCAAAAAGAACCATGAAAAAGGTGTCTAGGATGAGGCCAAAAAGGACCAAAGTAAGGCGACCATTCCGGGGGGGGGGGGGTCCCGCTAAAATGTCAAAGCAGCAGAGGTCCGCTTATGCTATATATTTGTTAGAAAGTGCATGAAGACTCTTCTCTTATATCCCTCTAAACTATTTAGTTGATTGCCTCAGACTATGGCAGAGATAAAGGATTATGTGTCTATCAAGGACTATACCCATGCTTGTATGCTCTCCAAAATAGCCAGGTCTAGCTTGTTGGCAGACTCGGCCTTTTAGGTGTTGCGCGAGGCTTTACTTATGACTCATTTTGCGAACGATCATAAATAATTTTTGGTCCCCGACACTTATTCTCAAGAGGTAAAGTCTTTGAAGGTTCGTTATACTCTTATAGGGGAAATTGCTAGTTTTGAAAAGGATTGTTCTAACTTGTGAAGTCGTCTAGACCAAATGTCTCTTTTCTTCGAGAAAGTGAACCTACATGGACCTCTTGCGTCATTGGTCTACTGTATTATGAGGTTATTCTAATATTGGTATGAGTACCAGGGAGACACAAGTTTAGCCTCCAAGAACCCTTTATTCCATCTCTTTGAGGTTAACACTCTCTCTAAGAAGGACATTGATTAATGTCACATTTCTCTCCATCGTGCTAATAACAATGTCTTTGGAATTTATAGTGACAACTGGAAACGTTAAAGTTTGATTACTTCCTAGCCACTCTGATTTCCCCTCTTGCTCATGTTGAATTTTGTATTGTTCTAACTCCTTCTTCATAGTCGGTTGTGTGTCTCAATTGGAGGATATGATTATGGTCCCCATATCACTTTTTCAAGGGAGCTAAATCTTACTTTTTTTTAATGATACCCTTACCGGTGTGGAGAAAACCATGAAGATGAATTTTCTTTCGTTTTATGTTGTTGAGATACGTTGCTAGGATATCGCTGATGCGAGATCCCCTGAGGAAAGAAAGAAAGTCATTGGTACCTACTTTATTCTTGTTTCAATTATGGTTTGTAAGCCTATATTAATTCTTATTTGTTAATTTATTCCTCTTTTCAAATGCACTTAAAAGGAAGAAAACCTCGGTCGCTCGTGTCGTGCATGTGCAAGGTGGTGGAACCACTTCTCCCATAAAAGAAATCCTTGTAGCTGCGTTGACGCCCTTAGAGGGCCGAAGCAAAAATAACCTTGAAAAAGTTGTCTTGAATGGGGGATAAGAAGGATCAGAGTAAGGAAACCATCTGGTGGGTCCCACTAAAAAGTCAAAGTAGCAGGGGTCCGCTTCTGCTATCTATTTGCTAGAAAGCAGGAAATACTCCTCTCCTATTTCCGCTAAACTGGTTGGTCGATTGCCTCAGACTTTGTCATAGATAAATGATTGTGTATTTGTCAAGGATTACACTAATGTCTTATGCTCTCCAAAATAACCAAGTCTAGCTTATTGCCGGAGTTAACCTTCTAGTTGTTGTGAGTGTCTTTGCTTGTGACTAATTTTGAGGACGATCATAAGGAACTTCTGGTCCCCGAATCTTCTTTTCTAGAGGCAGAGTCTTTGAAAGCTCTTTATACTCTTACAGGGACAAAAATTGCCATCTTTGAAAAGGATTATTCAGACTTATGCAATCGTCTAAACCAAGTGACTCATTTCTTGAATGAAGTGAACCCGCACTGACCTCTTGTATCATTGGTCTTCCATATTAAGGAACTTGAAGACATGCTCTAATAGGATAAGTTTGGTTATCATCAGGAAAAACTCATGTTGGAGGCTTCATCTTCAAGTGTTCAGGCAGTCATGACAGACCTTGAGGAAAAGAGGTAGTTCAATCTAATGAGTTAGAGGCTCTCGAAAAAGATCGATACGATTTAAACAAACATATGTTGGATCTCTCGAATGACAGTCTGAAGGAAATTCCCTTCCACAATGTTGTGAGTCAGCTAGATTTAGTTGTACATAACCTCCGAGATTTCAAGGGCTCTTTATAAATTAACATATTTCTTAAAAAAACAAGAAGAATTAGTTAATTTACAATAAACTATAATTAATATGAGTAAATTACACTCCACTCCTCTAAGATATACTCATATTACATTACTCTTCCCGCTTGTGTTAAACTATCCATTCTCCTATCGTTTTATGTAAAATAAAAACACTCACCTCTCCTGGTAGATAACCATATTACACTGAAGGTGTGAGAAAAACACAAGAAAAGGGGATTTAATTGAAGTTTTCACACTGAAGGTATGAAGGCCAATATTCTTTCATTGGTAACACTGTGAAACTTTCATTGTAGACGTTCATCACGTTAACAATCTTGTAAACATCAGATAGATAGTTGTACGAGTCCTGACGAGCATGCGCCATGCCGCAATTACATGTGAGCAAGGTACCCGAAAGGCCTGATACTTGCCACAATCACACCAACATCTGTCTAGTCTGGCAGCATATTCCAAAAAAGGCCTTCCTTCATTGTGATCAATTGTTTCCTTAACACTGAAATTTCTCCCATGACGGTCAAAGTTTGTGACTGAATGTATGCTAGCCTTGATAGTTTCATCTTTCATAACTTTCATTATGCATTGACTGTAAACTTGACCAGACATTAACATTGCATTCCATTTTTTCCTCTTGATGCAAATTGAGATGCCAACCTAAAATAGGTTGATCGTACCACTGTTGTTATTGGTAGGTTTCTAATTCCTTTGAAGACGTCATTCATGCATTCCACAAGATCTGTTGTCATTTGTCCCCAATGACATCCACCATCAAATGCCCTTGTCCACTGGAATGTTTTCCAACCACCTTCCTGCATCTGCATTTGACAATCTAATTTCGTCACGGTAGTATTGAAATGATGGTTGAGTTAAAGCATACCATGCATTCACAAGTTTTTTGCGAAGATTCTTGTATTTGATTGCACACATGAAGTTTTGCACGATATGCCTAATGCAATAGACATGGGTAGATGGAGGATTATGCCACCCGTTATCTTGGTTATTGTAAGCATTCTCAATAGTAGGATCCCTATCTGAAATCAAACAGAGATTGGCTTGTGGAGCAACATGTATTATGAGATTCTTAAGGAAGAAACTCCAAGCAGAAGCAGTCTCACCTTCTACTAGAGCAAAGGCAATGGGAAATACATTATTGTTGTTGTCTTGTGCAACTGCCATCAACAATGTACCCTTGTATTTCCCGTATAACCATGTTCCATCAATCTAAATAATAGGTTTGCAAAATGCAAAACCTTGGATGCATGGTTGAAATGCCCAGAATAGTCGGTGAAATATTACATTTCCCTCAACAACAGATCCATCTGGCCTACATGCCGGAACTGTCTGCATGATTACAACAGTCCCCGGTGTTTGTGTCTTTAGTTCCATAAAAATTGTGGTAATTCTTTGTAAGAATCCTCCCAATTTCCATACACATGTTCAATGACATTTGTTCTTGCAATCCACACATTCTTGTATGATGGAGTATAATTCTTTGTATGTACAATATGAGAAATTATTATACTCACCTTCACTAATGGTGAGATTCCCAAGGCATGTAGTCTGCACAACACAACTACGTATAGGTGAGATTCCCATACATGCAGAAGATTCCCTAGTTCTACAACGAGATTACGTATATGAACGAAAATAAACACTTATAATATTCCAAGGCTAGGTCGAGGATACGACCTGGTCTGATACCAATTGTAATACCCATATATAAAAGACATACATCAAAGCATATTTTTCATATATAAATTCAAGTTTTGTAATGAAATACAATAAGTTCTTAGTAACACATTGCATAAATATAGCCACTACAATATAAGGTACTAATACAAAAAGGCTATATATAATACAAGATGTTCACAAAAATAAAAGTCTAATAACTAGATCTGAAGATCTCAAAAGTCCACAACGGAAGAAAGCCATCAAACAAGCAAAGATAATCAAGTTGTCTTATCTTTACCCTTTGCGGAACTTGAAGTACCTGAAACAACAACATCAACATGGGGCGAGATAAAACATCTCAGTGAGTTCCCTATCTTAGAGTTCTCTCGGCTCTAAGGGTTCAATTTTATCATTCTCAAGTCTTTGACCACTTCTCATAAGAAACCAAAATAAAAATTGAACAAAGGTCATGCCTACTCTCGATGTAAAACTTGTGGAACATCTACCTCAAGCCTTTATGGATGCTTCCCGTGGGACTAAAGACAACCCACCTCGAGAATTACTCAAGACTTTACGGAGGACTCGATATAACACTCACTAAAGTCTTTACAGATGCTTCCCGTGGGACAAAGAATAACCCACCTCAAGACTTCTCGTGTAATCCCGAATATCACTTACCTCAAGTCTTTACGGATGCTTCCCGTGGGACTAAAAGCAACTCACCTAAAGACTTACTCAAGACCTTACGGATGACTCACAATATACACACCTAAGTCTTTACGGATGCTTCCCGTGGGACTCAATATCATCCACATCAAGGCTTACTCAAGACTTTACGGAGGTCCCAATGTAATAACTAACTCAAACCACTACCTACGTCTTACCAATGGTACCTCAAGCCTTTACGGATGCTTCTCGTGGAACACAAGGTAATCCACATCAAGACTTACTCAAGACTTTTTGGAGGACCTAGCGTAATACATGCCAACAATTCACACCGACCTAGGGTAGTCCTAAAATATCTCACAAGTTATACCTTTTATTTCCAATAACTCACACTTTCCCTAACTAATATAATTTCAGTTTATTTGAAAAGTCAGGTAAAAATAATATTTATCAGTATCATAAGATGGTACGTATTTTTAGCTTCAAAATGATATAAAGAACACTTAAATCGGATAACCGAGGAAAAAGTTATGAATTTTCATATTTTGGAACAAAATAATTTTTCCCAATACCTACAACGTTAACCGGTTAACGTCTGGGGTTAACCGGTTAACCAACCCAGAACCAGAATCCAAAAGCGCACAAACAACAACGTTAACCGGTTAACCAGAAACCAGAAGCAGTAAAAACACGTTTTCACAATAACAGAACCTTCCAAAATCAATTCAAATCATCACCAAACCTCTAAACAATCTCAACTAAGGTTCTTAAACCTAATGACAACATGCTCAAACATTTTTATCGATTTCTAACCGTTTAAACTTCTGATTCTAAGATTTTTCTATCAAAATCCTAAAATTCATAAACTCAAAACTCATTCAAAACTAAAACAAAAGTTCTTAACTATGAACCCACCTCTAGCAAGAATGATGGAGAAGATTGAGTGATGAATGGATAATGGAAGCTTCAAGGATCAAAAGTTCTCTTCTTCTTCTTCTTCTTCTTCTTCTTCAAGACCTCGTATTCTTCTTCTTTCTCTTCCTTTTCTTCTTTCCCTTTCTATGTTTCTATTATTAGGAAACAAAGAAAGAAAACTTAGGTTATAAGAGAAAAACCTATTTTCTCTCACAATGCGTCCAAATAGAGAGTATCAAAAAATGTATCTTAATCCACAATTTTATAAAACTTTCGAGTCAGCTAATATTAGTTAATATAAATAAGTCTCGCTGACTGCTCTAATTATTTTTGTTAAAATCTCTCCGAGCATCCCGAAACATTATGGATATCAAATAATATTATTCAAAACATTAAATAAATTACGGGGTATTACAGTGATCATGTCAAACTCTAATTCGGAATGCATCAAAACATCTCAGATCCCCCAATTGATCTTGGTCAATGACATCTAAAAAAAAGTCAACGACCAATGGAACCTTAGAGATTGGAAAAACTTTGCAAAATCCGAGTGTCGTAAATGGAGGAACCGTCACCAATATGTCTTGTGTGAACCAGTGACGACAACCCCGTCTATACCAATTAATACTTATATGGTTTGGTATAGATCGATTGCAACTGGTTTTCTATCTGAAGATAGATATCTACACGACCACGTCAGACTACTTATACACGAGAAGCTTCCATGTCTAACCAACAAGGAAACTATCAGTCTTGTTACTCACAACTTCCTACCCAACTAAATTACCGAGCTACACAAACACAAACCCAATTTACAAACATGCCAGACACCCAACCACAATACCAAGAGCGCCCCCTTACCATGTCCAACAAAATGATTTTTATCAAGATGCTCAAACATGACACCATAGCCGACACACACAAACATCACACCACAGCCGACAAACACAACCATCACAACCACCATATGACTTTCAAACACCACAACCATTTCAACCTTTCACCAACGAAGCCTTCACATCAATGTCCCATTTCAATCGTCCAGGTCGCACACCGATGACCCCATCATCACATCCAAACTACTATGGTCTGGGTCACGACCTCAATTACGACATGTCGTCCTTCAATACGCAAGACTTTGTAGAAATGACAGAATATCTGAGGGAGTATAATGATGTTCCGGATACCTCAACTCCACAAACACCTGGGGTGAATCAACAACAAGGGCAATGAGTGCAGCAAGTGAGGGTACCTAGGGGATGTGGAACCGGCGGACGATATGCCAACCCGACTGTGGTCATTAAATTATGTACTTTTAATTATAATTAATTATTAATATCATTTTATTTTTCATCTATTGTTATTTAATGAAAATTATGTATTATTATCAACTATTATTAATATCATTTTAAATTATGTATTTTTTAATGAAAAATTTGCAAATACACATGGTCTACAAATCAATTGGCGACCCTTCACAAGGGTAACACATAGTCGTCAATTAGAATGGAGACTGCATATTGTGTCTCCAAACTAATTGGTGACACCTCTTAATATGTATACACAATCGTCAATTCATCTAGAGACTGCTATCTAATTTTCAAAAAAGTGGGATAAATTGGGATTTTTTTAAAATGGGTTATTTGGGATTTTTTTTTTAAAAATAGGGTATTTATGTAAAAATTTCAAAATTATAATTAAGTTTTTTTATTAATATTATAAAACTATTAATAAATAATAAATTTGATATAATATATTATGTATTAAAAATTAATATTAAAAAGTAATAATGATTTTGCAACAAATGAATCATACAAATAAATTGATTAAATCTTTACAAAATATTTATTATCTAATAATAAATTAATATAATATATCATTAATATATATATATATATATATATATATTTCGATTCAGTTTGGATCAATTTTAAAAATCAATCTAGAATTGAATTCTAATCTAACGATTTTATAAAATAATCTTCAATTTCTTTTTAATTTTTAATATTTTCAAATTAGTTTACTATTTTGATATATATCCTATGAGACACGTTTCAGCCACGTCTTGATTTGTATGTAGCAGGAATCTAGTAGTGATAAAACCAAAAACCAAGTAAATGATCAGTACTTAGCAAACTTAATTAACGTGACTAAATCACATGGATTAAGTCAATAAACCACATAAATTCACCACTCCACAATATATTATCAACAACTAGTATAGTACAGTACCTTTTTAAATTAAAAATCATACATAAGAAAAAAATTAGTCAAGTGGGTAGAAACGGTAATAAAAACACAATCACCAACATCGATTCTCACACATCTCGTTCCTACCACTGCCAACACCACCAAACCAAACCCAAACATATTTGTTTTCATCAAAGAGACAATAAACAAAGCATGAAATAGACATGGTTGGTTGGTTGTTAACACTGTTAATTTCATTACGTTAATCTACTCTAATCAACATTAATTAATCACAACTAGCAGCACTAATCCATCTCCAACCTCTCCTTATTCTTTCTTAGCTGTATATGGTCCCTCCTTCTTTTGTCGTTTTCTTCACCTTATTACAAAAATCACACCCATAATAATAACTCATATTCATAAATGAATCAGCATTCATCTTAATATAAACCTTTCTCGCTTTCTCTCTCTTCTTCTTCTCTGCCTCATACATATTAATTACACTGTAGCTATAACTGTTGTTGATTTTTTTATTCTCTCTGTAAAATCCGTTTAAGAATGCCGGCGTGGTGGAGTAGAAAATCCTCAAAGAACAAACAAGAGCGTGATGGTAACGATAATGATGAAGAAGATGAAGAAGAACAATCACGCGCCGGCGGCGTTCTTCACTTCAATTTCATGAAATCGCCTATCAACGCGATTAGGAACGGTAACAACGGTGACAGTAAGAAGAGTAAGGTGAAGAAACAGAAGCCGAAGAGTTTTGATGAGGTTTTCAACCGGAATTCACCGAGGACTAGCAGGGAATTTGATGGCGGCGCCGCCACTGAAAAGAAAGGAGTGCCGTTGCCTCTTCCTGCTCACTGCGATCAGGCTTTGGGATCTCCTTCTGTTTCTGGCTCTAGTGTCAGTTCTTCTACCTCTTTTGATGATCATCCAATTTCGCCTCACTTTGTTTCTAATAACAGGTTTTTTTCTTCACTTTTTGTTTTGATTCTTCGTTTTTCAACCTAGTTTAGGTTTTTTTAATTATTGATTGATCTAGTATTAGGTTAATTGAAGATTTAGGGGTTCTTATTTCCTTTTCTAATTTCAATTATCCCTTTTAGAATTCCTCTATTGACTTATTTAGGGGAAATTGAAGTTGTTAGTTTTGATGAACGAATTTGTTAATTTTTAGATGATGATAGTATATGATTTTATATAGTTAGTATATGTAGTGTTAGTTTTCACTTGTTTTAGCAGTGATTACTATTTATGGAATGTTCGGTTTGTTTCTTCATTCAATCTAGTGCTTAATAAGTCCATGCCATTTGGTTGTGTAGAGGACAAGATGAGGTGAAGTTCAATGTGAGGTCAAGAAGTCCGGGTCCTGCGTCGAGAGGACCAACTAGCCCTACATCGCCTCTTCATCCAAGGTTGCAGGCTTTGAGTCTAGACTCACCGACTGGAAAGCAAGACGAGGGAAGGAGTCAATGTCATCCATTGCCTCTTCCGCCGGGTTCTCCTACTAGTCCTTCTTCTGCTCTTTCCAACACACGGTCAACTGGACCGTTTGAAAACACTACACCTAATCTGTCCAAGTGGAAGAAAGGAAAACTTCTAGGCCGGGGAACATTTGGGCATGTTTATCTTGGATTCAATAGGTAATTATATTGTTATTCTTTTTAGTCTTCTTTTGATTGAAATTTATTATCAATACTCTTTTGGGGTAATCTCAAACGGTCAAACAACTTATTATCATGTAAATGGATATTTTTCATTTGTTGAATATCTTAAGGAGTTAAGGTAGAATTATGGTTTCTGCTGCTGTCCGTATAATGTATTAGGAGGATATGATATGTTAAAATTATAAACTAAACATTAAAACGCAGCTTGTTAGATGTTATTGCCAATTAAAAATCCGAGGTTAAAATATGTTTCATAGCACTTCATTAGTCATAACCTTGTTTTATTCTCTCTCCAAATGTCAATTTAGGTCAAATTACTGAAACATTTTTTATGCTATTTTTATGCATCATAGTGAAAATGGACAAATGTGTGCAATAAAAGAAGTCAGGATTGGCTGTGATGATCAAAATTCAAAAGAGTGCCTCAAACAACTTAACCAGGTAAATAGTATTTTTATGAAGGTTTAAACATGATGCCTCAACAGATATACAGTATTTTTGCAGTTTACCTTTGCACATTTGGATTGAATTTTCTTTAATAAGTTCGATTGTAATTTACGGTAATGAAACATTCTCCATTTGATTGCAGGAGATAAATTTACTCAATAAGCTTTCACACCCAAACATTGTTCAATACCATGGGAGTGAACCGGTATGCTAAAATATTCCAAGTTTAGAATCGGTTAAGCCATGCATATACTTATTATAGCTTTGTCATACTCAAAACAGAAATTGAATAACGGCCATATATCTAATATGTATGCCATTTTTTCAGGGAGAGGAATCACTCTCAATTTATTTGGAGTATGTCTCTGGTGGTTCTATCCATAAATTACTTCAGGAATATGGACCGTTCAAGGAACCCGTTATTCAAAATTATACCAGGCAGATAGTCTCTGGGCTTGCATATCTACATGGAAGAAATACAGTACACAGGTAATTTGGCTATTCTTACTCAATTTATAATATGACATCTAAGCTAGTTTATTCTCATTCAATTTATCGTGGTTTTATTTTGGCAGGGATATCAAAGGGGCTAACATACTAGTTGATCCTAATGGTGAAATCAAATTAGCAGATTTTGGAATGGCTAAACATGTAAGTTCATCTGATTCTGTAAACAACAAATTGCTTCTAGCTCACTTCAAATGTAGTAATTGGCATTTGTTGTTTTTGGCACATAAAAATAGTTTAACTGCACTCATGATGTAGAATTAGTTGAGTTATTGAACTACACACTCTTGCTCAAGATTAAAAAGTTGCAAATCTACTAATTCTTAGTAGAAAATATCTCCCTCTCTCTCTCTCTCTCTTGGATGCACGAGAGCAAGCACACTTATGACTCTCATATATGATGGATGCATCGCACTTACACACAAAATTCCTCACTCTTCAGTGTTTTATGTTTTAGAATAGGATTTTACTGGTATGAAGAAAATATAATTTAGAGTGCTTAATAAATAATTTATGTTTAGAATGGTTTGTGAGTTGTGGTGAATTTTCTGAGATTTTATTTTTCTGGAACAGATAACTTCTGCCGCTTCAATGCTTTCATTCAAAGGAAGTCCGTACTGGATGGCACCTGAGGTGAGTTTATTTTTTCTCTTGAATCATGAAATCTCTTTCAATGTAAGCAGATTCTCCCCTCTTCTATCTCACCACAACTATTGTATTCCAATGTCTTTCTTAGGTTGTAATGAACACAAATGGCTATAGCCTTCCCGTTGATATATGGAGCTTGGGATGCACACTTATTGAAATGGCAGCGTCAAAGCCTCCGTGGAGTCAGTATGAAGGGGTAAGATATTGGATATTTCAGATCTAGCCCCGTATATGTATGATTCTGTTTGAAGAGTATGAAAGACTAAAATTGTTTTTATATTGTATTGACAGGTAGCTGCCATATTTAAAATTGGAAACAGCAAAGATATGCCTGAAATTCCTGAGCATCTGTCAAATGATGCGAAGAATTTCATTATGTTATGTTTACAGCGGGACCCATCAGCTCGCCCAACAGCCCAGAAATTACTAGAGCACCCCTTCATTAGAGATCAATCAGCAACAAGAGCTGCAACCAGAGATGTTTCCTCTTACATGTTTGATGGAATCCGAACACCGGTAAAGTATTTGACGTTATTTGTTTTCTTTTAAAACTTGCATACTTACTTACAAATCATGGTTATATAAATAATCATTATAAAGTATTGTGACGATAACCTGTCAGGACGGCAGCTTTTTATAGTACTAGGTTGCCCCTTTTTTTTTTTCCGCTGTCTCGAGGCTTGGTCAACTGAAGATGTTAGGAGTACATGATAACATGCATAATGAGAATATACAATTGCTTTGAGCATGATACTGAATATTGCTGAGCTGGATTGCACTTTCTAATTATTTGTCTGTTTTGCAGCCTGTTTTAGAGCCTCATTCCAATAGAAGAAGTATAACATCACTTGATGGGGACTATGCAACGAAGTCAGCTATTGCAGCTCCACGTGCAACAAGGAGTCCAAGGTAAAATATCCACCTGATGTTGAATATAACTTGGGCATTAATTTGCATTTTAATATATACTTAATCTTTTTTGTAGTATTTATTAGACTAACATCATTTGTGATTCCCTTATTCAGAGATCACACAAGAATGATCACATCTTTACCAGTATCTCCCTCTTCAAGTCCATTGCGACAGTATGGAGCAGATCATAGGAGCTGTTTCTATTCTCCTCCTCATCCATCTTACACAATAATGGGACAAAATAGTTACACTTTGAACGACACACCCTCTTATCCAGCGAGATCAAATGCAACATTTACTCCTGACCCTTGGCATGAAACATCTCGATACAAAGCCCATACACCACCTGGTGGATCTCCAAGAATGAGGTTCATTTGAGTTGATTGTAAATTCCAACAGGTTTTCCCAGCACGCGTTTGTTGTGGTTGCATTGCACTTCAATTTGGGCTCTCAGGCACAAAACTAAAAGATTCCGATCTATTATTTATATACATTAGAACCGAATCATACAAGAAATGAGGGGGCCTAAGCTCTGAGTGCATTGGACTGGGGAGACCTTGTTAGTTGTACCAATTTCTTGATTATTGTAAAGAAAATATACTGTGTTTGTAGTAACGCTCATGTTGTATATTGCTAGTTAATAATGACAGAAAAAAAAAATCACACCCACTCTTAATTTTATATTAGAAATTCTACTTGAGATTGGATACGTGTATGGTTTTGGCTTCAAGCCCGTCATCACATGGTCGTGAACAGAATTGACTTGATAGAGCCATTGTACCGGATGCCCAAAATATTTGAGCAATTTGTTGTTTTGATTATATGCATTATAGTTTAGCTTATTAGTTTTTAAATTGTATTGTACTACCGTAGATAGCGGATTATATGGTCTAAATGACGGTAGACTGTATTATCAATTCATAAAGTTTATAAAAGAAACAAGAATTCCTAAAGTACCTTTCTGCCGACAGAACAAATAATTGTGAAACTTTCGTGTTGCTATCTCATGCATAACGCTAAAAGAAATTATGTCAAAGGAGAGAAGATGGAATAATCTGAGAAGTTGACTTGGGAAGAGAAAATAATCGAGGTAGATAAAGAAATTAGGTGAGAGAGATGTAGAGAAATATTGTTAGGAATTATCAAAATAAAGTCAAGTTGAATGAACACACAAATTCTTAATCCTCAACCTTATATTTCTCTACATATCTTAACTTATTTTATTCATTATATTTTTCTAGCTTCATCACTTCCCTCTACATAGATCTTCTTTAAAAATAAAAAGAGAAAATAGTTAAATTTGAGTGATGATTACGCCTTTCGGCGTTTTGAAAAAATAAAATAAAAATAGAAGTGTATGCGGGTCAAGATAAACTAAAAAGTAAAAACCCAAATTATTAAGTAGCGTGAAAAATATTATATTGCACAAACATTATTTTAGTTCCAATTGATAAAATAAGTACCGTTTTTTTTCCTTCGTATTTGGTCAAATATTAGTTTTAACATGTGTTTAAGAATTACGGGATTTTCGCGGTTGGAGTTTAAAAGTCATTTGATTTGTAAGAGAAAAAATATGCGGTTTGATTTATTTTAAGAGATTAATTATTATGCATTATCGGTCTAAATTTTTTTACATCACTAATCAATCACTTATTTTAAATATAATTAAAATAAAAATCAAATATAATTTTGGATCTGACGGTTACCATACACTGACAGTGTAAAACTGCTTTACACTGTCCGTGTATTTCAATTGATTTTTAAAAGAATTTAATTGCTATACAATGACAGTGTAAAAAGTTTTACAGTGTCAATTTATTATCATAATCTGTTTGCATTACTTTATTTGTTTTTAAAATAAAAGTCAAAGTTGTTCCAACATCAACGACTATTACTAACTGACAGTGTAAAACTGTTTTACACTGTCAGTGCATTCCAATTAAATTCTTTTTAAAAATAAAATCAAACAAAATTAAATCAATGTATTTTAATTTGGTTCGGTTGATTCGATTTAAAAAATCTATAGAATTATACATGCATACATATAAATACAACATAATTTTGTGTTTAGTCATTCATATATCATTATTAAATAAAATTTTAATTGTCAAAATAAATTTATAATTTAATTATAAATATTGTTCTGGTTTTGCCACATGCTCATGCACCCGGCCCCATCTTCGAAAACCCGACTATTGCAAGGAAAAAACTCCTCGGATTGATCTGATCTGAGCATGTCCCATCTCTAGTCCGACCACCTCCAAGTGTAACATCTCGGATCCATCACAAGCGAACACTAAGGCTTCTGAAACATTTTTATGACTATTAAGCAGAAAATCCATCTGTCCAACGCATCCAACAATCGTTTGTATCTCATATATGTTAGTTAGTGAGTTAGTTATCCAACTTTTCTATATATGTGAATGTCATCATTTTAGCTAACCATTTTTCAATCACAATTTGAATATTCTCTCACTCCCATACTCACTTGAGCATTCAAATGCTAACCTTGTATACACATCCCCCGCTCCGTCGCATCTGAAGATCTCAATAATCGCAACTTTTGTGTCCGCATCTATTTTTGGTTTCGGTACAAAATAGTGGCGCCATTTGTGGGAACTGACTTCTAATTTCTGCATATTTCACGATTCCCTAATTCCAAGGGCATTGTTGGATATGTAATAATTCCTAAACAATCATGGATCTGTTATGCTCATGATTTGGTTATAAGCTACTCCAGTTGGTACTCATCTATCATCTATGTTTATGGTTTTGTTGCCATTAATAATATACGTGTCTCTTTTCTGCACCTGCTGGGTTGATACCCTATGATCTATTTCTTTCTGACCTTTGCCAAACTATGACAAAAAGGGGAAGTAGTGTATGTAGTGTGTTTTCTGAGTAACCTAACTAATAATTAGGTTTGTGAAGCATTGTTTAACTGATGTGTGCTTACATGCTGGAGCATATGCCTTGACTTCTGACCTTTGAGTATGTGTGAGTTGATCTACTTATTGTGTGTGAACTATGATGTTCTTATGATTTTTATGTAGTAGTAGTGATGTGTATGTAACACTACATTTTAAATTATTTAATCGTCGGTGTTATTTTGTTTGTTTGACTTTGTTTAGGGTGTGTGTAGTTGAACGCGTATGTGTGGTATTCTTAACAGAACTGGAGAAATTTGAGATGTCAGATTAATAGTGTAATATTGAACAATTAAATGGTATATTTAGTAATAAAATTGAAAAATGCAAAACCGAAGAAAAAATCACGACCGTTGTCAATAGACAATCAGAGAATAATACTATGTTAAAATTATTACAACACATACTATACTCTCAACAAACTCAAGTCCTCGGTACACCCACACCTTCCAAAACAATTATTTAACACCTCACAACACTCTAATATAAGAGTACAAGAGAACAAAGAAAGTCAAATACAAATTTAAAGTGTTTTTGACTAGTGCATCTTAGAATGAAGAATTTAAATTCTATATATAATCTTGTATTCCTTTTTCCGTCACAAAACTAAACGATGTGGGGCTTCAAAAAACTTGTATCCTATATATAGTCTTGAACTCTTTCTTCATTCACAAAATTAAGTGATGTGAGACTTTTCAACTAACCCCAACATAATGATCAATAAGATTTGGTAACATAATGTGATTCAGTTTGCTTTGATTAGGTTAGGGATGTCAACTTTCCCCATTAGTGGGGATCCCCGTTTGTGGCCCGAAAGATGGGGAATTTCCCCCCCTCGGGGACGGGGATGAGGAACAAAGTTCTCCCGAAGGTATTTTGGGGATGACAAACATATTCTCTGCCCCGTGGAGTTCCCGCCCCGCACTAGAATACCATAATATCGTAATTAATATATAATTTAACATTTATATGTAGGTTTATTTGTCTTTTCAAATAACTTGTTTTATAAACAAGTGTAAAACATATATGTAATGTTAGTAAAAGAGAGATCTAAACGATTATTTTAAATGATTTTAAGTTTCAAAATTTAAAATTCATGAATCTCAGGATTAAATGTTGTTAAAATAATATATTTATCGTAGAAGATTAGTTTATAAATTTATTGTGATTAATTTTTAATTTTTTTCCTATTAATTTATTTAAAAATAATAAATAAATATTTATGTTTATAGATCTCCGCATAAACCATTGAGATCCATAGGGACGAGGTTGGGGAGACAAAATCTCCTATGTCGGGATCCTGAGACGGGGACGGGGAGTAAATTCGAAGACAAAGATTAAGATGAAAATGTATCCCCATCCCACCACCATGTTCCATTAGCATCCCTAAATTCAATTTGTAAAATATAAATTGATAAGATTTCATTATAAAATGATCACATCTGAATCAAATATATATTTTTTATAATTTTAAATTTAATTTAATTCAATTAACGATTTTCTATTGAGTGAGTTTAATTCTAAACTCCTATACTCATGGATATACATTAAACCTTGAATATGTATTAGACAACAACATCAAAAATGCACAGATTAATTAAATCACATTATCATGATATCATCTTTTTGGATAAAGAAATACATTAAAAGTATTAGATATATGTTAGTTAATATATTAATTAAATTAATTGGTTACTCTCATTAATAAAACTTACTCTATTTTTAAATAAGTGGATGTCGACCGGGGATATATTTTTCAGTTTATACATTAATAAAACTTACTCTATTTTATCAGAAAAAGTAAATAGAATAATTGGAGTGATGCTTGTTGGTTAAGCAAATGCACGTTAATATTTTCTTGAAACATAAAGTGATACATACATTATACATATTACATACTGCATCGCCGACCTGCCTCAGATTCATTCCTTTTCATTCTTGATTGGTTGCTATGGATTCGACCTCGGGGAACCAAGAATTCGATTATTCCTTCAAACTATTGATGATTGGGGATTCTGGTGTTGGCAAAAGTAGTCTTCTTCTCAGATTCACCTCCGATGATTTTGAAGATCTCTCCCCCACCATTGGTCCGTTTTTTCTTCTTCCAAATTCATTCCTTTACTCTTACTCACACTTTGATTTTTGTCTCAGGCGTTGATTTTAAGGTCAAATATCTCACCATGGAGGGTAAAAAACTCAAGCTTGCAATCTGGGATACTGGTATATTATTCATTCTCTATTTATTTATTTAATTACTTCTCTATTTAGAGCCTAATTGTAGATTTGGTTATCATGCAAACTTTTTCATACACAACACCAGTACTTACACGACATCAGTAATAATTTGAAATAAATAAATAAATTGAATGTAATCGCATATGTCAGTCTCGTATTGGTGTCCGACACTGACACAGACACATACACATTTTTTTTTTTTTTTTTTCATTTTTCAGCAGTACTTGCCAATACCTTATCTTAATGAAATTGTAAGTGTTATTACTTATTACTGTATAATGCAGCTGGTCAGGAGAGATTTAGAACACTCACTAGTTCTTACTATAGAGGAGCCCAAGGAATTATTATGGGTAAGTTTCTTTTTTTCAGACTTCATTTTTCCAATTGCATATTTATTATTCTATACTGTTAAATACCTTGAATTTTGATGGAAACCTAGACCGATACTACTAGTAGATGAATAGTAGAATGGTATTCTGTGTTTGTCGATGATTATTAGGCCGTGGCAGAGTTGATATGTTCTTGTTAAGCTGGCACTACTAATGATATCTATTATGTGATTTGTTTTGAATTAGTTGTTTTCATAATAGGGTTAAGGCCAAAGTTTCTCTATTGTTTAAGTTTTTTATTTCTGCCTCGGAAAGTTAAAACACGTTGTTAGCTACTTACCTGCAAGTTAGTTCACTTCGGAATTTTTTGTTGTCATTTTTCTGACCTTTGCCGGGAATGTTTGGTGACCTGATGATGATTTTGATTATTGGAATACCATTACTATTTTTATTTCTATATCTGTTCATGTCAAGTTTTGTTTCTATTGATTTGGATCTTGTGAGAGTTGATATCATTTATGTGTGGAACACTAATTTGAATATCAGCAAGTAGATCCCAGAAACACCTTGTTTGTTAATTGTTAATGAATCGGTCTTTCATCTAATCGTTCTGTGGTATCCTACCTTGTTAAAATTGTGTGTATGTCAAAATTATAAACCATTTATTATTTTAATTTATTATGCTTTGAAATTCATCCTGGTTTAGAAAGAGTTTCAAAATTGTGTGTATGTCAATTTCCTACCTGGTTTAGAAAGGGTTTCAATCTGCTGTGCATTATTGTTTTTAAATGTGATGTTACTGAAGTTTTTATCTACTGAGATATTAAATTAGTGTGGAGTACATAGACTGCTTGTAAGATATCCATTTGCCATATTACATGTATTTCATTAATCCATGCAAAAACGAGTTGTCTTGGTCCAAGCAGGAATACATGGAATGCTTGTATTAAATAAATGTGCCTTATGACCAAACTGTATTTTCTTTGTTATTGATAATATTCTCTTCTAAAATGACTGCAATATCTCTATTAGATTCATTTTGTTGAATGATCTTTGGAGTTGGGAGATGTCCTTTTCTTTAAGTTGATGGGCGTTGAAAATTAGGTTTTGGATTAGCTGATTACCTGATATTTTGCTCCCAAAACTGATGCAGTTTATGACGTAACCCGGCGAGAAACATTTACAGATCTATCTGAAGTATGGGCAAAGGAAATAGACCTTTATTCGACAAATCAAGACTGCATGAAGATGCTTGTTGGAAACAAAGTAGATAAGGTATTTTTTAAGGAAGTTTATTGTCACATGCTGTCTCTTAATATTTATTTGGAATTCAATCTTAGAAAACTTTGGCACGTTAAATGGAACCATCAACGAGTTGCAACGTTCATTGTTCAGAAATGAAAACTCTAATTTTCGAGTAACCAAAAAAACATTTTGGAAGAAGAAAAATCACATTGAATAGAATTCAGGAAATACAAAATTCGCCGTTGCCGGGGATCGAACCCAGGTCACCCGCGTGACAGGCGGGAATACTTACCACTATACTACAACGACTTGTTGATGTTAAAATTCGTATTGAGATAGTCTAATACAAAATAAACGTACCAGTTTTTTATTTTATTAGTTCCTTTTAACTTTGGGTATATCAGCATTTGTTTCTAGTTCTGACTTCTGCATCATATCATAGCTTATTGTTGACATTTTTTTTCTTGCATTAAATTAGAGGACTTGACATGTGTTGGTTATATATGATGTTGTCTATTTTTCAGGAAGAGGATAGAGGCGTGACAAAGAAAGAAGGAATAGACTTTGCTAGGGAATATGGTTGCTTATTTATCGAATGCAGTGCTAAAACTCGAGTAAACGTGCAGCAATGTTTTGAAGAGCTTGTTATGAAGGTATGTTAAGCGATATATGTGCCCATTTATTTACAAATCTAACTTTGGTCAATAAGTGTGTGCAGCATAGATTAGCTGTGTGCCGCATAGTTTTGCTATGTGCATGCAAACTTGCATATTGAAGGCAGAAATGTTTAATTGAGAAAACAACACTGCAATATTGGGATAAGAGTGTTTTTTTATACAAGTTCAATGGCAGACGATAAATGAATTGAGATACGGTTGAATTCCTTTCTGTAATTTGTAATGAACAATATATGATGATGACTCAGGGATTTCTTTTCATTGGTTGTATGCAGATTCTTGATACACCTAGCCTCTTGGCCGAGGGATCTAAGGGGGTAAAAAAGAACATTTTTAAGGACAACCTACCCAAGTCTGATGCATCCACGAGTAGCTGTTGCTGATTTTAAGAAACTGTTTCATTCAGAAGCTGCAATTTAGTAATCACGGTCTCACAGAAAAGGGCACGCTGAATCCATTTTCATGGATTTCTAACATAATTTGCTGTTTATTTTAGCACAAGTGAAAGCCATTTTAAATTTGTAGGTTCCTGTTTTGTCTTGTATATGTAGATGCAATATAGTGATGATGGTTGTCCCCAATTTCTTGAGACTTTTGTTTTTCTTTAGTCACATTAATTTCATATCAAGATATGCAATTATTTTGTTTTTTAAATCACAGCAGATGATTCAAATCAAGTCAAATTGTATATAATAATGTCTTAGCAAAGCTGTGCTCCAACTGTTGATGTTGCAGAGCTTGAGCAACATAATAAAAGCAATCACTGAAGATATAATCAAATATAAGATTTGAACTTATTTGATAAGCTTGATATGAGGACATTTATTTGTTTCCATCTTAATGTATTGAAAATGACCAAAAGCATGTTAACTATCTATCTATCTAGGGCCCTGCTTGGATTAGCTAATTTTGCTTGTTTTTATTTACTAAGTACTAAACTCCCTATTGAAGTGTGGAAAATTATTGGATATAGAGGTATAATAAAAGTATGAGGTCAAAGCGTATGTTATGTCGCAGGAATGAAGAAGAAGCACCTTAGTTCCAATCTATAAAACCAAGGGGATATACAAAATTATGCAAATTATAGGGTGATACCATGAAATTTGGAAAGAGTGATTGAACGGAAATTAAGAAAAGAGACTCAAGTTTCTGAGAATTAATTTGATTTTATGTTTGGAAGGTCGACCATGAAAACGATTTATCTATTACGGCGTGTGATAGAACAGTATCGGATGAATCAATAAGTTCTGCACATAATTTTTATTGACTTGGAGAAGGTATATGATAAAGTGCCTAGAGAGATTTTGTGGAAAACCCTAGATAAGAGATTAGGACTATCCAAGATATGTATGAAGGGATAAAAATATAATCTTTGATAGAACATATTATAGCAAAAATTGATCCATATAACCGTGGGATAAAGTTTTGTTGTTGATATTATTGTTTAATCTAGTATCATTTAGACCTTTGTGATTAATAATTATTAAAAATAAAATTGTAATAGAAGAAAAAAAATATAATAAAATACTTTTTAAAACTTAAATCAAAATAAAAAGCCATTCTAATTCAAAGTAAAATTATATGAAAATATCACTAACCATGCAAAATGCAATTTTAGGCATTGGATATTTTATGAGGTATATAACAAAAAATATCTCATGCGAGAAATCAATCTATTAAAAGAAAAAGCATTCCTTGAACATTTGGTCACAATTGACAATTATGGTAGGTTCATGCTGCAGAGCAGCACCACCCATTTCCCATCTTCCATTGCCAAATCCCAAAACCAACAAAACACAGAACTTTCAGCACACCAAAGCATCATCTCTATCACCCCTTTCCATATCTCAGCTTCCAAACAGACGCTTGTTCCTTTTCTCCCTCCCCCTCTCTAGTTTCCTTCTCCTCCCTTTCCCTGCATTTTCTGAAGATGACAGTGTAATTACCACAGAATATGATCCAGTAACTCGTTCTGAAAGAGATGCCAGTGCTTTAATCTCACAGAGAGTTTCTAGAGGCGTTGAATTGTTGGAGAAAGGTAGGGAACTGCAAGCTCTCGGTGACTTCAATGGCGCTCTTCAATACTTTTCCCAGGTATCAATCATGCTCCTATTCTATCGTTTAATAATCTGTCAAATCTGTACTGTATTCATGCTACTTGTTTTTTCAGGTGATTGAAAGCTACAAAGACTTGGCATTCTCAGAGTATGCAAGGGTTGGGAGAGCACTGGCCCTATATGAAGTTGGTGACAGAGAAGAAGCAATTGCGGAGATGGAAGACGTTTCGATATCACTAAAGGGGTATCCAGGTATGAATATGTTCGCGTTTTCATTATAGAATCGCGCTTAAAATGGAAAATTCTCTTTATCTCTGATGCTATTTTGTTTTCTTGGAGCAGAAGTACATGCAGCCCTTGCAGCAGCGTTATACTCGGATAAGCATGCGGCGTTGCTTGCTGAAAACCAGTTTACAATTGCAACTCTGCTTGATCCTCACTTTACGGATCTTTCGTATGTTAGAGACACAAAGCATTGGCCTCCAAGTTTGATTAGTTCTCTGCAGGATTTCATTACACTATCTTAAAGCCTTACATGATTTTTATACTTATTGTTTAATCAATAGTTAAAGCTATATGAATTTTTTTTCAGGTTTGGACCTTTATTACAACTTCAAATGTAATAGTAAACAATATCTTATACCTTATTTGTTTTACATTTTTGTTCTCTACCTTAACTCTTGTGGTTCTGAAATGTAAATCAAGTGCTATAATTTTTTTGCTGTTGTCTTTGATGATGAATGGAAATGTATTTCTCAGAATTTAGTTTTTGTTTGGCTCAATTGTTATTCTACTATTGCAATAAAATTTTGATAAACTCCTTCAATATTTCCAATCACAATGGTAATGGTATCCTGACTCATGAGCCACGCATTATGTGACAAACAGCTCAGATTTCCTTCTTGATGGAGTCAACCTACCTGGTTCTAATCAGGTCCTTCTTGGCAATGGTCCAGCTACATCTATCATCATTGGACTTCAACTCCATCTATCAACTTTCTAACTTGTGATCAAGCTACTCATCATAATGATGTGGGATCCTCTCTGTACAATGTGTGGCATGACAAACTTGGACATCCTCATCAAGAAGCCTTGAAAACTACTCTTTTCTGTGCAACATCCCCATAAAAATAGCCTTGAATTGAGTAGTTCTTGTTGCCTAGAAAAAAATTCATAGACTTCTAGTTCTTTATCTCATTCAGTTTGGCACTCCCCTTTTGACATGTTATATGCTGCTGTAGGCCCCCCAGCTTCTATGCTTTCCACTTCAAGCTATAAATACTTACTCACTTGTGTGGATGCTTGCACTGAATACACTTGGGTTTATCCTAAATCAAATGTCCTGCTATTGTAGTGCAATTTAGTACCAAGATGAAAGCAGTAAAACAGATGGTGGTGGTGAGTAGCTCTCACCACTTTGTTTAGTACAAGAGGCATAGCTAACATGTTTGCTTGTCCTCACACACATCACCAAAATGGCTTAATGGAGCGCAAGCATAGACATGTGGTTGAAACATATCTCACCCTTCTTGCTCAAGCAGGGTTGCCTCTCAAACTTTGGGATTATGTTTGCCTAATTGTAGTTTATTTAATCAATAGAATGCCTACTGGTCTTTTAGACATGAAGTCTACATTCTTCATGCTATACAACTAATTACCTGAATACTCACCTAGCCATAAAGGTTATAAATGCCTTGCAACCGATGAAGGGATTTACATCTCAAAGGATTTTTTCCTTTCTTTAAGGGGAATTCTTATCTATCCACCTCAAAAAGTTGGGTAGAGTTACCCATAGAGTAATTTGCATTGGAAATCCATTGGAAATCTACAAAATTAAAACTCTTAAATAAATAGGTAAATACAATAAAATGATATGACATGATTTAATTGGTTGAATGTACATTACCCAACTTTTTTGGAGTGGGCAGAGAAGTTGTCTCCTTCTTCAATGTTAGGTTTCCTTACTCACAACTATTTCCTTCTTCTAATATGGTTTTGTTATTAGTCCAACCCTGTCATCCACACCCTCCAAATTTCCTATTAAAAATCTAAGTAAGCTAATCATATAAATTCTAAATATAAATTCTAAACCATTAGTTGAACCACATGTCCAACTCAACTTCATCCAACCCGCAACCCAAATTTCCACACCATAATTATCCCATTCTTCACCATTAACTAAACACTCTACATCATATATGTCCAATACGTCATCTACTTCAGATTCCCCTGAATCCAGTCACCACATTTCTCACACATCACCAACTCAGCAACCTACTCTAATTACTTCATCAAACAACTTGACCCTTCATCAACCACTCTGCCTATGTCTACCTTCTCTCGTTAGTCAAGCTAGTTACAGTTAAAGTTGTCCTCACCTTGGCAACATCTAGAAGGTGGTTTATCACTCAACATGAATAAATCACCAGACTTTGAGCACTTTGACAAGCAACTGGAGTGCAAACTCAACCAAGACATGTATGGCTTGAAACAAGCACCAAGGGCCGAGTATGAAAGGCTCGAGAGAGCTCTAAAAGGTCTTGGCTTTATTGATAGCAAGTGTGATCCTTCCTTATTCAAACTAATCACACCAACATATACCATTGTGATGCTTGTGAATATTGATGACAGAATTGTCACAGGCAATTCAAAGTCTCATATCAAGTCCCTAGTAGACACACTCAATGATCAATTTGATCTTAAACAATTGGGAAATCTAGAGTATTTCTTACGCATAAAGGTTAGTCACCAAATAGATGGGTCACTCATCCCTTCTCAAGCCAATACCTAAGAGATTTACTCGCAAAAGGACTACCAACACCTATGATCTCAAAATTGAAACTCGCATGGCATGGCTCTGACTATCCTATCTTAATGATCTCACTTTCTGTATTTCCATAGTAGGAGTAGTGCAGTATGCCATAACTACAAGACCTGGGATTAATTTTACAGTCAACAAAGCTTGTCATTTCTTGTCTCATACTCTATTAAGGCATTGGGTCGTAGGGAAAAAGGATCCTTAGATACCTAAAAGGCTCTTTGCATCATGGATTTTTACTTAAATTAACATTTACTCCCAGACTCTGATGATATAAAATCCACTTCTGGGTTATGCGTATATATATAGGACCTAATCTTATGTTATGGTGGTCCAAGAAACAATCTTTAGTAGCAAGGTCCAACTCAAAGGCGGAGTATATAAGTCTTGCCAACACAACCTCATGAGTCTTATGGATCGTGTTTCTCCTTGTAGAATTCGTACCTGCATCATTCCCATTTTGTTTAGTGACAACTTGAGCATTATTGCTCTCTCATAATCATGTCCCTTCATGCCAAGACAAAACATACAAAAATTGAAAAAAAAAATTCATGGAGAAAGTGATCAACAAGTGTAAAAGTACCGCAAATCCTTGTAACAGAAAAATATGTTGATGTATTGACCAAAGTAGTAATAGGTGCATAAACAACGTAGATTAATTAATCTACATAAACTCTTAAGTTTGATGTAAAAAGCTATTCCAAAGTGTAGAAGGAATGAATTCTCTTTCCTCTCGTATATTTCTTTTTTGTAATTAGGAAGAAATCACTACAACTCTGACAACAAAGATGTTGCTTCATTAAGTTATTTCTTGGGATGGTCTTGAGAAACCTTGATTGGAGGAAAAAGTAAAGAGTAGAAAATATACAGAAAACAATAAAATTGTGTTTACTAAAATTGTTGAGTAATTGTGAAGACTATCAACATATACATGGTCAAAGATGAGTTTTTTAACTTTAAAAAAAGAAGTTATTTATAAATGAAATCAACATGCTATTACTATAAAATCATTAAAACAAAGATATACAACAATAATCATAAAATCCTTAAAATGTTGGATCAGTTAGACTTCACTTCTCCACACATTTGTACGATTCATCACAATTTATAGTTGAGTAAATTTCAGCTAAGTAAAGCTATATCATGTATGTGAATGAATGCAAGAAACCACTATCATCTATTTTACTATTTCATTCTTCTTCTAAACTTCAATGAAAAAGTTGTCTTTCTAAAAAAAAAAAGAACACAAAAGTGTTTGCATAAATAACTACTGTATTAATCAATGAAAAACATCAAAATTCTATTTCTGCAAGTTCAATGGGTTTGCATCAAGTTGATAGTAAGTTTCAAGCCTCAAGAGAAAGGGTCGCAACACAAACAAGTTCAGTCTCAAAAAAGATAATCCATAAAAACAAAAAACTTAGGACTTATACAAAAACTTCATATTGAGACCCACAAATCTAGGAAAACTGCAACTCAGGTAGATTTCACATGTTGCAAAACAACGTTGTATGCTTCATGTTCCTCGCCAAAATCCTGCAAAATGGAAATAGTTAAGCATACATACATATGATGCTAACAGACTCCAAACATTTCCATTTCTAATGTGTAAGTCATACCTTGACAACCACACAGGAGCAACCAGTTACCTTCCTAGCTTTTCCTTCTGCATCAATCTTGCACAACTGCAAGAAGAAGAGACACAAATCAATACACAATAAATTGATAAACACCAAAAGCCTAAATAAAGACCATAACAATATCCAATTTTGATCATTGTAACAAAATTGATAATTTATGGCTAGCAAAGCAGAGGCACTCACACCAGCCCATTCTCCGAGGGTCTTTGCATTTGGAACTGTCAACAAACTAACATTGTGCTCAGCACAAAGAGCCTTGACCAACTTAACATAATCAGGTTGGTCGCAATCTTCAGCTAGAACACACAGCTGTGCGGTATGCTTTTCAATCACTTTAGCACTCTCATGAAGACCCCTTGCAAGACCACCATAAGCACGTGACTTTCTCAACACAAGCTGAACAGCAGTCATGATGTCCATTGGCTCCCCTGGAATTCCAGGTGCAGCAACAACGGGCTCGGCTGCAACAACGGGCTCTTCACTGAACAATCAAAAATTTCTAAACAGTAAGCAAATTACCAAAGAATCTCTCAAATGTAATTCAACATGGATTGTCACCCCACATTAAAAAAAGTCTATAAATAATCAAAGAATCTCGAAACCTAAGCCAGAGATGCATAAAGATCAAATCACAGATACTCAAAAATGTTCATCAGATCCAACTATCTCAATAAGCTGCTAACATTAGACTGAAACTACCGTATATACTTAATTCATCCTTAACAAAAAACTAAGTAGAATCTCATAAAAATTGAATACACGATTCAAGGAAATTAGGGCATACCCAGACATATTTGCTATTTGATTTCGAAGAGATTCTTCTTTCTTCCTGCACAAAATTAAACATAAACAAAACAATGAGAATTTCCCAACAAGAATTTCTCAACAGATGAATGGATGGGAACAGATAAAAAGGAAAAGAGTAACCTTGAATGATGCAGCCGAAATCACTAGGTTTTCTGGTGCGTATAAGAGAGAAAATGAAATTTATACATTTATAAAAGAGAACCCATAAACCCTACTTGGTATGAAAAGTCATAAGTGTCCCTGTTATTTTTATTCTCTAATTATTCTCTAATATAAAATCAAATAAAGTCTATTACATTTTTATATAAATAAATAAATAGAAATAAACAACTAATTTTTTAATATCTTTATCTCATAAAATAAAATATTATCCTTTTGCTTTTTCTTAAAATATGTATCACATTTTTTTAATAATAAATAATGAGAATGATATAATAAAAAAAATATAATCAAATAGTTTCTAATAATAAATAACAAGTATCAAATCATACTATCGTGAATCTGAATATATATATATATATATATATATATATATATATATATATATATATATATATATATATATATATATATATATATATATATATATATATATATATATATATATATATAAGTTGAAATTTGTTTAAAAATAAGAAGAAATATCTTTTATTAAGATTCGTGATTTTTTTAAGTGAAACTTACTTAACAAAAATAGTTTATACATTCTAACATTTGGTTAGAATTTTTTACTCAAATATTCCACATTTTCAAAAAAAAATTCCTAAATAATCCAATTTTTTAAAAAATAAAATCGTAAAGTACCACAGTTTTGAAAAAAAATCAATGCAGTCTCTGGATGAATTGGTGATTGTTTTGCTGGCTTATGAGGTATTGCCAATTGGTGGTTGTGATGGTTGTGTTTGGCGGTTGTGGTGTGATGTTTGTGTGTGTCGGCTATGGTGTAATGTTTGAGCGTTTTGGCTATGGTACGATGTTTGGGTGTTTTGGCTAAGGTTATATGCATTTTGGTGTCTTAATAATAGTCATTTTGTTGAACATGGTGTGGGGGACACTCTTTGTATTATGGTTGGGCATCTGGCAAGTTTGGATAATGGACTTGTGTGTTTGTCATTTTGTAATTAAGTTGGGTAGGGGTGTGAATAACAAGGTTGATAGTTTCCTCGTTGGTTAGACGTGGAAGCTTCATGTGTGTAAGTGGTCTGACGTGGGTCGTGTAGATACCCATCTTCAGAGAGAAAATCAGTTGCAACTGATCTATACCAAGCCATATAAGTATTAGTTGGTATAGACGGTGTTGCCATCACCGGTTCACGTAAGACATATTGGTGACGGTTCCTCCATTTACGACACTCAGTTTTTGCAAAGTCTTTCCAATTATTAAGGCCTCATTGGTCGTTGACTTTTTTTTAGATGCCATTGACCAAGATTAGTCGAGGGATCTGGGATGTTTTGATGCATTCCAAATTGTAGTTTAACACGGTTACATGTAGTGCATCTCTACAGTGGTGAATCTGATAATCGACACACATGCAGTCCAAACGGATGCGTCTTCATCTCTGACTTAGTGTTCATGTTCCATTCCGAGATATGGACGTCAAATGAAATGTACAAGAGAATATTATTAGATTATAAAAAAAGTTAGAATTAAAAATAAATTGATTAATTTAGTGACATTACATCTGCAGGCGTAAGGTGATCCAAGAGACTGTGGTATTGAATCAAAAATTTGCGAAAATCGTCTAGCTCGCTTAGCGAGCAAGTGAATCCTTGAGAGTTTTTCAACTCGAGAGTAGCTCGCTTAGCGAGACTTGTAACTTTTTGGAAAAATATTTTCTTTTCTTGAATGACTCGAAATGACTCATTTTGTTGTCTGGTGTTGCTATGACGTTGTTGTGAATTCTTGTCATGCTATAACATGCTAAATGTGTAGGAATTTATGATGAAATGATGTTTAGGTGATTATGATGTATCATGATGATATGTAGTAATGACGACATAAATAGGTAAAGTAGTAGATGTACGAATGACAAATTATGATGATTACATGTTGACTTATATGATGGTATGAGTTATGTGAATGATGCTACAATAATGATGCTATGTAGGAGTAAATAGAAGTTGTGAATAATTGATGTTTATATTTGCTAATTGACGAACATGTTGATAAGATGAATTATGATGATTGAGTGTGAAATGAAGTTATGAGGTTACATTATTATGTTTATGATTGTTATGTGATGATGAGCATATATTGATAGATTATATTACTGATATATAAATGTCTTATGAAGATTATGATGAATAATTACATGAATGTTGATGCAAGTGTTGATTATGATGATTATGTTGATGTTGTTGCATCATTGCATTCATGGCTTACTTATGATGATTGAGGCTTCAATCCCATTGAGTGGATTGGGGTGTTGTTGTTTATGTTGTGCTCCCTTGTGGAGGATAGATGGCCCAGTGTCCATCACATGTTGAAATCGGTACCACATGCATAATATGAAAATTTCATTTCATTCTTGGTGGCATAGCATGATGCATATGTGTTGAGTAAATGTTTGTTGAGTTTTTATGATGTGATAGGTGATGATTTATGATGTGTTGCTATTTGATGTATGTTGCATGATTATCTTTACTATATGTCGATTATATTGATTTGTGATTACTCACCTTGCTTGCCTTTGGTGATGGTCTATTATGTCATCCTGCAGATACTCAAGAATAGTTTGGTGCTTGGATGTAGTTGAAAGTAATGTTTATAAGTCGCTTATTAGTGATATGGAGTCTTGCTCTGATAGATGTAACATTGGGTGGGTCACGCTTGAGTGAACAATATGTTGTCTATTATGATGATTTTTTTTTGAGTTAATAGATGTTAGTTGTATTTATTGATGATAATTGACAATGACCTAAGGTCTTGGTATTTTGATGAAATAAATAAAGTTTTATGAAGTTATGATTCTGCTGCATAGTTTTGTTGATTATTGATTCAACAAAGAAAAATAAATATTCAAAATGTTTTGAAAAACCCGTTTGACGATGTAATAAAGGTTGTTAAGACGTTTTATGAAGAAAATGTGGCACCTTTCTAAGATGTACTCTGATTTAATTAAGTGATTGTTGTGTTGTATTTCGCGGGGTTAAAAGGGTGTTACATTCCGAGCCCACTCATTATTGACAATGAGTTCAACTTGAACAACAAATGATGAAGGAATTATGCACAGAGTTCAACATTGAGCACCATAATTCTTCTCCTTATCGGCCAAAGATGAACGACGCAGTGGAAGCCGCCAATAAAAACATTAAGAAAATTATCCAGAAGATGGTCGTAACATATAAAGACGGACACAAAATGCTCCCTTACACGCTTCATGGATATCGAACTTTCGTTCGCACTTCAACGGGGGAAACCCCTTTTTCACTAGTATATTATATGACATGAAATCAGTGCTCCCTATAGGAGTTGAGATCCTATCATTAAGGATATTGATGGAGGCCAAACTCACAGAAGCTGAGTGGTACCAAAGCAGATTCGACGAGCTCAATCTGATCGAAGAAAAGAGAATAATTGTCCTTTGTCATTGCCAGTTATATCAGTAACGGATGAAGAAAGCATTCGAAAAAAAAGTTCGACCTTGTGTCATCAAAGAAGGAGGCCTTAAGATTGGACAAGGCTATCTGCAATTTACAAGGGATGAAATTTCCGAACAAGGTAATATGCTATACTACATTGTCTCTCATATCTTCAAAGTAAATATTTGATAATAAGTTTTCTTAACCATTTTTCTAAACAATATCATTTTTCTAATTAAGCTCATCATCAATTTATCAATATTTTTTTCCTTAGTTTATTTATTCGCTGTCAATTTCTTTATTGATTATGTGAGGGATAAAAAGGTGAAAATGGTTAGGATTTTTTTAATTTACTTTTATAAAAATCTATGTTAATTCAATATGTTTTAATATAATTTAACCATTCAAATTATTTTAATATTAGTTTCTAAGTCAATAAAAAATTATATATTTTTAATGACATTTATATTAAATTATCTAAAATATAAATTACCTATGTACCAATGAGGGCGGACAGATCTTCTAATAGGTTTTCTACTGGTTTTAGTTAATCATGAATCCATAACAAGAACATGTCCTACATCTCAAGATGACTCTCAAAGTCTGGAACAAAAGAGTATTTGAAAATATAGATACACAAGTAAAGCATTAAATGAAAAGAGTAAAGGCCAAATTCTAATATGGACTCTAATGAGTCAAGGAAATAACTACATAAAATTCACTTATATTCACCTAAAAGAACATACTATTAAACAATGAAATTGTACATATGTATGTACATTTTGTACAAAAGCTGCAAAAGTAGACAATTGCTACCATGAAGACCCAATTCAAAATTGAAAAAAAAAATTTAGTTAAAACTACTTTCTCATCACACCAGAATACATAAACCAAAATCAAAATCAACACCTTTCTGTACTAAAAACAGATTGATGCCCCCTTGGTGAAGTAACAGATTGACTCCCCCTTGGTGGCATATAACTTGATTGATTTCCACCACCATATTCTTCATTCAACACAGGTGTTCCCAATCCATCTTCTAAACCAGCACCAACATATTGTTGAACCACCAAAACTGATGCAACCGTCGCGAAATCAGAAGATGCTAACAAATCACCAATTGCACCTAACTCAGGACATTCACTCCAATCAGTAAGTCCTGCTGTCAGTGGTGATATTACTCCTTGTCCTCTCCCAACTATAAATAGTCCAAAAACATCTCCCATTGACCTTATCGCTGCTACCGTTTCCTCGCCATTGTTCACAACTTTTTCTATATAAGCTATTGACTCGTCGTTTACATGACTCATCATAAACCAATGTAAGAATCTCTCGTCGAGTTGTTTATCGGTTTCTTGGTCTCCGTCTGTTTCGACGTCTACAACTCTTTGTTTGTCTGCATTACTGTTATGACTATTACTGCTTTCGCTCGTGGCCGTGTCTTCTCCAGGAACGAAACGCATTACGGTTAGGCTTATTCCGGAATGTTCCGACATTCTCCAACCGTAACTTAACGCTTCTCTATCGTCCGGTCCTCCGAAAAACAAAACTGCTATATGATGCGACATTTGATCGGCAACTAAACGGTTTGAACTGTTTAAGCCTCTATCTACTAGAATTCCAACTGAGCAAGGCGAATTCCCTAACACGTTTTGGTTAACCGTACGAAACGCCATGTTTGTTGCTTCCATTCCTCCGTCGACTGTTTGTTGTTTATGAAAAGGGATGATTATAAACGCGACGCGTTTTTCTTCGGCTAAACTGCATATATCTTCGTGCATTGTGGAGTAAGGGGAGATTGCTGTTAATGGTTGGACTGATACATGTTCCGCGTGTTGTTCGTAGTTATCGAAGGCGTTGATTATGTGATCCGATTGAGCTTCGGTTCTGTTAAGAGCAGTGTGATCTGTTTTTTTGGTTGTATGAACAATGAGTAACGCCGATGTTCGACCCGTGAGTTCAACCAAATGAAGCACATAGATACATATTGGTGATTTCTTTGTTGGATTTGAGGCTTCAAGGAGGTTTATCATTGTTGGAACATTTCTTGGGGTATGAATACACACTAGTACTCTAAACTCCGCATCTTTTTTCGACATTTGGATCGTTCTTCTTTTGTAAGATATCATCCCTCTTGATGGTCTATATATAACTGATATTGCAGGCACAATCATTCCAGTCATTAGTATTGTTATAACCACCATTGTCGCAAACGCTTCCTCATCCAAAACCTGAGACGAATTCGAATGCGTTAGTTTAGATTAAACAGATTGAACCCTGAACCAGCAGCTATACACATTGTAACGAATATGATAACAATAAATAAATACCTTTTGATCTCGACCGATGTTAAGAACAAGAATTTCAACAAGGCCTTTCGTGTTCATGAGCATGCCGAGAGCAGCACCTTCAGAAAGTGACATTTGATAACTAATAGAAACAATCAAAGTTCCAACAACTTTACCAATACAAGCCAAAATAACAAGAAGGACTATAACAGCCCATTTAGTAACACTGGTGATGAGACAGACATTGGTTTTCAATCCGCTAATTGCGAAAAAGAGAGGAAGCAAAAGGCCAGAAACAAAGTCCTCAAGCTTTTCAATAAGCGCGAAACCAAGTGGACCGGTTGGAATAATCAAACCGAACACAAAAGCACCAAAAACTGAATGTGTTCCAATAGCATCTGTGATGAAACCTGATATCATCACTCCTGCTAGAATCAAACATATATAGAAATCGCTAAACGATTCTCCTTCTGGTGTTTTCCTTATTATCCACATGATTATCGGTCTTACAACAAAAGCATTAAAGGCAACAAACGCAGCGCTCGACAAAACAACCATTACAGAAGCCAAAGAAATTCTTTCATCTTCTGCCAAAGCAATAGCTATAGCCAAAAGCATCCACGACAGAACATCGTTAATGATTGCAGCCGAAAGAGCAACCCTTCCCAACTCCGAGTTGATCAGTTTCAACTCTGCAAGGATCCTAGCAAGAACAGGAAATGCAGTGACAGAAAGAACAACACCAAGAATTAACACAAAAGCAGTTCCATTTGTGGCTTTCTCATTCTCTTTCATCAGAAAGATCGAAAATAGCGCTCCCGTTCCGAATGGTAACACCATACCAGAAACTGCTATGGTGAGTGATTTTTTACCCATCCTTCTTATTGCAGATGCATCCATCCCTACTCCAACCAAGAATAGAAAATACAAAAGACCAACATTCGCCATTGTTTCAATCACCATCACACTTCTTAGAGGAAAAACCGCATCAGCAAATGTTTTGTTTCTTCCAAGAACAGAAGGACCTAACACTACCCCTCCCTGCAACACACGACATAACAAATATATGTAACAAAAATATCTTAATGTAAATATGATTAATCTTCAACTTTTTACATTGACCCTGCATAGTACATAGATAGAAAAAACTAACCAAGATTTCAGCTATGACGCGTGGTTGGCGAATAGGCTTGAGTACGAAGACGAAGATTCGCGTGGCAACAACAACTAAAATAACTTGAAGGATGAAGAGAGGAAGAGCATAATCCAAAGGGTTATCTCCTTGCCATATCCCATTTGTTGTTATCATAGTTGGTGAATAGCACACCATTTCATCAGCAGTTAAGTTCTTTAAAATTGCCATTTTTTTTTCTCTCAATCCAATCACTTACTGTATATGTATATCTATATAGATCTATATTTTGTCATCACTTTCACTTCTTCTTATGTTTAATTCCATTGTATATGTTAGAGACTTTTTTGATTTGATTCAAAAAATGCATTGCCTTATTATAACACTAAGGCATAAACAAGTTGAATATTATGCATGCAATATTGTCAATAAATTTTGCATGGAAAAAGCAAAATTTGTGATTTGGGTGAGATCGATGAATTTGAAAGATGGAAATTGAGAGGATGTAAGAATGAGAAAAAAATCATTTGTGTTTTTTTCTTCTTGGGAGAGGAAAAGTAGATGTTGGTTTTGTTTTGGTGGTTGTCCACTTCAAATGGAAACTCTAGTTGATTTCTATGGCTTATGTGGTGCACATATGGATCTCTATTTTAAGAACAATTGATTAATGAATAGTGCTAGTAAATTAGTGGAGGCACAATAGGGAAGTGTATCTTAATTTGTAATCACTAATTCTTACCTGTGGGATTGGGATTCATTCCATTTGTTGTGTTATTATACATGTTTTAGAAAATTTATGATATATCAATAGTCTTTATACAATTGTGTCACATTGGCTTGATTATGAAGATATTTATTGAATTTAGAATTTGAATTCGAGTTATTATGATTTTTTCTTGCAAATATTTATTAAAAAAAGAAGAAGATATTAACAATAAAAAATCTAACTAACCATCACTCACATTTTGCCATATAGTAAAAAGTGAGATTAAATTAATTCTAATGTTATATCACTATTTGAAAATTAATGATGTAAAAGTAGTGACCCAATTAAACACCAAAATTAGAGTAAAATTATAAATGTAACTAAATTGGTCATTAAATAAAATTATAATTTCCAGTCTCAAATAATCATTTATATATATATATATATATATATATATATATATATATATATATATATATATATATATATATATATATATATATATATATATATATATATATATATATATATATATATATATATATATATATTAATTCCTAAAAAGATTCAGTGACCGGAATTTCGATCATTAATTTTTGTTTTGTTTTTTTCATTAAGTTATTTCCTGCCCAATTTTCTCCATTTTTTCTATTTTAATAAATAAAACATATATTTATATAAATAATTAAGTCATACATATTTATTAATTTAAATAACATATAACTTTAAGACAATTAATATTAGAATTTTTCTAAATAATATATACATTTTAAACAAATATTAAATAACTAAAACAAAATGGCCTAACCAACAACTTAAAAATAAAAGTACATCAGTTCTATTCTTGTTGGAGACAACTTTTATTTTATTTTAAGTTTTTTAAACTATAGAAAATGGTCATTAATTTTGGTCGTCAAATTCATCGTTAAAAGTTACTGTCTAGCATTTTTTCAATCGAAATTTGGTAGTCACATTATTAATTGCTAATCAATCGAAATTTGGTAGTCACATTATTAATCGCTAAACGTTATAGTGACCGATTTTTAGATTTTTGTGGTCTCTAATTTGGTCACTAAACATAAACTTTTTAACCGTGTATTTAGGAGAGGTTTATGTGTTTGGAATCATCAAACACTTTTTAAATGTATTAGACATTAGATTAACCTTAAATTATTAAGTTTATGAATTCTTTTATTTATAAAGTGTTTCATGCGAGACTTATACTCATTTGATATATCAATAATTTTCCACTCAAGTGTGAGTATGAATATGTTCCCTTCAAATTGAAGTATTTTTTATCCATATCTACTAGCACCGTCATTATTTGCACTCAACAAAACATATCGTCCGAACATTTAGTACATCTTAGTTAGGAAGACTTTTGATACAAAAAATCTCAATCAAACTAAATTCTAATACCATTGTTAGATTATGAGAGGATTCGGTGATCATCATATCTGATTTTCAACATTAGTTTAACATCACATATTAATCAAAAACCTTAAGATATGTTTATGTCTATGTTTGTCCTCTCTTGATACCACATGAGTGCTCCATAATGAATGCATTCAATCAGAGGATGGATCACCAATGTCTGAATATCCTAAACAAAATAAAGTGTATTTAAGTTAATGTTTCACACTAACTAATGTTGTAAATATTAGAAAACATAGATTTAGAATTGAGCTTGAATCAGAATAATCATCTACATGTTGGTATTCACCCGCAATATCACTTGCGTAATCAACAGTTAAGTGTTCATCATTGAATCATATATTTCATCATCATCAAGAATTGGAACAACTTTGAAAATCCATGTTGTTGGAGTAAAAAACACAAACCACATCTTAAAAAATGGTACAATATAAATTTAAGATATGACATAAGTGTTACAATTCATTTATGAAGTTAAAAAGTCACATAGTAGAGGTGAATGATCACATGTAGAACTTTGTGATGGTGGAAAAGTGTGATTCGCTTCATTAATTGTTGATACTAAACCAATTATTATATTAGGAGGCTATATTAATTCCATAAGATTACTTGAAATCATGATGCTATTTACCTACATTGATTTAGTAGCTAATGCAAACTTCCAAAAACAGTAAAGTTGAGTGTAACAGGTAGGAATATCAATTAATTATTATATTGAAGCTAATTAATTAATTATGTAGGCTTGTTTGATCAAGATCATCATCATCTAATGACATAAAAACTTCGTCTAGCCATGAGACCTCTGAGTCATTATCATCATCACTATAACAACAACTTGCACCTTGTTGTGACATCTTCTTTTCATACACTTTGCATAAAACCCATTTGCTCCAACTCTCATCCTGTCTCACACAATTATAAAGTTAATACAAATTCATTGATTTTTCTCTCTTTTTGAATAGGTAATTAACAAGTTAAACATAATTACTTACAAAATTTGGTCTTCCTTGAGATTCAGACTCAGAAATATGATACTCTTCCATTAACCAATTGGTTTCGGTTCCTTCACCAATGTGGAACACAAGAGATTTTTTTATTCCCAATTTATTTATAGGTTTTGCGACCCCAATTTCCTTCCAATATCCATGTTCAGTGCTTCTTTTTTCCTTCTCTTCGGTGAAAAAGTAGTGTTGATTTCCACTTGATAATGCTTTACCTGTATATATGGTCATTTATATCTAGATATATAAAACATGCATGCATAATTATAAATTTTTTGTTTTGGTTCTTTTTGGGGGTGTTATTAGACAACTATAAAAATACTATTATTTTAAGATGCTATTTAAATAGATTTTAGGATGAACTTTGCATACATTTTTGAAGGGTTATATATAAAAGTTATTTTAACATGTATCTCGAAGATATTTGATAGGTATTCTATTCATAGAAGTGTTAGATGAGTTTGGCTTGTTAGCCTTATCTCCCTAAGGTATATATATATATATATATATATATATATATATATATATATATATATATATATATATATATATATATATATATATATATATATATATATATATATATATATATATATATATATATATATATATAGTTTACTTGATAACAAATTAAACCTAATTGTCAACTTAACTGAATTACAACCAATATAATATAGTTTAATTAATCACATATGGAGTTGGATTGTGGAAACATATTTTCTCTTTTAGATATAGGATATTAATTGTTTCTTACTATATTATGAATAAATTGATTAGATTTATATCATTTCAAGTAAAATGGATTTTCCTCTTTGACTCTGATCCCGAAGTCACGTGTAATTGATTTGTTGATGGTGTTTATATAAAGACAGGGAATAGCCTGTGCATTTTTTTGGAATGACCCTTGAAAAGGAATGGCCCATTTAAAGTCATGTTTGATTGGTTTGATTATGGTGTTTCTAGAAAGATGAGGAATAGCCTAGACACTTTTATTTTTTAGAATGATCCTTGGATTGGATAACACCCCCTATGTAATATGGGCTTCTAGGTAGATGGCTCATGGATTACACCCCCGGTATGTAATATGGGCTTCTGGGTACATGGTTCATGGATTGTAATATGGGCTTCTGGATAGATGGCTCATGGATTTGGCATTTCAGGTGGAGACAAGATCTTTTCATTTTGAAGTTAGATTTGTCTAGTGATCTCTCGTAGTTTGTGGAATCAATTAATCCTTCCCAAGAGCGAGACACTTGGGATGTGATACAATGGTGAAGATGAAAACCTCCTTATACACAAAGTGGTGATGGATCATGGTGATACTATGTATTTTTTGTCAAAACCCATTAGAGTCGACCAATCATCTCATTGTCACTTGTGATGTGGCGACTTTTGTGTGGTAAATGATTTTTAGGAGGTTAAGTGTGATTTGGTGTTGTGTAAGGAGTTTTGTGTTGTGTTTGAGTAGTTTAAGTCTCTGGTTGTTAGGACTAAGGTTTCTCTTAGTTTGATCCTGACCTAACACTTTGTGTAAACTTTTTGAAAATCTTAAAATGATGCTATCTTTTTTGGTTGAACGCACACAATAGTGTAGATTTTTTGAAAATCTTAAAGTGATACTATCTTTTTTGGTTGGATGCACACAATTTGGTGAATATGATAATCTTATCTTCTTGAAAATTTCATTTTGTTAAGATTTATTATACCTCTTGTATCTTCCTTGAGTGGAAGACGGGTATTTTTCTTTGCATTAACTGATAAAGACTCGTGGTATTATTCTTTAGGATCGGGGTGTTAGTCAGTTATATGAGGATTTATTTGTAATTCGTTTGCTTTCTATTCGTTAGTGTATTTTGGTCTTTAGATCTTGGAAGTGGATATGTGGTTAAGTTCTTTTGGTTTATGTTTGTCTTTTTTATTGGTTTTGACTTTTATTTTTGTATTTTTGTTTTCTTTTCTTTTCCTACTTTTTCAACAATTTTTAAAACTCTTATGACCTTTCCAGAATTCCATAAACTTAAAAAAAAAAATACTTTTTAATATTTTGACTGTTTTGCTTTTCACTCGAATTTTAAATTATCATAATTCTTTTCATTAAAAGTTGAAGTGTCTATTAAGACAAAATTATTCTAAAACTCCTAACTTACAGACTTCTATAAACTTGAGAAATAATTGAGTATTTTATATTTTGACTATATTATTATTCGCCCGAATTTTAAATCATCATAATTCTTTTCCTTAAACATGGAAATGAGCTAAAACAAAAATAAAAAGAGACATCATAAACTTAATGTTTTTATTAGTATATACATGTAGGGAAATATGTAAGTTAGACAACCATTCGCTTCAAAAATTTCACGATTTCTATTAAAATATTTGTCGTGATTAAACATGAAATATTTTAAATAATTTATAGTTAAATAAAATCTCATAAATACAATATTTATTTATTTTTGCATAGTTAAACTCCGATTAATTTACCGTTTTAAGAACTTGAGAAATTGAAATTAAAAAATGAACAAATGATGAGATATACCGTATAGTTCCGAGGGATGATGTTGAGACAAGTTGAGTTGAGGTATGATGTTAGGATAATATGGTAGAGAAGCCTTGGAATAGAGAAAATGAAGAACTAGTTCTTCATCCGTTGGAGAAAAGTAAAACCCAGGTGGAAGCTTCACACTAGTTTTAGTCCCCATGATAGTTTGATTATGAATACCCATATTCACAGCTTATATATAGCAATATTTAGAGATTATGAAGAAAATCTGTGTTGCGTGGAATACCACTACAAGAAAGTGGGGCCAAGGAAGGAAGCCAACAATTGAAGCTAAGATCAAATTCATTATTGTTATCACTAATTAAGCTAACAAGGATTAAGCTTATCTGCAACATTAATGCATGATTCCTACTTTTCTTCTAACGGTTCATTATTTCCTTACCCGTTGGCCTATGCCTAGGTATAGCTTTGCATAATCCATGACAAGTAGGTTTTCCTTTGCATGGACATTCATATATAGGAAATCGACTTTTTTTTTAATAGTATATAGGGACACATTTTTTTAGCTACATTTATATTTGTATTTTAATACATTTATAAAGTTTCAAATTTATATTTATATTTAAATATATTTATACCATATCAAATAATTTTATCCGTACGGGAGTACGGGTATCTTATTAATTTTTATGGAATGTTAAACAATAAAAAAAAATATTATTATTTTATATTAATATAAATGCATTAATTATTTTATATTTTATGAATCTTGTTACATAGGGTCGGTTCAAGGGAAAGGCGTGGGTCTTTTACATTGGTTTAAAAAAAATTGAGAATTTCTTATTGCATCTAAATGTTTCTAATGCATCATGTGAATTTTCATGTATATCCTATTGATTCCGGATATACATCTCCAAACACATCTATTTCTAAATAAACGTTGACATATTTCGAAGATACATCTCCAGAACCATTTTAAACATTAAGAACATGCCATTTAGAAATCATTTACATTTGAATTGTTCTGGAGATGCATCTTCGGTATTGTTATGGAGATGCATCTTCAGTAATATTATGAAGATACATCTCCAAAGTGTATCAGAACATGTGTTTTTTGCTATAAGTTATGTATTTGTTTTTCAGATGAAGTATGAAACACGATCTAGAATAAAAAATAGACATATGATTGTTCATGTACTTGAACCACAGGGTACAGGGTTCGATTCCAACAGAAGGCATAAACTCTACTAGAGAGCAGGTAGAGAAGATCATGAGGTGGCAGTGTCGAGATCGCCTTGCGAGGGATCTGGGCTGTTACACCAGTCACTTTGTAGTCTTGAAGTCTTACTAGACGAGATTTAGTTATGTGAGTTCTCTAGCTTGTGTTAGACATACCCTATTCGACTTACACTATGTTGGGAATGTCAGGAACTGCTTCAACTTCGACTGGAATATCGATATATCTTCGACTTTGACATCATTACTTGCTTCTTCGAAATCATAGCTCATCAATGGCTTGTCAATTGCATCACTAGAATTCCAATCTTAGACAAAATTTTCATCAATCACAATATCTCAACTCGTCACAATATTCTGATTAATTGGATTGAACAACCTATATGCTTCAGTTTTGTGATATCCTACCAGAATCATATGTTCACTCTTGTCATAAAGCTTCCTTCTTCTCACATCAGGAACATGCTTGTAATAAATAGAGCCAAACACCTTCAGATGACTCACTGATGGTTCTTTTTCACACCACACTTCTTCAGCAACCTTGTTTTTCATCTTCTTGATAGGGCACTTGTTCATAATATAAACAACATTGGAAACAACTTCACCCTATAAGGATTTTGACAAATTCTTCTTCTTCGGCATGTATCTCGTCATGTCCATATGGTCATGTTTCTTCTTTATGTTATCCCATTATGTTGAGATGTGTAAGGAGGAGTTTCCTCGTGAACAATACCATGTTCTGCACAGAATTCTTCAAACATCTTGTTCGCAAAACCTTGATCTTTTTTTCACTCTGGTTTTTGACAAGTATTTTGAATCTCTTAAAGATTAAAAATACTTCGTCCTTTTTCTTGATCACATAGATCCAAGGCTTTCGACTATACTCATCGACAAATGAGACAAAATACATGTTTCCACCAATAATATGATCCTCAAACGGGACGTACATCTGAATGTACTACATCTAGTACGTAAGAGGATCTCATTTGCATAGTCGAAACAAAAGACTTTCTGGATTGCTTCCCTACTAAACAACTTTCTCATTGTTTGTCGGGAATCTCAAAACTTGGTATACCAATTACCATATCTTAAGTAATCAATTAATTGAGTGACCTAAAATTCAGATGGCCAAATCTTAAATGCCATAACCAACTGTAATTGTGCTCAACAACTATTTTTAAGCATTGTACCTTAGTTGAATCATTCATGATCTAAAATGTCTTATACTTCGACGAGGAGATTTTAAGACCAGATTATTCTGAGTTTCGAATAGTTCCAAGGCTTTATCTTTCATAACCACTGAGAAGCCTTTTTCGACCAGTTGTCCTACACTTAGCATGTTGTACTTCATTTCAAGTACATAGAGTACATTTTTTATCATAACTTTGACTTCATTGCTCCTTTGAATAATTGTGTCTCTAGTACCTTTTTCTTGCAACAAGCTATTATCAGTAAGTTTGACCTTGTTCTTTTTTTACGAGTCAAAATCCTCTAACCGTATTTTTTGATCAGTCATGTGATTCGAGCAGTCTGGGTCAAGGAACCAGATCTTGGATTCAACATGGTCATCTGCAACTGCAACCATAATCACCATATCTTTAGAATCATCTGAATCTTGGCATGCAAGGTTGGCTCCATCCTTCTTTCCTTTAGTCGCTCTTATGTTTTTATTGTACCAATAATTCTTGGCCAAGTGACCCCACTTTTTAAAATTATCGCATTGCACACCTATTTTTTCTCTTTGCCCTTCTGATAGGAGTTTCCTTCTCCTCTTTTCGAGGATTCAGAAGACATATCACCGACCTTATGCTTTTGAGAGTTCAACCAAGACTTGTTGCTTTGAGTCTTGTCTCCTTTGCCTTTGAAATTGTCGGAACCACTACACTTCTTCCAAGCTTGAGCCTGCGGTGCTTATATCGAATATTGACCAGTTTCCTTTCGACAATCCTAATCTCACGTGCCTCCAACGAACAACCCAAATATTCTTGTTTTAGGGTTTCAAGATTGTTGAATTCTTGAATAACTACTATAACGTGATCAAAGGGGTAAGTTAACGTACACATTACCTTATCAACTATAATCATATCAGTTAAGGTTTCACTAGAACCCTACATGAGATGGACGGAATTCTACACCTTCGACATATAGCCTGCAATTGTTTCATGTTCGCCCATCTACAATAAGTCATATTGTCCTCGCAAAGTCTGCAATTTAATGACTTTGACTTTCTCACCTCCTTTATAGTACTTGACAAGAATATCCCTTGCCTCCTTCGCCAATTCAGCATAAGAGATCTTGTCGAAATTCGTTGAATCTATCGCCGATTGAATGCTATACGTGACCTTGCAGTTTTTCTTATTCGTCTCCTTGTTCATGACTCTCTGAGCATCGGTTGCATTCTCAGCAAGCTCAGGGACGTCATTAGTAACCACTTCTCGGATTTCATAAAAGTCGGACATGGACTTCATTTGCTTGCTCCATCGGTTCTAATTTTTGTCGTCTAGAATTGGAAGAGAATTCATAATATTATTTGTACCATTCATCTTTGCAACGATTGATTAACACCCAACAATCCCGGAAACACAATCACCGACGTGACTTAGATTGGATAAGCCTAATATGCCAACTTATCAATACATTTCTGATCTAGAATGGAGGAATTAAGTTATGAGAAAATGAATAGCATTTTTTTAATATAAAAAGTCAAGTTGGTACGTGTTAGATTAACAAGGATTACGCTTTGCTGAAGAATAAAGTTGATGAGCTCACACGTCATGCTCATGCAGTTGTTAGTGGGTCACACTGTATCAATTTTATTGGCACATATACAAGTGTTTTGTTTCTGTTGATACAACATAGACAGGTGTTTTAGCTTCATCATTCATATTTTGGAACACATAAACCAACGGTGACTGTTCTGCTAGATGGGGAACACCTTTTCAATGGGAAGAAAAAAACATAAAACATGATTATTCAAAAATCATCTTCAAGGACCACAAGGTCTCTTGTGCAATGCTGCTCTGGATGAAATTTTAATGGTAGACAAAGTTGCTTGTCATGACAGGTTTTGATTTTCGACATTTCACAACACGAATAACGTGTCTTATCTGCATTGCTGATTCACCCTTTCTTGTTGGCTTTTCATGAAAAATGGTGAGATCACTTGTATTTTTGTTTAGCAATTTTTTTTCATAGATAAAAGACTTAATTCATATTATTAATAAAATAAATTATTAATACAAGTTGGAATATCAATAAAATTATGAAAACTAATAAGAGATGAAATCACCATTGTCAAGAATGAGTTCATAAAATAATGGGCTATTAAACATTTATATTTCTTGATAATCTCACTAAACTCTGACTAATTTTGTTATTGGCTATTCAGATTATCTCTAGCCACTTGTTGAATAATAGACCATAATCCCATTACTCCCAACACTCGATACTTTTTGTACAATAGAAGAGAAAGTGTTTATCATCTTCTAATTCTTTTCCACAAGTATCACAATAGATCGAGCATTGGATACCTTTATCTATCAACCGCTTTCTAGTTGGCACATAATTTCTACAAATATAGTTTTTTATGTGTGGAAGGGATTTTATTTTCTAAAGGAGCTGTTAATTCTCACGGATTATAAGATGATTTGTTTCAATTGCCTATTCTACACAATATCGATAGGGAGGGCGAACTGAATATATGTCTTTTTTTTCAAACTTTCACACTATTTTATCCACCTGAACAACTTCAAATAAAGGAGTTTTAAGAACTTTTTTCGCTTCTGCTTCTCCAATAAAATTATGACTCAAATTGGAATTCCATCGTTTATCATGTATATCCGTTAAATCAGAGAGTTTCAGCTTTTCTATTATCAGTATGAATGGCTAAGGATTCTCCAACAATGAACTATCATACAACCAATTGTGTCTCCAAATCGGCATAAATTCTACTTAAATACTTGATATTTGGGATAATTTTAATTGCAATTTAACCTTACTTTTTCAAAATAAAAAAGTTAAAAGTCAAATATCTTAAAATAAGTTGACTTTTAATTTATGTGTGATTTAAGCAACGAGTTGAATCTAGAAGTCGAATCATTATTCGTAAACTTAAAGTAAGTCGAATATTCATAAAGTTAAAATGACTCGAATTTAAACAGAAAATATTTATAACAAATTCGAATAGAGATTAAACGAAATCGACTTGAATCAATTCCGACCCTAATATCAATAATTCATAAACTTTGCAAGACCCACATAAAATGAAAATTTTAATGGTAGACAAAGTTGGCATGACAGGTTTTTATTTTCAACATCACAATTCACATGGAATGAACACATGTTTTATCTATAATAGTTGCTCACCATTTATTGTTGGCTCTTCATGCAAAAATGGTGGGGGTCATTATCAGATACAAAACTTATTGTTGGCTCTTCATGCAAAAATGATGGGGGTCATAATCAGATACAAAACTTAAAAATGTGGATTTTAGAAAGAGAAATTAAAAGAAATTAAAATGATCAAGGAATAAGGGAAACCAAGTGTAAACAATATTCATCATAATAAAATGTATCAGGGAGTAATTTTTAAATACTTGAAATAAACATCTAAATAACTTTTGGATGTATGAGGCTTTAAGACAAATATGATTCATTTTAAGATTTTAAGTTTAAATTCTGAAGTGGTTTTGGAATGAGAATATCCTTTGACTTAATAGCAATGAAATATAAGAAAATTAGTTTACTAATAAAGAATTTGTCATAATCTTTTAACAAAATAAATTTATATTGAAAAGTGTTATGGCAAGAGTGAAGGTCTTATTCAGTGACCACATCAATCTTGAATGATGGATTTGCTTCATCTATGTCACTATGTAACAAGTGGGACAATGCACACACAAAAAATATAGACATCAACTTGGGATGGAACCCACATAAAATGAAATTTTTGATAATGACAGGTTTTGAATTTCAACATCACAGGGAGTGGAGGTGTTTTATCCTCTGAATTGCTTGCTTAATTCTTTTTGTTGGCTCTTCATACAAAATATTTGGGTTATCAAATTCAGCTGCTAAGCTTTTGTCCCCAAGAAGAGCACGAAATGTGTCTGCCACTGAATATGAAAGAGACTTGAGATTATATCCTCCTTCCAAGAAAAATACACATCGACCACCACATAAGTCTTTTGCGAGTTGTTTAATACCGGACGCAAGCATGTAATATGTTCCTGTTGTTAGCTGAAGACTAGCTAGATGATCTAACACGTGGCCATCATACCTGACAAACAAAATTGCACGACATTCCAGACGTAAAAGCATTATTAGCAAGAATTTATGTGAACTAGCTCCTGAATGAAAACGCTAATCAAAATTTCATGTAGAATTCAGTTTTTAACTGTGCTTGAGAAATTGTTTATTCCATCTTTGCTTTGATGATAATGATTCAAAGAAAAACTCACCCTGCAGACACAAGAATGATGTCTGGCTTAAATCTTTGAGCACAAGGTACAATAACTTCATCGAACACAGTTCTGATAGCAGTATCACCTGAACCTCCAGGAAGAGGCAGGTTAAGTGTGGTTCCTTCACCGTCCCCAGATCCCACCTCATCAAATTTGCCGGTACCTGGATAGCTTCCATCCTGAGTAATTAAATTGAAGTTATTAAGTATAACAAGACTCAAATGTATTTTGCACACAAACAACTCATGTATCACATAATCTCCTTTTCCACATGGGACTATTATGAAAAACAGAACTTCGAAATGTTGAGTGCCTGGTTGTATTATCATTTTATATTTAGCACACTAATAATTGACATATTTACTCACATACTCTCCTACCCGGACCATTTTGGAAAAACAGAACTTTAAAATGTCGTAAGCCTGGTTATATTATCGTTTTGTATGCTGGTAGTGGTATGTGCTTAGTGTGGAGGGGGTAATGTTTTTTGAGTTTTATTCTATGCTAATAGGCAAGAATTTGGGGCAAGGAATAGAGACGCTAAGATACTTGATTAAATCTTCTCTAAGTAATGTCATTTATGAATGTTAGTTTATTTTGTCTGACTGTGAATGTTTTCCTGTACGGAGGGTTACTATTTTCTATGTACACTGAGTATATTAGAATATGATATATGCTTAAAGTTAAATCAAATATGAGGGAGATGTTGGGAAAATGAAGAAAATTATCTAACACTGAAAATTGAAGATGAGCTTTTACAAAATGCTGAGCTTGCAAAAGGAAGTGGGAAAGAAGTGAATTCTACGGAGAAGAGTGAGAATATAGAGGGGAAGAAGGGTAGAATGAGGAAAGAAATGGTTTGAGTAGAGAGCTTTGTGAAGTACACACAGACCACTCAGAATCCAGGATATTGAAGCCTCTACCTTTTTTCTTTTTTTCCCTTTTGTGAATGGTTTTTAAGAATGCCAATGAAGAAACACAAGAAAATATATTCAGAGCTATGAACAAAACTTGTAGCTTACTTGATGGAAGGAAAGGAAAAATACGTCGGGATCATCATAGAAAGCATCATTTGTTCCATTCCCATGATGAACATCAAAGTCAATTATAAACACGCGCTTCAGTCCATGAACACGCTGAGCATGACGAGCTGCAATGGCCACATTTCCAAAAATGCAAAATCCCATAGGTCCTTTTGGAACTGCGTGATGTCCGGGTGGTCTTATCAAAGCAAAACCAGTCGGTGGATCTTTCGTTATCTTTGAAGCTGCAACCTGAACATAAAATTGAAATTGAATAAAAGAAATTTCCATCAAAATAATGAGTACAATCTCTAGTTTTGTACAATTCTCGAAACATTTATGTCAAAGACCGACTATCCTAAAAGCATAAGCTATTAGGTGGAGGCCCTGGAATATTTTTATATCTCTGAAGATATTTGTGTCACAGAAAAAACCGTTTGGGATTGATGTTAGGCCAATATACATGACCTTTCACCTTGTGCTAAAATACAATTTAATTATGAAGAATAGAGCAGCAAGGAGCAAACTCTTGAACACTTGGTTATAGAGACATTGATACCATATTTCTAAAACTTAAGCTAAAAAGTACCTCAATAATTATTTTAAAATCTCCAACTTAGAATGTTTGACACTTAAAAAAGCCTAATAGGAACACAATTATTTTTCAAAATTTTGTTATATTGGCGACTCCCCACTGCCACCAAGCATTTTCAGTCGATATCTGGTTCTTTGAAACCAAAGACCCAAATTTCCAACTGAGAACAAAACAGTTTCCGTATACACATAGTTACTATAAGCAGATATATTAGATATGTTGTACATATCCATCTCCACTTACTTACCCCAACCCAAAACAAACACATATTATCATGAAGAGATGGACATGCAAGGTTGAGAGATCACCACTGAGTCAACTAACGCTAATCCAGCACCAGCTGCTACTATTGACTCCTGGAAGGTCTGCACAATGAATACCACAATAAGTATACAAAAACATGGAAACCAATATGATTAGTTCTAGATATTATAGATCGTAAATCTGATCTTGTCAAGCCTAATTCGAAGGTGTTGATGTTTCTAGATATTATAGATCCTAAATCCCCCAATGTCAAGTCTAATTCGAAGGTGTTGATGTTTCTAGATATTATAGATCCTAAATCTCCCAATGTCAAGTCTAATTCGAAGGTGTTGATGTTTCTAGATATTATAGATCGTAAATCCCCCAATGTCAAGTCTAATTCGAAGGTGTTGATGTTTCTATATATTATAGATCATAAATCCGATCTTGTCAAGCCTAACTTGACAATTGTATCTTCTACCACAACGAACTAATAAAAAGTTACGAGAATAGAATAACTTTCTGCTGACATTAAGCTTGGGAAAGCAAGAAAAAGCTTGTAGTACTAACAGTGGAAGTAGCATATGTTGGTCCAGAACCTTCAATGAGAATAAGTCCCTTCTCCAAAGCTTGATCCATAACCTGTAAAGATTCAAAAGAGGAAAAGTGTCAAACTTAAAAGCAAGAAGCCAATGTCATGGTAAAATTAGATTAATATACAAATAATGAAATGCTTAAGTAACACAAATTATACGGAACGGCTAGTGATGTGAAACTTTGAACTAGACAAGGATACTTAAGAAAAAAACTAGCCAGCTCTTAGAAGACATTAGTAGTGTTTAAGCATAACTACACTGAGCTTTGATGTTTTATCATCAATATGCACTAAATCATAATTAAAGCATGCATGAAGTAAAAGAATTGTCAGAAACTGATTCAAAAACATACATTATAGGAAAAACAGAGTTGATGGCCAATGGTTCAGACCCTAGAATTGTAGAAAAAATATAGGAAACTTTACTGCTAAAGCAGAGGACAAACAAGGAATCACCAGGTATTTAAGAGACCTCCGGAATAATTTTGCCTAAAATAACAAATTTGCTAAGCACAATTTATAAAGAATAATATATAATTATAAAATACCAAAATTTGCAAAACACAGCCTCTCACATACGAAATGAATGAAGCATGGAAATTTATTTAACGAAAAATGTTACCCCTTCAAGCCCATTAACATAGGCTCTTGCATGCACACTTGCAATGTCATTGGTCGAAGCAGGCTTAAAATGTTGAAGTTCAATGACCTCAGAGCCACGGAACTGAATCAATAAAAAAATGTTATTATGGAAATGAAAATATTTACGAATTAGAAAATTACTATTTAGCATCTCTAAAGTAAGGTTTAATCATAATACAGCAGGCCAAATTGTCCAGTTAAGTTTGTCTTTTCTAAGCAGTGTCTTTTTCTCAATGCAACAGTTGTTACCTTTGAATTGAGTTTCATATTTTCCAGAGCTTCCACAATTGCAGGAACTCTAAAATGTGATTCTGGATGAGACTCCTATCACAATATTTGGGGAAACCAACTTAGTGATTTCGAATTCAAAAGAAATAGCAGTATCAATGCAAATAGATGTTAAAAAATTGCTTATAACCTGGTTGTGGCCCATGGATGGGGCAACAGAATATATAACTCGAGCATTACTCAATTGCTGAATAGAAGGTAGAGAATCAGAAGAACCATTGGGAACATTGCTAGAACAGTTTATAGACGCCCCTAAACATTTCTTCACACCTCTGTAACTACGATTATTGCGGAAGCGTCTTGTTTTCAATTCACGTCCATTATAGCTGATTTTCCACCTGCTTACATGACGATCAACGAGAAAGAATGCGTTCCCTGATAAATCACACCGCAAGAGCAATTTCAGATTTTGTTAATGCTAAATTCGTTTAGCGTAGTAGCATGATTTTAGTTCTGATGTAGTATGCGGAATGCGAAATCGGCGTTAAAGTAAAATTGAGAGAGAGAGAGAGAGAGAGAGAGAGAGAGAGAGAGAGAGTACCATCGGAAGAAGGAGGAGAGCGAGGAAGGTTGTGGAGGTGCATGGCGGAGGAGAAGAGATGAGTGGCTTCACTCTGTTAATGAGGGGAAATTTCTGTTTTTTTTTTAAGGCGCGCAGAAATTATGTGGATTATCCAAAATGCAAAGAAATGGAAGGAGTAAATGTAAAATTAATTTTTTTATTCTCTTTTAGAAAGCTTTTAAATATTTATTAAAAAATTAAAAAATTGATTATGTCAAATTTTATTTATATTAATTATTTAATATCGATATTACAAATTAAATGGAATTTGATTGTAATTTGAATTGGTTTGTTAATGATATTGAACTGTTAGTGATTTTAATTGTTAGTGAATGTTGGCTAATGGAAATGAATTGCAATGTTAAGATTTTGTTAGAAATGTTTAACAGTTAGGATTTAACTGATAGTTGAAAATAATTAGTTGTTAGGTTAGTGAATTTGTCGGTTAGAGAAAATGTGTGTCGAAGTGTTAGCTTGAATTGGTTATGTGTTAAAGTGTGATCAAAGAGGTAACATTGGGGACTTAGTGTTGTTAATCGAATTAATTGATTGTTAGATAGTTAGAGAGTTTGTTGAATGTAATTGTTAATTGCTTGATCTGTTATTATGAGTTGTTGAATGTGATTGTTAATTGTTTGATCTGTTATTATGAATAACCTGAACCATGATTGAATTGTAGTTGTGCTAATCAGTTAGAATTAGTTATGATATTGGAAGTTAGGTGCCAAAAATGTTAGTTTTAATTGGAACTGTTATGAATGTTAGTTATGTTAGGAGGTTGAACGGTTAGCATGCTAGTTTAGGTTAGTTTAGAAAATGTTAGAAGTCAATGCTAGATGAACTAAATTGAGCTATGTAATATGTATGTGTGTCATTTTTTTTATTGCATAAGTTGATTTAAGGATGATGCAATGATTATGTATGTTGGAAATCTCTAAAATCTATGGAAATTTTCAATCAATCTTGATGAATAAGATTGTTGCACAACGGATAATAAAAGAAAAATTGAGAAGAGAAAGAGTTAGGGTTTAAGAAAGAAGAAGATGAATATTTTGCAGAGACCTCTCTGCCCACAAACTGTGGAAAAACTTTTATTTCACTTTGCAATTGCAAATATGTGAATACAATTGTCACGGTGAGAATCGGATATCAAGCTATTAAGTGAGCTTGTATCACAAATCATAAATGTTCACCACCGAACTTTAATTTATCCAAGGGAAGGGAAAAAGATCGAGAAACCTTAATAAATACGTTAAGCTAAAGACGAAGCTAAAAGCTAAGCAGTCAGAGATCAAAGGTACGAGGGTTGGTTATACCTAGGGAAGGTGGTAGCGTCCTAAGTATATGTAGTACTCTACGAAAACCTCTTGTTTTATCTATGTTTTGTGCTTAATTGTCTGCTAACTGAATGAGAACTAAAATGGGAAGAATGAAAAAGGTGGAAAAAGAAAAAATGTGGAAAAAAAAAGAAACAAATGAAAGATGAAGAAAATAAAAATGTGTTCGCCAAGGATAAACCTTGTGCCTACGTATTTTCTTGTACAATGGGAAAGTCAGAGCACTGTAGTTCGGAAAACTACGGGTAAAAGGGGGCTAAGAACTAAGTACGACAACAAAGATAGGTAAAGGAAGACAAAACACACGAGAGGTAAACATCTGACAATAAGTCGACGAAAACATCTTCTTTCCCTTGGATTAGGTAACCAGTATCAGAAACAAATAACAAGAGTATGCTCACGGTAAAACATCGTGGAGCAACAAGCACATCCACGGAAGAACATCGCGTAAAATGAAGCAAACACGACAAAACATTGTGAGAAATCGAACAAGCATCGTATAAGGAAGAACATTGTAAAGACAAAGTATTCACGACAAAAAAAACATCGTGTTAAGGGATGACAAAGATTAACAAAGTCACTGACCCATCAGACTGTTTGCCACGCGCGACAACTACTTGTCAGGTGTCAACTCCATCTAATGAATTTCTCTGCTCACAAACTGTGGAAAAACTTTTATTTCACTTTGAAATTGCAAATCTGGGAATACAATATTTTGGAATATTTACAAAATAAGGTTTACTCCATATTTATAGATTTAGGTTAGCTTGCTCCCCAAGCTAAAAGCCCAAAACTATAGTAGCCTAAAATACATATTTTAGAACTAAATCAAATATTTTATATTTAAATCAAATCTGACACAAGCAATTACACTTTCAACACACCACCTAATTCATTGTGTCTAAGATATCTACATTCATCATAGACCTTAACTTCTTGAATAATCTGACCAGCACTCCCTTCGTCATGATATATGCAATCTGATTCTCAGTTTATCAGTGTTCCATATTCATATTCCCTTTTGTTACCTGCTTTCGAAGATAATGGAACCTCATTTTGATGTGCTTGCTTCTGCCATGCGCTATCATATTCTTCGCCAGATTGATAGCTAACATGATGTCGATTTTCATGGTAATTGCTCCATGACTCTTTGTTGTAATCTCTTCGATCAAATTCACCATCCATGTTGTTTGACATGCACACAGAGAATCAGGTGTGTACTCTTCTTCGCATGATATCAATGCCACTATTGGCTCATTTCTCGAACTCCAAGCAACTGGTGCACCACCTAACATAAACACATATCCAGTTGTGGATTTTCGATCCTCAACATCACTACACCAACTTGAGTCAATGTATCCCAATATCTTGCGTTATTTTCCTTCATCAGTTGCAGAAAACAAAACGCCATAGTCGAGAACCTTCTAGATACCTTAGTATCCTCTTTGCCACTGCTAGGTGTGATACATTTGACCTTTGCATGAATCTACTCATCACACCAACAATGTATGCTAAGTCAGACCTTGTATGACAAAGGTATCAAAGTGACCCAATAAGTCTTATATATTGGGTTGGATCGACATCATCTTCATCTCAATCTTTCGACAGATGCAATCTGGGCTCAGCTAAAGTCGAAGTTGGGTTGCAATTTTGCATCTCAAATATCTTCAGTATTTCGCCTTCATATCTTTTTTGGTGCATCATCAAACCTCTACCACTCTTGTAGAAGTCGATGCCAAGGAAATATGAGAGATTTATCAAGTCTGACATTTCAAACTACTCACTCAGGTCACGTTTGAAATCTTCAATCTCCTTCTTGTAACTTCCTGTTATCAACATATCATCAACATAGAGACATGGTATAAGCAATTCATCATTGCTTCTTCTTACATATACTTCATGCTCATTTTTTCACTTCACAAATTCCTTCTCCCTTAGAAAGCCATTTGTTTTCTTGTTCCAAGCTTTTGGAGCTTGCTTAAGTCCATATAGGGCTTTGTGCAGCCTGTACACCTTTCTTTCTTCGCCTTGTTTCACAAACCTAACTAGTTGTGCAACATAAACTTCTTTGTCTAAGGGGCCATTGAGGAATGCACATTTCACGTCCATTTGACATGTGTGTGAATTATTCATGTTCGTTAGACCAACAACCAACCTGGTTGTTACGAACCTAGCAACCAGTGCAAAAACTTGGTCGAAGTCGATTCCTTCCTTCTGAAGAAATTCTTTTGCCATAAGTCTCTCCTTGTGTCGAGTCACTTCCCCTCTGGGATTCAGCTTTACCTTGTATACCCACTTCACATCAATTGCCTTTTTGCCTTGAGGCAATTCGATAAGTGACCAAATGTTTTTGACTTTGATTGACTTCATCTCCTCATTCATTTCTTTCATCCACTTTGAATCTTTCATTGCCTCAATTGCATTAACAGGTTCGACATATGCATAGAAAGCATAATGTATCAGCTCACCTTCTTTTTCAACCATATCATCTGATGTAATCACACATTCTTGCAACCTTGCAGGCATGTGTCTTGTTCCTTGAGGTCTTCTTGGGCTTGCTTCACCTCTAACTTCTTATCGTCAAACTTCTCTTTCGACTTCACTAGCTAGTTCTTCACATAAAATTCCTACTGAATATTTCTTGACATTTTCAGTCCAATCACACTTTTTAAGCTCATCTATGATCACGTCCCTGCTGATCACTACTTGCTTGTTCACTAGGTCGAACAACTTGTACCTTCAGTCTAATGATATCCTATCAGAATCATTTGACTAGACTTGTCATCAAGCTTTCTTTTCAATTGATCTGGCACATGTCTATGTGTTATAGATCCAAATACCTTCAGATGACACCAGACAAACATTCTTCTAGCGTAATTCCTTTCAGCTTCTTTGTCTGACATTTGTTCAAAATATATGTTGCAGTCGACACAACTTCTCTCCATAATTCTTTTGGTAGATGATTGCCTTTCAACATACTTTTTACCATGTTCATGATGGTTCAATTCTCCCTTTCTGCAATTCTATTCTGTTGTGGAGTGTAGGGTGGCACCACCTCATGCACAATCCCTTCTTTCACACATAATGCATCGAAATCTTTCAACACATACTCTCCACCACCATCATTCCTCATAATCTTGAGTTTTCAACCACTTTTTCTTTCAACTGTAGATTTAAACTTATCAAATACCTCGACCACTTCACTTTTCTTCTTAATTAGGTAAGTCCACAGTTTTTTACTAAAATCATCTATGAACGTGACAAAGTACCTGCTACCTCCAATCGAATCCACCTGGATAGGACCACAACCATCAGATTATATGACTTCCAGAATTTCCTTTGACTTGCTTCCTGCATCCTTGCTGAAGTTATTCTTGTGTTGCTTAGTTGATAACATTCTTCACACACTTCGTTTGGGATGTCGATTTCTAGCAATCCTGAAACCATATTTCTTCTCTTCAAATCTTTGATGTCTTTGAAATTGAGATGACCAAGTCTATATTGCCACATCCATTCGTCTCTGCTAGCTGTAGTTGCAAGGCATTTATGCTCCATCACATTAAGTTCGACCTTGAAGGTTCTATTTTGAGACATTGGAGCCTTTAAGATCAACCTTCCACTTGCGTCGATAAATCTCATCATCTTGTCTTTGAATGTCACCTTATAATTCTTTTCGACCAACTGCCTTATACTGAGCAAATTGCTCTTCATGCCTGGTATGTATAACACATTGGAAATTACTGGCCTTTTTTCATCCTTCCTCATAATCAGAACACCACTAATACCTTCAGCTGCTAGAGTATTATCATTTGCAAATTTCACCATGTTCTTCATTGAGGGATTCATGTTAACAAACCAATATTTCCTACCAGTTATGTGTGATGAGCATCCTAAGTCCAAGTACCATTGATCTTGGAATTTCTCTTCATATCTTGTTGTGACCATCAACAATATTTCTTTTTCTTCATGTTTCGCCAGCTTAGCGTCACTTTTTTTATTCTTCTGCTTTTCAGGATAATCACTAAAATAGTGACCATACTTCTGACAATTGTAACACTGAATATGACTTTTGTAAGGTTTTCGACCATCACATATTCATCTACCTACAACACCACCTCTTTGGTTTCCTCAGTTCCAGGGTTTTCTTTGATTCGACCAGCCTTCTTCTTGCTGATTTCAACCAATAGAATTATTGTAGCCTCCTCTTCCTTTGTTGTCGATCCACTTTCATTTGCCTTTCTTATCTATTACAGATTAAGCCTACAGAGCCACATCACTCTTCGACTTTCCTGTAACTCTTTCAGCCATTCTTCGTTCATGAGATTTAAGCGTCCCTTGAAGCTTTTGCTCTGTCAATCTTGACAAATATTTCGACTTTTCTATGGCTATTACCACGTGGTCGAACTTTGGAGCCAATGATCTCAAAATTTTTGAGACAACTATTTTGGTCATCAGCACTTCTCCACTGTCATACCCTAAATTTTGACCCTAAGATATGTATATCATTAGAAGAAATCCACTGACCAAAGGATTGTGCCAGATTGGTTTGAACAGTATCCCCGCAATGGATCAGGATTCCTGAGTCCCTCAGAGGATTCACGCAAAGGACCAATCATTAATACATAATATTTTCAACCTTTCAATCACTGTCAAAGGGTTAAGGAATCTCAAATGATGAGAAATATTTCAAAGACTGTACAAAAGTCTCAGTGATCTGGGTCTCGAGCCTTCACATTCACCAATTAGGGTTTCAGTTAACTGAGCCCTCTAGGTGAAATTTTTTATGGGAAAAGGATCCAAGGCCTCCACATATCATCAAGAATTTTTAAATGACCATGACAAGTCATTTACAAGTACAATGGATGCAGAGATCAAGGATTGCAAGATTAGGGTTTCACAATGCCCAAATTAGGGTTTCTAACTAATCAGGGAACCAAAAGTCAAAATTTTCATCTGGACAAGAGCCTATACCATAGGGAATGTTTTAAATAGCTCATATACATCATGGAAGTCCATTCATAAGGTCAAAATACCTCGGAGGATGTCCAGTCAAAAAATCAGAAATCTAGGGGTATCTAGTGTAATTTCCATATGGACCAAAAAGTCAAAGTTTGACTTTTTCACCCAAAATGATCCTCATGACCTATATTTAGAGAAAATATGGTCCATGAATGCACTTGATCACACAAAAAATACAAATTTGAAGATAACTTGTAAGAGGGGAAACCTTTAAAACTTAGAAAAAATTTCTAAGTTATGGAAAAACTGTTCAAGTACCCTACTCTCAAGCATCATAACTTGTGATCCAAGCATCAGATTTTGGTGAACCAAAGCTCAAATGAAATATCTCTTTACAAACTACAAATTACTCAACTAGGAGAAACTCCAATTCATTATGGATTTCAAGTTGAAGATAGATTAAAATCAAGAAAAATACTGATTTTCAACATTTAGAAAAAATCTACCTAAGTGTAAAATCAGCAAAACATCAAAACTTGGAGGGATTTCTCACCAAGTTCCAAACTGATTCAGATCCTTTTCAAAACACCAATATTGTTGCAAATGTTTCCAACAATTCAAAGAACCAATTGGCATGAAAAGATCTTGCTTGTACATGAAGAAATCATGGATCAAAATGAGCATATCAAGCTGTTTTGCAAAAATAGATTTTTCACAAACTTGTGAAATCTGATTTTTTGAATCAAAGTACAATGTCAAGTGTATTTAAGCATCTAAAAAATGATTATAACCCTGATCAAACCTGCAAATTCATGATTGCACCATGGAATTCACCAAAATGACATTCATAGAACTCAACATTATGCTTTTTGATCCAAGGGTCACAAAGCTCCAAAATGGCATATTCTTGGATCTCTTGTTCAACAAGCAATATATGGACACAATCTAAGCATCAAACTTTTGAGGAATGTGAATTTTGATGCTGCATAGCTGAGCTATTTGAGAATTCAATAATTTCACATGTAAGAGATATTTTTCATTAACCATGACTCACCATTGTGACATCATCACTTCAAATCTTGGAGGCCAAGTTTGTTCAACATATTTGCTTATATAAGGATACATCATTCCATCATAAAAATTACACCAAAGCCTCTGATCGCTAAGCTTTCTCTTCTTTGCTCTCAAAGACTCAAAACTAAATATTTTGAGCAATCACTTATGATTTTTGATTTTAAGCTAGCACAAGCTCAAACCAATTGCTCACACACATCACATATGATGTTTATGAGGTTTTCAAACACTTAGATCACCTCTGAAACACTCCCAATCCAGAATCACTCATAAAAACCTCAAAAAGTCCTTGGTTCTACAACTTGAAGATCCGAAGTTGATCCAGCCATTTGCAATCAAGTCCAAGTGTTCAAACACACTACATATGGTGTAGGGAAGCTGTCCAAATCATCACAACATCTCTGTAACACCTCCAGCTCGAAATCACAACTCCAGTTGCAAGCTCAAGTTCAGGTAAGCCTCAAACTTGGCAAATTCATGATCCATGCATATTTCCTCGCACTATCTTTTTGCCATATGTACATAATCATATTCTAAGTAATTCCCATTAATCAATTTCACAAAATCATCATCATGTAGAATTTCATGAGGCTCATGCCAAATTAGGGTTCTTCAGTGTTCATCACTGATTTTTCACTCCACACACAAAATAAATGAAATTAATTGGTACTAGTGTTTGTGGGATCAAAACGAGCAAAATTGATGTTTATTTCATTTCATCACATATTCAGTGAGATATGAGGGATTTTGGAAAATCCCCATTTTCTGGGCAACCTGAAGAACATGTGTGTGTTCTTGCCATGTTCTTGGCGCCCTTTTTCAAAAATTCAAATATTTGAATTTTGTGATTTTATTTAATTCAATCCAAAATTAATTTCTCTCTGATTATTTTGAGTTTTTGAATGATTCTTTTTTCATTAATTCTAAAAAAATGTTTAAATAGTTTATTCCATGAAAAAAATCTCAAAAAAAAAATATTTTTTAATATATTTATTATTTTCATAAAGAATTAATTTTATTTGTTTCTAAACATTTTAAAATTCATTTCTTTCACTTGATTTTTCAAACATAATTGATATTCAAGTTGTCTCATGGATAAAACATAATTTTTCTAACATTGATCCAAGGTTTCAACTTGCTTTTCATTAGTGTTTGAAATCTATCAAATATTTTAATATTTTAATTCAAATAAATATTCAAAATGTTCAAAAATTAGGGTTTTGACTTTCATACCCTCAAATTGACTTTTGTCACACTCATGGGCCTTTATTAAAGTGTAAGACCCATCCGCTTTTGAAAAATGAACCATTAGGGTTCATCTGATCCATTTTCAAAAACTCGACGTGATTGCCTTTTTTCACCGCATTAAGTTTTCATTTGTGAATCTTTTTCGGTGAATATCTTTACACATAACCATTGGTTTTCTAAAATGAATTTTAAAAATGTGTCATGAGGAACCCTTTGTGTTTATGACTCATTCTTTCTATTTTAAACTTTCTCCGGATTGTTTAAAACTCCGTCAGACTTCGTATAAGTCCTGAACCCACCAACCGTTTTTTAAACAATTTTCAATCTCTTATATAGAGATTATGGGCCCACTTGTTTACAAGTTCCATCTTCTTTTCATTTTTCATCTTTATGACTAGAGATATAATACACCAGCAACTAGACTGAGCTTCACTCCGGTGAACTGCTTTCTAGGCTGTAGGCAGCTTTTCGCATCCAAGTCCTACTCTGTGTATGAATTCATCAGATAATTAATCAAAAAAACAAATTTCATAGGCATCCTTATGTTTAAGCCCTTTTATTGGCTTATGAGCGATCTTTTCTCTTTCTAACTTCTCGTTGTTTTCTTAAGTTGTTGTGCTTGCTTAGAATAGAAATGTTTGCCAAAATTATCTTTCTTCACCTCATACTAAATCAAAGATAATAAAATACTTCTTAATGACAAAGAGAATACAACGTAAAAAACATTTGTAATCTTTCTCCCTCGGGATTTTGGGCCTCTGCTTCCCTGTGTAACCCCCGACTTCATTCTTAATAAAAAGAACTTAATAATACTCAAACCATAGAAAAAGACTTATTAAAAGATGTTAAACACATTTACTGACACTTTTATTCGTCTGCATGCATCTTTACTGCTTACATTTGCATCTCTGCTAGAATTTAAGTAATCGGGTTACTGTCACCAAACCTAACCTTTGAATATCTAGAACCAAACTAGAGCAAAACATAGCCTCCTATTGGGATTCATTCAAGGATCCCCAGGCCTCTTAAAGGTGCCTTCTCTCAGGCTTTGAAGTTACTCAGACTCCTTTTGGGCTTTATCCAAGGACCCGTGGGTCTCTTACATGTAACCTAGCCTCCTCTTGGGCTTAAACACAAGGACCCTCCAGGCTTCCTAAAAGCATAGGAACAAACCTTAGAATCAAACATATGTAGTAGTTTCCCTCTCCCTAATGGATGACCAAGCTAACATCCTTTTGGGCTTTGTACAATTGAATCCTCCCCATACAGAGGAATGCCTGATGACCTTCAAAACTTATATCAAACTAACAGATAAAACATTCTTCATACAGAATCAGTCTGCCAACCATTTTTAGCCTCCCATCTTAGGCTTCATATAAGATACAGATAAATCAATAGTCAGTCTCTCACAAATAAGCTTCACACATGGGCTTCTCAATCAGGACACAGATAAAACTTTCCCAACAGAGTCAGTTTTCATCCTTTAGCTTCAACCTTGGGATTCAATCAAGGCACATATAAATCAAATTTTCCCCTCTTTAGAGATGATAAATTCTCTCTACTGAGCACCTTTTGGCTTCAACATTGGGCTTCAATCAAAATCAATCATAGTCTTGGACTTTAACTAAGTGAAACAACATCAATATAGTCATAATCTTGGACTTTAACTAAGCACATTCCCAACAGTCATAACCTTGGACTTTAACTAAGCTAAATTCCCACTATATAGTCATAGTCTTGGACTTTAACTAAGCTAAACATCCCGCCTTTCTTGAGCTATGCAAATCAAGAGAACCCATTCAGCTTTCCTGAGCTATGCAATTCAGGTCAAACCATTCAGTCCTCCTTGAGCTATGCAATTCAGGGTACCCGTTCAGCCTTTCTTGAGTTATGTAAATCAAGATACCATTCAGCTTATGCCTTGAGTTATGCAATTCAAGCAACCAACCAGTTACAAACAACTGCTTTTCAGCTTCAATCCTGGGCTTTGATTAAGAAACAAACAAACTTTTCATCTTCAATATTGGGCTTTGATCAGGACACAAATCAAACTTTTGAGCATCAAACATAACGTGCTTTAACCAAGATACAAATCAACCGTTTCCTCCTAGCTATAGCCTTTTAGGAGGAATTACAATGCTCTGATCCCTCAATTTTCTTATTGGAGGTACGTAGGCGAAAGGCTCGTAAGATCTTTGTCAGCACACCTAACAAAAACAACAATTAGGTTTCTAAACCTAAGAAAAACATCAGAAAAAATTATGATGATATAGAAACACAAAAAACATCAACATCACCCTATCAATCAGCACTCATCATATACCTAGATCCATATAAAGAAACCCTCATCAATATCAAAAAGAACAAATTTGTAATGATCCCGAGTTTTGAAATAAGCTAAAGAATAACCCAAAACCATGTGGGCATCTGTTAAATAACAGTATGCAAAGTGGGGTGAGTTTAAGATATTTTTCCCTTCCATAACCAGTTTCACCAGAAAAAATAAGAAATCAGAAAGTAGCAAAAATGAGATAGTGATTAAAGACCACAAAAATTGAGCTACATCCCCATACTTTGATTTGATTCACAAGTTTCGTAACTCTTATGAATAAATCTGTAATGCTTTCACTTTCTTCCATCTGAAGCAATTCATAGGTTCTCTTGTGAGTTTGTAACCTCACCTTTTTCACCTTCTCTGCGCCTCCAAACGACTTCTCCGGAATTTCCCATGCTTTCTTTGCTGATTCTGCATACTAACCTTCTCTAAATTATTTAGATCAACAAATTGATGGATTATAAAGAGAGCTTTATAATCTTTCTTCTTTAATTCTTTGTGTACAACATTTTCTTGATCTTTTGCATTTTTCGCAAGTGTTACTCCTTCCTTCACAAGATCCCAAAGATCTTGATAACAAAAGACAACTTTAATCTGCTTGCACCAATTCTCACAATTATCTTTCTTGAGAATCGGAAGGTTTGTCGGAAAATGCCCATTTGGATGATTCATCGCCATCATGATTCTTACCCTTGAACCGCTCAAACCGAAGCTCTAGATACTAGATGTTGGAAATCTCCAAAACCTATGGAGAATTTAAACCAATCTTGATGAACAAGATTGTTACACAATGAATAATAAAAGAAAATTGAGACGATAAAGAGTTAGGGTTTAAGGAATAAGAAGATGGATATTCTACAGAGATCTCTCAGCCTACAAGTTGTGGAAAAACTTTTATTTCACTTTGCAAATGCAAATATGTGAATACAATGTTTTGAAATACTTACAAAATAAGGTTTACTACCTATTTATAGATTTAGGTTAGCTTGCTCCCCAAGCTAAAATCCCAAAACTAAAAGGCCCAAAATACCTATTTTGGAACTAAATCAAATTTATCTATTTTAGATTTAAATCAAATCAGACACAAGGAATTACACTGTCAAAAATGCCAAGTTTGGTTTGTGTATGGCTTGTGATTTTCATGACTTTGAATGGTTGGCTTGGTTATGATAATGTGTACATGTATGGTATGAATGTTGTTTTTGTACATTGTTGAAGGTGTGAGAAAAACACAAGTAATGGGGGATTGAATTGAGGTTTTCACTCTTGGCTACATTTTTCACTTTAATGAGTTGCGTCAAGCTATGCTATGCATGCGTTGCGGAAGCATAAAAGGATGTAAAACATAAAGCAAGAGTAAAGAACACACGATATATGCTGGTTCACTTGAGAGCTTTCCAAGCTAATCTAGTCCACCCGCAAAGGTGATTTCTCCTTAAATAAGGACTTAATCCACTATAACCAAATCATTATGATTACAATCGCACAACCGCACTATGGCTCACTCAATTAACCATTCAGAGATCCAATCAGATATAATGTTCACTGACCCAACAGAACCTCTGCCAGGATTTCCTATGCGACCTACAACCCTGACTAACTGAACAAAACCTATGTGACTTCCTAAGCGGAAACCTGTCATGACTAACTGCACAACACCACTTGTCGTGACTTCCTGCACGGCTTACAATTATGAATAATTGCACAACAACCTGTCGTGACTTCAGGCACCAGATCCAATTGTTCTGAGCTGCACCAGAACCTTATCCCCATAACATATCATCAAAACACATGGTTATAAGAATGCACTAGCAACTAATTTTGATGACATCCTAAAGTTTTGACCTTCACTCAATCCTTTAGGGAGATGGTTGTTTACAAAAGTTGTGCTTCTTAATAAGCAGATTGTAAACTCACTTAAGGACATCAGAAAAACCTAAATACACACTAAGAATATTACATTTTATTCTTGCTTCGTTGTGTGGTCTTCTGCTTCTTCAAGTTGCTTCTTCATTGAGCACTTGAAGGTTGAAGTCTTCTTCTTCAAAAGCTTTGCAAGCTTGTTGATCTTCGTTTGAGCACAAGAAGGACTTCTTTATATTGATTCAATTAAGAACATTATGGACAACAACCCATGTTCTTCTTCAATCCAATGATCAATTCATTAGTTGATTTGTAGTTGAAGCTTCCATGATCATCTTCATTGTCTTCTACGACTTTGCAAGTCTTCTGCAGCATATGAAGTTAAGCACACTGTGAATTCAAGATCTCTCTGCTTTCAACAAATTGTTGTCAAAGAGTAATCAGCTAGAAGAGTTGCATATTCAACTAAACTCTTTGTGGCTTGTTCCAATGTCATCTTTGTTTATAATCAACCTTATGTGATTGTATGACAACATCAACAACATGGTTCAAAGACCATTTGACAACTTGTTAGTGTGTTATAAATCAACTGTGAAGGTTATTTTGATTTCAACACCATAACACTAACAATTCTTTGTTGGATATCAGATTCTCAAGATAAGTGATAATCCACAACCAGGTTGTATTCCTATTCAAAATGCACAACCCCAAAGAGTGTGTTTTTCGTTGAGGTCCAACTACGAATCAACAACATCAACGCATGTGGTTATGCTTCCGTTAGGAACCGATAACATCATAAAACATGTGATGTTTTCCTTTTATATCCAAACATAAAACAGTCGTTACAACCCGATTCGGCTACCGAGGAATCTGTCACACAAGGAATTAAATAGTACAGCCACATATTGTCCTTTTCCACAATTCAAAGATAGTGGTGAGGTAGTGGGATAAAAAATTTTCATATTATGTACTATCCTTGCCAATTGTAACATTGTCATCTGAACTTCAGAGGCTTCTGATTATAAATCAATAAATGAATCATGAGCTAGGGACAATGATACTTGGGTCTTCACCGAACCTAAGTCTTTAGTCTTCAGAAGTTGTTAACATAGAACTACGTTCTTCAGGACTTCAACACTTGGCTTGAAACCCATGATCTTCATAGCTTCAAGTCTTAGAGCCTTCAGAACTTTGTTCACATAGAACATTGTCTTCAGAGTCTTTAGCACTTGGTTCTTCAGAACCTTAATCTTCAGAACTCGTAAGTGTTTAGAATATTTCAGGAACTTGGTCTTCAGATGTTAAGCCTTCAGAACTTCAAGTCATCAGAGTCTTCAGAACTTAGTTCTTCAGAAGATTAATTTCAGAAGCTTCGCTTCACTATCTGATCAGAACCACGTTCAGAAAAACATCCACAAGAGCATTTCCAACACAACTTCCACATCCTTGGATCTTTCTGATTGTGTTCAGATTCAGAAGCATACTTGCTTCTTCAACACACTTGGGACTAATGTTACACATAGTAACTTTGCGTATTAGCATTTGCATACCCATTCATAATGTTTGTTTGATCTTAATATATAATATTTATGATCTGCACTTTAACAAACATCAGAACATAAAAGTGTTCTTTTATAAATACTCTATTGTTTTCATCAAAACATAGAGATGGGATATAGAGACAACGCTTGTTCTTACAATCTTCCCCTTTTTGATGATGAAAAAACTATGTATTTTGATAAAAACATTTTATACAAGCAATCACCAAACGTAATAGGGTAATAATCGGGTAATCACCAGTGAAAACATATTCAGAGTTTTCAAGAAATAACTCCCACTGAATGTGTTATCCCCAAAAATTTATTAATGCTTGTTCGGAGTCTCCCCCTGATCCCAAGAATCGCAAAATACAAATTTTGAGTTGTTCAGATAGAGAATGATTACTTCCCTATACTCATTAGAGTCTGACTAGAACATAAGCTTCCATATTAGAACATTATTACTATTAGAACTCTGTGATTGTTCTTAGTCTGATACCAAATGCAATATCATTTCTTGGTCTATCATAACTTCATCATAGTTCTTTAAGTACAAAACATTATACTTCTAGAGTATCAGAGTTTGTCTTGACAGAACTTATTTCTTAGATCTTTATATCCAGATATTCAGGCAGATTTGAGACTTCTGATTAGCTCATTGTTCTGAAAAGCGTCATTGAATGTAGCCTTTGTCTTGACTGCTTTCAGGAAGACTTCTGCTTCAGATTTTTATGTTCTGAATATCATATTCTCAGACAATTTAGATATTCTGAACATTATGATACCAAAATCATGATAACTTTGACTTTCAGAAAGTTCTCAACTTCAGAATAGTAATGGGTCTATCTGATTATGAACATATGTTCACGAAGTGTACAACTTCAATTATATGAACAAAAATTTCTTAATAACTTAACATAGTTCTTACAAATAACTTGTTCTAAGAATGCCTAGTGAACTTGTTAAGTTCCTTGGATAAACAACAAACATCAAACGTTAGTGATAAACAGTTTATATTATTTGATTGGTTTGAGTTTGCATTCTTAAGGTTATATCAAAATCATATTTCCATTTCTCCCCCTTTTTGACATCATCAAAAAGTTAGAGCATCTTAGCGTTTTGAGCTTGTTAATATGATCATGATTATAATATTAATGCATATGAATGCTTAACAGTTAAGATTATGCAAGATTTGAGATTCTCATATATGAGCTACGCATAATGATTTAACAATATCAGATTAAACATTCTCATAAAATTAAGCAATTCATGACTAAAAAGAAATATCATTGATGTGAAATGAAATACAACTGACACTAATTGATAGACTGAATCAGCAGAAATACAACAGACACTCAGCGAGATAGCCGATAACCCTATTCTCTGTGATTAAATTTCAAAGAAAGATATTTACACCAGTTAGGATGGAGTTTCTCAGTCAATCCATCATGCATGCAGTAGGCAACTACACCTTTAATATCAAGAATCTAAGAAATAACTCTACAAAAAGGGATATAGATGTAAAAAGAATCCCTAGATACAAAGATGTCCGCTTCCAGGTGATTGTAGATGGATTGAGAGGCATATTTATTTTCATCTTAGAGATTAAGAAGAAAATGAGTAGCTCATCCTCTCTCGACAACTACCCTGCGTGTCTTACACTAGGTCTCAGGTTAGACAAAATGATCATATGCCGGAGTTTAGTGACAAGAGTAAGTAAGGGAGGATACAACATGCTTCCTGATGGCCTGTAGATGATTCGCACATGCTCAATGTAACGCTTTAATTTTACATTTATTTTTATGAAATAAATATTAATATTTTGATGGTATATTTGGATAAATTGGAGAGAAATGTTTTATGAGAATAATAATAATATAATAATGTATACTATTATAATATTGTTATTATTTAAATAAAATAAAATAAAAAGGGTTAGTTAGAGGTTTAAGGGGCAAAGGTGGAATTATTGTTTTATGTAAGTGGAATAAGGAATTCAGTTTTCACTATCATCGTGTTTTGACGAAGAACAGTGAGGTCTGGAGAAAGAGGAGAAGAAGGGCAAGGTCAGGATCGTAGATTATCAAAACCTGGATTGTGAAGAGCTCATCTCTATTCCGAGGTAAGGGGGGAGAATGAGTTCATAATTGGTGATTTAACACAATAAGAGTAATTGAGAGATCCTTCCTCCCTTAGGGTTCATATATATGAGGATTGAAATTATGAAATTGTGAGATATATATATATATATATATATATATATATATATATATATTATATATATATATATATATATATATATATATATATATATATATATATATATATATATGTTGATTATGAATTCTGAATTGTGTTTATGATTTGATGATAATCATCATGAGGATGGTTTGTTTATGAGATAATTTAGATGAATTGTTCTTGAGGGTGTGTTGTGTGAATTGAGGGTTGATTGTTATGGATAATAGGAAATTGTGAGGGATAAAGAATAATTATATTAATATTAGATTAGGTGAATACTTGATGTTAGGAGTGTTTCATAGCATAAAGTATTGAAATTGGATTGATATGGGGGTTAATATCAAGTTAAAATAAATTAGTTTTGGTTTGGAATGAGAGGGGAAGGAAAAGGAAGACTTTTGGAAAAATAGGAAAAATTCATGTAGCCACCTGACATGGACCGTGTCACCTGACACGGGTGGCCGTTTCAGTCCACTAGAAGGGGATGAAGAGAGGAAATTGAGAAAATGGGCATCGGTAAGTGTGACACGGGTTGTGTCACATGACACGGGCACCCGTGTCAGCCCACTGATAATAATAATTATTTTTGTTATTTTGAATGCGTGTCCAGAGCACCTGACACGGCCCGTGTCAGGGGACACGGGAGGCCGTGTCAGGCCTCTGTATTTTAAAAAACTGTGAGCTTTAATGCACTTTTGGTCCGTTCTTCTAGCCTAAGTTCCTATGAGTGTTCTAAGGCAATAACTTGAGGTTTAGTGTTAAATTATAGGACTTGATATCCAACTTTAATGAATGTAATTGTGAGACTTATATAAGTAGCATAAGTGATTAGTAATCTAATGAATTGTGGTTGTGAAATTATGTTATGCTTAACATGAATGATATAATGATGTGATTGACAACCGGTGGATCATATGGATCGTGAGGGCATGAATGTTCATGTGTGTTGTATTACGTGTATGTGATTGAGTCTGCATATGCATACACATTTGGTGGAATGATCATGTCTCAGTGGAGTGTAAGTGATCATTCAGATTCATTGAGAATCGTTGGTGCAGGGATAATTGTGTCTCGGTGGAGCGTAAGGGATACATCCGGGTTCGAATTAATGAACCATTGTTGAAAGTCGGTACCACACTGTTGCATTGTTACATTGTGTCAGTGAGTCACATTGCATATGTTTGTATGATTGATTGGTGTTAGTTGATGTGTTTAAGTTTATGATTATCCTTGATATGTTATTTGCACCGTTATGTTATGAAATTAATTCTCACCCCTTTGTTTGTTGTGGTGTCTGTGCTTCTTCGGAAGTGCAGATAATTCAGGTACTTAAGGAGTGCTTTGATGTTGAAGTCCATGTCCTAGGAGCTCTGATATGTAACGGGGATGGGGATTTTTATGACAACATTCCATCTAGTTTTTAATCAGCTTTCCTATAATAAGTGTTGAGTTAATGAATAACACTTTTTATTGAATTGTAAAGCCTTTGGGCATTTTGATGTTAAAACAATTATTTCTGCTACTTATTTTTGGAATAAATGAATTATGTTGGTAATTGATGTGACAGCTTACTTTAGTGATTAAACTCTGATTATTATGAAAAGTTATATAATATTGAAACTAGGGAAAAATGGGTGTTACAATTAGTATCAGAGCAGGTCGGTCCAACCGGCCAGATTGAGTCAGTCCTTAGAATAGGAGTCGTTGAGAGTCCTAACCTGTATTTGTTGTTGTATCAAAATGGCTGGAAGGAATGATGTTGCACTTGTTGCGGCTTTGCAAGCCATGGCGCAGACGGTTGAGAACGTCGTTCAGGTCGTTCAAGGAGGAGGTAATGCTCAGTCTCGTGCATTGGACCAGTTCAGGAGTAACAGGCCGCCTAAGTATGAAGGTGGAATTCTAGATCCAGAGGCTGTGCGGAAATGGTTGAAAGATGTGGAGAAGATTTTCAGAACAATGGGATGCTCTGATGATCAGAAGGTGAGGTTTGGTACTCACATGCTAGAGGGCGAAGCTGAAGTCTGGTGGGACAACAGTCGTAAACGGTTAGAAGCTGCGGATATTGCAATCACCTGGGCTGTATTTCGTAGAGAATTTTTGGAGAAGTACTTCCCTGAAGACGTCCATAGTGCTAAGGAGGTGGAGTTCTTGGAACTCAAGCAAGGTAATATGACGGTGGTGGAGTATGCCGCCAAGTTTGAGGAGTTGGTGAAATATTGTGCACACTATAATATTGAAGAGGCTATGACTTCCAAATGCCTGAAGTATGAGAATGGACTGCGTCCTGAAATTAAGTTGGGTATTGCTTGCCAGAAGATCAGGAACTATCCAGAATTGGTAAGCAGAAGCCGAATTTATGATAATGACAACAAGGCTAGAATTTCATACTATAAGGTTGTGAATGAAAAGAAAGGAAAGCAGAGATTTGGTGGTACTCCTTATAGTGCTCCAGCTGATAAAGGAAAGCAAAAGGCTAATGCTGAGAAGAAGCCAAGTTTGGGAGGAGGTATTCCCGGCGTGCTCAAATGCTACAGATGCCACAGTATGGGTCATCGTGACAATGATTGTCTTAATGAAGAGAATAAGTGCTTCAAGTGTGGGAGGTCGGGTCACATGGCGGCTAATTGTAAGGTGAATGTTCCTACTTGTTATAATTATGGAGAGCAGGGCCATATCAACACCAATTTCCAGAAACCTAAGAAGTAGCAATCCGGTGGAAAAGTGTTTGCATTAGTGGGAGCTCAGCCTACTGGTGAAGACCGATTGGTCAAAGGTACTTGCTATATCGATAATACTCCTTTATTTGTGATTATTGATACGGGTGCAACACACTCGTTTATTTCTTTGGAATGTGTGAAGAGGATATGATTGGAGCCTTCTCAATTGAGTCGAGGGATGGTAATCGATACTCCATCTATAGGTTCCGTGACTACTACCTTAGTATGTCGTGATTGTGTTTTGACAATATCTGATAAAAAGTTTAGAGTGGATCTTATATGCCTGCCACTCAGTAATCTTGATGTAATTTTGGGTATGAACTGGTTGGAGTCCAACCGAGTTTATATCGATTGTTTTAGGAAAAGATTTTTGTTCCTAACTCCTGAGGAGGAAAGTTTGGCCAGTTCAGTTTCGGCTAAAGAACTGAGAACCTTTTTGGAAGACGAAGCGAAGATGTTTGTTGTGTTTGCTTCGTTATCGGTTGAAGGGAAGGTTGTTGTTGAAGAGCTGCCAGTGGTGAATGAATTTCTTGAAGTATTTCCAAGTGATATTTCAGAGCTGCCTCCGACGCGTGAGGTGGATTTTACTATTGATTTGATTCCTGGTACTAGGCCTATTTCTATGGCACTATACAGGATGTCTGCTGCTGAGTTAGCTGAGTTGAAATCTCAGATTGGTGATTTTCTTGACAAGAAGTTCATTCGACCTAGTGTATCATCGTGGGGTACACCAGTACTTTTGGTCAAAAAGAAAGATGGTAGTATGCGTCTGTGTATTGACTACCGGCAACTGAATAAGGTTACTATTAAAAACAAGTATCCACTCCCAAGGATTGATGACTTGATGGATCAACTTGTGGGAGCTTGTGTTTTTAGTAAAATTGACTTGAGGTCGAGATACCATCAAATAAGAGTGAAAGAGGAAGATATTCATAAGACGACATTTAGAACTCGATACGACCATTACGAATATGCAGTGATGCCTTTCGGAGTGTCTAACGCGCCAGGAGTGTTCATGGAGTATATGAACCGAATATTTCATTCTTATTTGAATCAATTTATCGTAGTATTTATTGATGATATACTGATATATTCGAAGTCTGAAGAAGACCATGCGAAACATTTGAGAATTGCATTGCAGGTACTGAAGGATAACAAATTATTTGCCAAGTTCTCCAAATATGAATTTTGGTTGAAGACGGTAAGCTTTTTGGGACATGTGATATCTGGTGATGGTATAGAAGTGGACCCTTCTAAGGTCAGTTTTGTGCTTGAGTGGGAGCCTCCGAAGACGGTAACGGAAATTTGAAGTTTTCTTGGCCTAGCTGGTTATTACCGAAGGTTCATCGAAGGATTTTCTAGTTTGGCGTTACCATTGACTCAATTGACCCGGAAGAGTTAAGCTTTTATTTGGGATGCATCTTGTGAGAGAAGTTTTAAGGAATTGAAGGAGAAGTTAACTTCGGCACCAGTACTAGTTTTGCCGGACCCGAGTGAAGCTTTTGTTGTTTATTGCGACGCGTCTAAAATGGGTTTAGGAGGTGTGCTAATGTAGGTGGGTAAAGTTGTAGCTTATGCTTCGAGGCAGTTGAGGGTACATGAGAGGAATTATCCTACTCATGATTTGGAATTGGCCGCAGTGGTATTTGTGTTGAAAATTTAGAGGCATTATTTGTATGGTTCGCAGTTTGAAGTTTGTAGTGATCATAAGAGTTTAAAGTACTTGTTTGATCAAAAAGAGCTTAATATGAGACAAAGAAGATGGTTAGAGTTTTTGAAGGATTATGATTTTAATCTGAATTACCACCCGGGAAAAGCGAATGTGGTAGCAGATGCATTGAGCCGGAAGACAATTTATATGTCGGCTATGATGGTGAAGGAAATGGATTTAATTGAGCAATTTAGAGACTTGGGTATGGTATGTGAAATAATGTCGGAAAGTGTTAAGTTGAGTATGTTGCGAATTAATAATGAATTTCTTGATGTGATAAGAGAAAATCAAAGGCAAGATGTAAAATTGGTAGATTTGATGCCTACTGAAGGAAATGACCAAGGGAACGATTTTGTTTTGAATAATGATGGTGTTTTGAGATTCAGAGGTAGAATTTGTGTACCTGGCAACACTGAATTAAAGAAAGCAATTTTGGAAGAAAGTCATCGAAGTAGCTTGAGTATCCATCCAGGAGCTACAAAGATGTACCATGATTTGAAGAAATTATTTTGGTGGCACGGTAAGAAGAGGGATATCGCGCAATTTGTTTATGCTTGCTTGGTGTGTCAGAAATCTAAGGTGGAACATCAGAAGCCTTCGGGGCTGATGCAACCATTAGAAATTCCGGAATGGAAATGGGACATCATTGCTATGGATTTTGTGACAGGTTTACCGAATACGGTGATGGGCTTTGATGCTATTTGGGTAATTGTAGACCGGTTAACTAATTTGGCACATTTTATTCCAATTAACATCAGTTTTCCATTAACTAAATTGGTAGAGATTTATATACGGATTATGGTGAAATTGCATGGTGTATCGTCGAGTATAGTATCAGATAGAGATATGCGGTTTACTTCAGAATTTTGGAAGAGTTTGCATGAGGCTTTGGGTTCTAAGTTGAAATTAAGTTCAGCTTACCACCCACAGACGAATGGGCAATTGGAGAGGACTATTCAGTCACTGGAAGATTTATTGAGAACTTGTGTGTTAGAAAAAGGAGGTGTGTGGGATACTCATTTGCCACTGATTGAATTCACTTATAATAACATTTACCATTCAAGTATTGGAATGGCGCCGTTTGAAGCTCTTTATGGTAGGAGATGTAGAACACCTTTATGTTGGTATGAGACGGGTGAAAATGTTATGCTTGGACCTGAGATTATCCAGCAGACTACTGAGACTATCCAGATGATTAAAGAGAAAATGAAAGCATCTCAGAGTCGACAGAAAAGTTACCATGATAACAGGAGAAAGACTTGGAGTTCAGTGAGGGTGACCATGTGTTTTTGAGAGTCAACCTGATGACTGATGTTGGTCGTGCTTTGAAATCCAAGAAGTTGGATCCTAATTTTATCGGACCTTATCAAATTATGCAGAGAGTAGGCAAGGTTGCTTACAGAGTGGCATTATCGCCCGAACTTTCGAATTTGCACGAAGTGTTTCATGTGTCGCAACTCAGGAAGTATGTATCTGATCCGTAACATATCATCCCGAGGAATGAAGTGCAAGTTCGTGATAACCTCACAGTGGAGGCCTTACCTTTGAGAATTGAGGATCGTAAGATGAAGCAGCTAAAAGGCAAAGAGATACCTCTTGTGAGAGTAGCCTGGGGAGGAGCTGCTGGTGGAAGTGTTACCTGGGAACTAGAGAGCAAGATGCAGGAATCATATCCAGAGTTATTCCATTCAGGTACATTTTCGAGGACGAAAATAATTAAGTGGGGGAGAGTTGTAACGCCTTAATTTTACATTTATTTTTATGAAATAAATATTAATATTTTGATGGTATAATTGGATAAATTGGAGAGAAATGTTTTATTAGAATAATAATATTATAATAATGTATACTATTATAATATTGTTATTATTTAAATAAAATAAAATAAAAAGGGTTAGTTAGAGGTTTAAGGGGCAAAGGTGGAATTATTGTTTTATGTAAGTGGAATAAGGAATTCAGTTTTCATTATCATCGTGTTTTGACGAAGAACAGTGAGGTCTGGAGAAAGAGGAGAAGAAGGGCAAGGTCAAGGATCGTAGATTATCAAGACCCAGATTGTGAAGAGCTCATCTCTATTCCGAGGTAAGGGGGAGAATGGGTTCATAATTGGTGATTTAGCACAATAAGGGTAATTGGGAGATCCTTCCTCCCTTAGGGTTCATATATATGAGGATTGAAATTATGAAATTGTGATATATATATATATATATATATATATATATATATATATATATATATATATATATATACACACACACGTTGATTATGAATTCTGAATTGTGTTTATGATTTGATGATAATCATCATGAGGATGGTTTGTTTATGAGATAATTTTAGATGAATTGTTCTTGAGGGTGTGTTGTGTGAATTGAGGGTTGATTGTTATGGATAAGAGGAAATTATGAGGGATAAAGAATAATTATATTAATATTAGATTAGGTGAATACTTGATGTTAGGAGTGTTTCATAGTATAAAGTATTGAAATTGGACTGTTATGGGGGTTAATATCAAGTTAAAATGAACTGGTTTTGGTTTGAAATAAGAGGGGAAAGAAAAGGAAGACTTTTGGAAAAATAGGAAAAATTCACGTAGCCACCTGAGACGGGCCGTGACACCTGACACGGGTGGTCGTGTCAGTCCACTAGAAGTGGATGAAGAGAGGAAATTGAGAAAATGGGCATCAGTAAGTGTGACATGGGTCGTGTCACACGATACGGGCACCCGTGTCAGCCCACTGGTAATAATATTTATTTTTGTTGTTTTGAATGCGTGTTCAGAGCACCTGACACGGCCCGTGTTAGGGGACACGGGAGGCTGTGTCAGGCCTCTGTATTTTGAAAAACTGTGAGCTTTAATGAACTTTTGGTATGTTCTTCTAGCCTAAGTTCCTATGAGTGTTCTAAGGCAATAACTTGAGGTTTAGTGTTAAATTATAGGACTTGATATCCAACTTTAATGAATGTAATTGTGAGGCTTATATAAGTAGCATAAGTGATTAGTAATCTAATGAATTGTGGTTGTGAAATTATGCTATGCTTAAAATGAATGATATAATGATGTGATTGACAACTGGTGGATCATATGGATCGTGAGGGCATGAATGTTCATGCGTGTTGTATTACGTGTATGTGATTGAGTCTGCACATGCATACAAATTTGGTGGAATGATCATGTCTCGGTGGAGCATAAGTGATCATTCGGATTCATTGTGAATCGTTGGTGCAGGGATGATCGTGTCTCGGTGGAGCGTAAGCGATACATCCGGGTTCGAATTAATGAACCATTATTGAAAGTCGGTACCGCACTGTTGCATTGTGTCAGTGAGTCACATTGCATATGTTTGTATGATTGATTGGTGTTAGTTTATGTGTTTGAGTTTATGATTATCCTTGAGATGTTATTTGCACCGTTATGTTATGAAATTAATTCTCACCCCTTTGTTTGTTGTGGCTTCTGCGCTTCTTCGGAAGTGCAGATATTTCAAGTACTTAAGGAGTGCTTTGATGTTGAAGTTCGTGTCCTAGGAGCTCTGATATGTAACGGGGATGGGGATTTTTATGACAACATTCCATCTAGTTTTTAATCAGCTCTCTTATATTAAGTGTTAAGTTAATGAATAACACTTTTGATTGAATTGTAAAGCCTTTGGGCATTTTGATGTTAAAACAATTATTTCCGCTGCTTATTTTTGGAATAAATGAATTATGTTGGTAATTGATGTGACATCTCACTTTAGTGATTAAACTCTGATTATTATGAAAAGTTATATAATATTGAAACTGGGGAAATTGGGTGTTACACTCAACAATTTCTAGTTTAAACCTCTGACTATTAGGATTATCTTCATTCTCGACATAGTTAATTGCTTAAGAAATAAAAATGAAATTGATTGAGATAGGAATGCCAAAAACCACAGACAGAACAAAGCTTTTCTCATCATTATACTTAAGGACTTTTGCATTAACCCAAAATTCTTTAACCAGATCATGATAAATAGGTCCATCAAGGGTTTCAAAATATCCTTCACATCCTTGGAATCTTAAGCAATCAAGAATATTTGGTTTGCAACATCTTATTAACATCTCCATACTAAACTTGTTTTTTTTCCAGTAGTTTGAGATTTTAAATATCAACTCCATAGAGGTTTGAAGACATGTTTATAACACATATGATACAAGGGAGGTGAAAATGGTAGATTAATGACTTCAGACTGTTCCTATGAGTTCACACAAGTAAACTTTATATAAGACTTAATTATGACACCCAAACTGAGAATGAGACGAAATAATTGACTCTAAAAAGGAAGGGAGTGTGACAACCTCTAAGGTAGATTTCCAGACAAATTGCTAAGAGTAAAAACTTACCTTTTTGCAAGAATCAAAACTCATACTGACTCAAAAAGATTATGAACAAAATTTCTTGATCTCTTAGAAATTCCAATATCTTGCATATGTAATTCATTAGTCGTACTTAGATTTTCTGCACATTCTCATGAAAATGTATGTTCTCCGTGTGATCACTTATGATCATACGAGATTCACAATAATGATTGATGTCCCATCTTGTGTGAGTACAGTTTAGATAATCAATCCAAAAGATTGTCTCTATGGAGAGAGAGAGAAAGTGATTCTAACTATGGAATTTTCATTGTCTAGAAAATTCACAATTATATTAGCACTAACATCTATTATACTTCTGATTAGTATATCTCCTAACATGTAGAGGTATTCTATCAGATAGTCAAATATGATAAAAGATTCATACCTTTATGTTTGAAGGATCTTCATGTTGATTCTTTATCTGAGTGCTTCCTTTTCTGATTCAGATTCTGACTTGATCTTCTTCTTTGCAGAACTTCTGATCAGTTTTTCTTCATCCAGGTTCTGAAGGTTATTCTTCTTCTGAATGTTGACTCCGAGCTTGATGATCAGAAATTGTCTTTAGATCAGAACATATCTTAGAACTTCAGAATGTTTTCTTTGCAGCGTCCTTAACATCAAAACATTCATCTTCTTATCAAGAACTTCTTGACAAGAGACTGAATATCAGAGGGTCAATAATTCCTTAGCTTGAACATAAACTTCTGAGAGGTTATGTCCTAGGGAGAATTAATTGACATCTCCTGATCTTCTGATTCTGCTTTCTTACACATATGTGAATCTTTGTCAGATATAAGTATCAACAAACCTTAGACAAGTTTGAGTGACAATATTTTTCTTGCAATACTGAGCTAACTGGATTAGAGTTAGTTCAACAAATATCGACAACTTATTTACTTCTGAAAATAATATTTACTGATTTCTTCAAGGTGAATAATATCAGTGACTTTAATTCTTTCATCTCAAAACAGATGAATTATGTCCTAGCATCTCTGATTCAAGAATCCATTCGTCATGAATTTTTGAGTAGAATGTTGGACAACATCCCGAACAATTTTAGTTTTTTCAATTGAGATAGATACTCAATTTAAAAAAACTTTAATTGTCACTGTTACTTCCATCAAGTTCTCAGAATACTCCATTAATGAAGTTCTCTAGGAACCACTAAGCTTTCTTCTTTTGAATACACACAATATTACTTAGAAACTTAGCAAAGGAAACATCATTCAATATGCATTGAATCTTCTTACATGTGAATTAGTTAGGTCTTGGACTTTCTGACAAAAATCATTTTCAAAGTTTGACATCCTCTGTTTATGATTTCTGACTTCTTATGCAGACTTCAACATGAAGTTCTTATGAATTGAAATCATACTTTAACAATCATCCTTTTCACTTTAGAAAAACTTCCAATGAGCTTAATATGAGAAAGTCAAAGGTGGACTAATATGTTTCTTAAAAACATCCCATACTCATTTAGAAATAATCTTCAGCAAACAATATTTCTTGTTTTATGATGATTTGATTCTAGATAAAAATACGTTGATCGACCAATCATATTTAAGATAAACATTCAACACACACACACACACACACACACACACATATATATATATATATATATATATATATATATATATATATATATATATATATATATAACCTTATCTAAATAATTTATCTTGTCAGTTGATTCCTCCAAATTAGTGACTTGCTCAAATGTAATCCACTTAGCTACAATTCAGTATCCTCTCAATATCATCAACTGATATGAGAATGAAATTGTAAGTGGATTAACTTTCACCTCAAGTGTTTTCAACACACAATAATGGATCTTTATCTGACATTGTTAAGTGTTTGATATCCATCAATAAAAAACCAAAGCTCTGATATCAATTGAAGGTGTGAGAAAAACACAAGAAATAGGGGATTGAATTGAGGTTTTCACTTTTGGCTACTTTTCGCACTTTGATGAGTTGCGTCAAGCTATGCTATGAATGCATTGCGGAAGCATAAAAGAATGTAAAGTATAAAGCAAGAGTAAAGAACACACGATATATCCTGGTTCACTTGAGAATTTCCCAAGCTAATCCAGTCCACCCGCCAAGGTGATTTCTCCTTAAACAAGGACTTAATCCACTATAACCAAATCATTATGATCACAATCACACAATATCATTGTGACTCACTCAATGAACTGTTTAGGGATCCAACTAGATATAACATTCACTGATCCAACAGAACCTCTGCCAGGATTTCCTGTGCGGCCTACAATCAGGACTAACTGAACAGAACCTCTGTGACTTCCTACCATGACTAACTGCACAACACCACGTGTCGTGACTTCCTGTGCGACCTACAACCGTGACTAACTGCATAATAACCTGTCGTGACTTCAGGCTTCAGAACCTATTGTTCTGAGCTGCACCAGAACCTTAGCCCCATAACATATCATCAGAACACATAGTTCTAGGAATACATTAGCAACTAATTTCCGTGCCTTCCTAAAGTTATGTCCTTCACTCAGTCCTTTAGGGAATGGGTTGTTTACAAAAGTTTTGTTTCTTAATCAGCAGATTGTAAACTCACTTAAGTACATCAGAAGAACCTAAATACACACTAAGAATATTACATTTTATTCTTGCTCTGTTTTGTGGTCTTCTGCATCTTCAAGTTGCTTCTTCATTGAGCACTTGAAGGTTGAAGTCTTCTTCTTCTTCAAAATCCTTTCAAGCTTGTTGATATTCATTTGAGCATAAGAAGGACTTCTTCGTCTTGATTCACTTATGAACATTTATGGAACGAAGCCCATATTTTTCTTCAATCCAATGATCATTTCAATAATTGATTTGTAGTTGAAACTTCCATGATCATCTTCATTGTCTTATGCGGATTTGCAAGTCTTCTGCAGCATATGAAGTTAAGCACATTGTGAATTCAAGATATCTCTGCTTTCAGTAGATTATTGTCAAAGAGTAATCAGCTAGAAGAGCTGCATATTCAAGTAAACTCTTTGTGGCTTGTTCCAATGTCATCTTTGTTTATCATCAACCTTATGTGATTGTATGACAACATCAATAACATGGTTCAAAGACCATTTAACAACTTGTTAGTGTATTGTAAATCAACCGTGAAGGTTGTTTTCACTTCAACGTCATAACACTAACAATTCTTGGTTGGATATTAGATTTTCAACATAAGTGATAATCCACAACCAAGTTGCATTCCTATTCAAAATACACAACACCAAAGAGTGTGTTTTTAGTTGAGGTCCAACTATGAATCAATAGGAATCAACAACATCAATGCATGTGGTTATGCTTCCATTAGGAACCAACAACATCACAAAGCATGTGATGTTTTCTTTTTATAGGCAAATATAAAAGAGTTGTTACATCCCAATTCGGCTACTGAGGAATCTCTCACACAAGGAATTAAATATTACAACCACATATTGTCATTTTTCACAATTCAAAGATAGTGGAGAGGTAGTGGGATAAAGCATTATTGTACTGTATACTATCCTTGCCAATGGAAACATTGTTATATGAACTTCAGAGGCTTCTGATTATAAACCAATGAATGAAGCATGAGCTTGAGACGATGATACTTGGGTATTCAAAGAACCTAAGTCTTTAGTCTTTAGAACTATGTTCTTTAGGACTTCAGCACTTGGCTTGAAGCCCATGATCTTCAAAACTTCAAGTCTTAGAGTCTTCAGAACTTTGTTCACATAGAACATAGTCTTCAACACTTGGTTCTTCAAAACCTTAATCTTCAGAACTCGTAAGTCTTTAGAATCTTTCAGGAACTTGGTATTCATACGTTAAGTCTTTAGAACTTGAAGTCATCAGAGTCTTCAGAACTTACTTCTTTAGAAGATTAATTTCAGAAGCTTCACTTCATTATCTGATTAGAACCACGTTCAGAACAACATCCACAAGAGCATTGTCAATGCAACATCCGCATCCTTGGATCTTTCTGATTGTGTTCAGATTCAGAAGCACACTTGCGACTAATGTTACACATAATAACTTCACATATTAGCATTTGCGTACTCATTCATAATGTTTGTTTGATCTTAATATATAATATTCATGATCTGCATTTTATCAAACATCAGAACATAAAATGGTTCTTTCATAAATACTCTATTGTTATCATCAAAACATAGAGATGGAATGCAGAGACAACTCTTGTTCTTACAATTGTATATGTATATGTTTGTGTATGTGTTTGTGTATTGAATATGACATGGTGTGGCATGTGTACATGGTGTACTCATGCTGAAGTTTGGTTTTGCAAGGTTGGCTATGGATTTGGTTGGCTATGGATTTGGTTGGCTTGACATGGAAATTTGGCAAAACATGATTAAGGTGGGCATGGTATCATGCAGCTTTGGCATTGAGGACATGAAGAATATTGAAGTCATCGAAGCACTAGGAGGCTCAAAATGAAAGACCTTAAGGATGGGTAGAAATGTATAATTAGGTAGTATGATTTTGGTCAATTGTTTGACAAAAAAATCAACAGTTAATCAAAAGTCAACTCTAGGTCAAATGAAAGTGTTTTGTGTATGATTTGATTTTGGCTTTCTTTGTAGTATATTTGCATGTTTATAATTAAGATTTTTGGCCTTTTGAATGTAATAATAACTTGATTTCCAAGAAAAATGATCTTCCCTCCAAATATTGAATCATTTAAATTTGAATCTTGAATTACCACATTTTGAATCATAGCACAAATAATCAATCAATCATGTAAAAGAGTCACATAAGAAATTTTGGTCAACAAAAGTCAACCTTCCATGGTTGACTTTGTTGACCAAAGTCAAACTTGAAGAATGACTCCCAACTCCATAATCAAGATGCCATGACCAAAATTAGGGTTTCTCGAATCCAAAACAATGATCAACCAAAAGTTTATTGTGGTCATAATCTTTGCCATAATTCAATGTTTTGTATCCTAAATAACAGGAACTTTTACATTAATGGTGTTATTTGAAAAAATACAATTGTAAATGAATGATCTAGATGACTAGGGCATGAGTATGCAAATGAATTGTAGATCATGATCCATATGAAAAGAAAAAGGTAGGGCAAATTTTGAGGTATGACAATGTGTAAGATGAACTATTTTCTTGGACTTCAAATTAAGCAATTAAAGAATGGTATCTCCATCAACAAATCCAAGTATTGCAAAGAATTGTTGAAAAGGTTCGATGTGGAAAATTGTAAGGAAATAATTACTCTAATGGGTTCCGAAACATATGTAGATCAAGACGAATATGATATTCTGATTCATATAACAAAATATTGAGGTATGATTGACTTTTTACTTTATTTGATGGCAAGTCGTCCTAACATTATGTTTAGTATTTGTTTTTGTGCCCATTTCAAGAAAATCTAAGGGAATCTCATCCTTCCTCCATGAAGTCAATCATGAAGTATCTCTAAGGAACAACAAATGTTAGGATATGGTATCCTAAAGACAGTGTGTGTTATTTAGTTTATTATTCTGACTCAGATTATGCAGGTTGTAAACATATCAGAAAAGCACAAGCGGGACATGCCATATCCTAGGAAATGTTTTAGTACCATGGTATTGTAAAAAGAAAGCATGGGTCACTTTTAGTACAACTGAAGTAGAATATATTGCAGTAGGAAGTTATTGTGAACAAATCATATTGTTAAAGCAACTACTTTGTGACTATGGCATAATCGTTGGATGCATCCCTTTAAAGTATGACAATACAAGTGCTATCAACATAACCAAAAACCCATTCATACACTCAAGAACCAAACATATAGATATACGAAATCACTTTCTACGAGATCATGTGCTCAATGGAGATGTTGAAGTTACATTTGTAGATTCACATAACCAATTGGTGGATATTTTTGCAAAACTGTTAGCCAAAGTTACATTTGAGAATGATGTTTAATTCAACACATAAAGTCAACTCTGCAATGTGCATAATACAATGATCATCCTCAAGGTACATGGTTATTGTCTTTATTTTTAATTAATTCACAATTACATGTGTAAATTAACAAGTTTTTGGAGATTTATATTTCATGTCTTCATATGTGTTATTAAATGATAATTAGTGGTGTATATATGTGTGTATTATGTTTTTTAAATATATTTCTTTTTCTACCATGCATGTTTCTCTTTAAAATTGTAAAAAAGAATCTAAGTGTAATCGATTACACTCTGACTGTAACCAATTACAAGGCCGGAAATTTTAGTTTCATGACTATGTTTCGATTCAAACTTTAATTAGTTTATTATGTGTTGCTTATGTTTTGTAATGATAAGACAAGTTTGTTTCTACTTTCAACCTTATGTTTCATATGTGATTATCCTTCTATGTTTTTTCATTCTATGATTTGTAATTTTTCCTTGTTTTTTATAATGACAAGGGGGAAGAGTATGTTGTAGTCTACTAACATATGCAAGAAGAAAAAACATTGAAATACAAAATTGATCTATCAAGGGAAAGATATCACATTAAGGGAGTTTGTTGCTCAAACACCAACTTTATGTATTTCAAAAATTTGTGGTTATCATCAGCAAAATGGGGGAGATTGTGAAGACAAACTTCCAACATTATATTATATTTTGATGAAGACAAAGTATCAAAATCAAATGCATTATCAGCGAAGGAAAAAGTTCTAAGTTCAAAAGAAACTGTGGTGACAAGACTTGGATCACAGGCAATTTTCAAGATGACATTAAACTTTATTGGATTGATCTAAAAAATAAAATTCAATTTATAATTGAGCTTTGTATATTACCATAGTACTCAGAACAATCTTACATTCTTCATCTCAAAGCATACAAACATATTTCAAAATTAATTCAAGTGATATCATGTGGTTATAAACTGGGTTTTAGAACTTCAAACAACTGTAACCGGTTACATAAATGTGTTAACCGATTACATGAACAAAAACTTCAGTAATTATGAAAATCATAACAGATGTAACCAATTAACCAAACCTTGTAACCGATTACAACCACAAAAACTTTTGAAAAATATTTTTCAGCTTCAGTCGTAACCGGTTACGATAATGTGTTAGCCAGTTACCGTTGAAGCAATGGCACTTTTTCATATTCAATCCGATTCCAATGATTTCCAAACTTCATTCATCAATCATGGAAATAATTCACGATATTATACTATTTCCAAAAAGTATAATTCAAGTATAAATAACTATGGATTCAGGTTTTCAAATTACACCTCTTTCTAAAAATTCAAATTCGTATCTTTCTCAACTTTCATCTAAGTGACTTGAGCCAAAAAACTTAGTGAAACTTCCTGCATAAACTTTTATAGCATCATTAAAATTTCATTGTCAAGTTTTGAGCACTTAAATAATATAATTTGTGAATTATTTGCTTGAAAGGAAAGATCAATTCTCATAATTGATACAAGTACAAAATCTTCATTACCTCTTCAAAATTATGTATTATTCATTAAGTGTTATGTATTGTTCACTAAGTGTTAGTGTTCATTGTACACATAAGTGAAAGTGGTGTGTTTTCTCTTATTTGTTGTAAAACCAAAAGGTGACGCACCTTTGTGATTGCTTTAGATAGTTAAGAGAGTCAAGTTAATCGATGGTAACGTATCTGACATAGTGAAATCTCTCGCGGAGTGTGAGGGGACTGGAGTACTCTTGTTTGGAAAGAGAAATAATGATATATCGTTGTGTTCTTTATTTGCTGCACTTATTTTTCAGCATCTTTACTTTTACATCAGTTCTAAAAAATTAAAAACACAACTGCTAACTATACCAATTGAGGAAATTTCAATATTACCAATTAATCTAATTCCCCCTAGATACATTTCATACTTACATGTTTATCGTCATAAAAAAGTGGAGTGATTGTTGAACAAATATTAGTTTGAAGAAAAATGCTCTTGAATATGAATTTATAATAATACAATGTAAAAGAGCAATTTTATCGTATAATGTTTAGAGAATTTCTCAATTCACCCCATGACTCTCTTAGCCACCTCACGAAATTCGTAAAATGTCCCCAACTTCCATAAGTTAATCCCCGTACGCACCATTTATGTTTAAAATTTTGGGTGTTTCCGTAGATGTACTTGCGGAAGTTTCTGCTACAATTTAAAATGCATGATCACCCCCCTCATTGTAGATTGCTTCTCTTCTCCAACCTTCAACAACTAAAAACCCTATAAGATCCACTCCATTTTTTTACTCCAAAACTCAATCTTTACAGGTGCAACAAATCAAAGGGAGCAAGTGAAAAGCGAATTTCGGGTAAAAATCTAACTTTGTCAGCTACATTGTTCACATTGATCATTAAACTTTTCTAAAAAAAGTTACGTTACTTCCGCAAGTACATAAGCAGAACGCGTTCATGAAGAACAGTTCTGCAAGTACACCTGCGGAACATTCGTTGTTACTTCTGTTTTTATTGTCTACTGTAATTTTTTGAGTTTTGTTAATTTTTCTTATTCTTTACAATAGATATGGTGCACCCGAATAACATATCAAAAGAATTAGTTTCTTTAAACATTGGTGTTCCAAATGTACTGGGGGTTATTGTGAAGACGGGAGAAGTTAGTGGTAACTTTAATCACAAGCAAGACTTTGATGGTTGTGAAAGCATGATCAAATGGATTCATAGGATGGCAACTACACTTGGTTTTTTGTGGTTATTGGAAGATCAGATAATGGATCGGAAAGAAGAAATCCTTTTGTAACCTTGTTGTGCGAAAGAAGCAGAATATATCAAGTTACACTGTGGAAGTTTAAAAGACACGACACAGGTAGTAGAAAATGTCAGTGTCCTTTTAAAATTCATGGATAACTTTGTTTGGGCTTTAGAGGTGTGTCGGTCACTTTTGAAGCCTCATGTTGAGTTGTCGAAGGCTATTGCTACGGGCCGTGATACCGCCTTGATGAACGTGATGGCAAAGGTATTCCCTACTTTTTATGCATTACTTTGTAGATATCACATAACAAAGGATGTGAGAAGTCGGGTTAAACCCTCGGTAGCGAAGAAACAAGTGGAATCCGAAGACGAAAAATTGGTGAAGACCAATGTAATTGTTGAAAAGATAATAAGTGCTTGGAACAGTATTATAAATTCTTCCACAAAAAATTTATACGCGGATTCCGTAATTAATTTCCGGAAGGTGTGTGAGAAGTATCCGAATTTGTTGAAATATGTTGAATCCACCATTCTTTATCAAGTGAAAGAAAAGATTGTTTATGCGTGGACCGATAATGTACGACATCTTGAAAACACTACAACCAATAGAGTTGAGTCATCACATGTGCGTATGATATGGTATTGATTTCCTTTACGCGGTACGGTTTTTTGGAAACCTTTTTTCCACTCTGCACCGCACCGCCGTCCAATCCAAATGATTGTATCATGTGTATCGGATGGCTTGCGAAATCAAGTCATTTTGTACAAGTTTTTTTGAAATCGGGATGCCCAATACCACCTAAATTCCCGCAATGGGAGACTCATGCAACCGACAAAGTCGAGTTGTGGTCGGATAGTTTTGTTGAAAGGATGTTCGAATTCGAAAGATTGAATGAAATTGAAAAGGCATCAAATGCAGAAAATTCCAAAGGTCAGGCACCGATAGATTTAGCCGAAGATATTTGTTTTAACTCTTTTGTATAATCGAACAATTCAATGTAATTTATTGAAGTGATATATAATAGTCAATTTTGGTTCACATCTATTGGTTACCCGTCTTCCATACACTTATATATATTGTAATGCAAAATTGCTCATTCACACAAAATGTTATAATGTCGCTGGAATGCTGTCAAATCGTATCTGCAAAAATTCCAATGTATATATGCGGAAGCATCAAACGTTGACATATTCTGCAGATATACCTGCGGAGGGATCTCATTAAGGCTCATTCCGCAACAACATCTCCGGAAGTAGATAACAGAAAAATGCTTGGACCATATTCATCTAGGATTTCTATAAAATTGGTGTTTCACTCTTTATCTTTCCCACAAACACAAACACAGACCCAAACCCAAACCCAAACCCAAAAATATATTAATTGTATGATATCCAAATTCTTTGGTATGACGTAAGTGTATCCTACACCGACGACCGAACACGCGGGCGGACTTTTAATCTCAACCGCGACTCCTCGCTCGGTTGTATCATCAACGAAATCGAGTATCTCCTACCTTACAATGACCAAAGGAAGGTTAAGAAACTCGAATACCGTTCGCCTTCGGTTGATAACGAAGGAAACATCGTGTTCAACAAACTCCAGCTCAAGAATTCACACGATGTTAGGGCGATGTGGCGAACGTATTTTGGATTCGAAGAGAAATACCCGCCCGAATTGGAGGCGACAATAGGAAGAACGGTTGATGAAATCTTGAAGATGTGCCAACGTCCATCGGGTTATTGAAATTTATTATTTATTTTTATGTCAAAATCATCAATGTATTATCTATTTTATTTTATGAATGTTGAACTTATGGTTACTATGTTAAATGTATGAAGTTTATGTCTCTAGGTTTCTTCTGCATCTATATGTATGGAAAACTTCTGTAAATACGTCTGCAGAATTAATTAAAAAAACGTGAAAATGGCGCGTCTGGAGGTACATCAGCTGAAACATAAATGGTATTTTAGAAAATACGCATGGTGCCTGAAAAACACATAGATTCAATATAGATTCAAGGAAATCTATATTTTTTTTTAATGTTTATTGCATGCATCTAATGGTGTCTGCATCTAATGTTTATTGCATGCGTAAAAAAAAGTCTTCATATAGATTCAAGGAAATCTATATTTTTTTTTAAAGTGAATAAATTTTACAAATGAACTTCTCGTCTATATATATATATATATATATATATATATATATATATATATATATATATATATATATATATATATATATATATATATATATATATATATGAAATATTTCATTTAATGCAGTGATCATCAAACATCTTGTATTATAAGCTTGTTTAAGTTGAATCATCCTATGGACACACGTCTTTGATGATTCACTTTGATACTTGTTGGTACATGCTTAATGTTATCATCTATACTCAAGAAGTCATCAAGTACATCTAACCAACTTCAAGCTTAAATGTCAACATTTTTTATGTTTCGTAAGAAGATTAAGTTGTTATTCTCTCTAAGTTTGTTCCTCTTAAAATCTTTAATAAACAGTTTTGATCCTTCGTAAGAAGATCAAGTTGTTATTCTCTCTAAGTTTGTTCCTCTTAAAATCTTTAGTAAAGTTGTGTAATATCGAAGCAAACTGACAATTTTATTGAATTTCAATAACTGAATAAATAGCCACAAAGACTAAACAAACATCCCACAATTTTAGGCTAATCCTAACTGACCACTAGCCCAATCCTAAACGTGTTGCTAAGTCACACAAGATCTTCAGTTCACTTCCTCATGATTGAACTATGCTAAGTCACACATGCCAAGCTTTCCTCTGAGTCTCTGAAAAATATCCAACTTGACTGCCTTAGTCATCACATCAGTAACTTGTTCATGTGTTCCACAGTGCTCCAATTCTACTATGCCATCTCTAGCTAAGTTTCTTAGAAAGTGAAATCTTACATCAATATGCTTACTCCTTCCATGAAGAACAAGATTCTTAGAAAGCTTAATTGTGGAACTGTTATCACACCAGATCTTTGTACCTTCCTTCACACTTGATGTCCATCCCATCACCTCCAGAATTCTCTTCAACCACACACACCGAGTAGCACATTGAGATGTTGCAACGAACTTTGCCACTGTTGTGGAGAGAATAACGACAGGATGCTTCTTAGAAGCCCATGAAATAGCTCCTCCTGCTAGGAAGAACACATACCCACTTGTACTTTTCCTATCATCCACATCGCCTGCATAGTCACTGTCTGTGTAACCCAATAAACATTTATTTCCTGTATTTTTCTTGTACCATAAACCATAAGTGAGGGTCCCCTTCAAATACTTGAGAACTCTCTTTGTTGATAACATGTGTTGTCTTGTTGGGGCTTGCATATATCTGCTTAACAAGAAAATTGTATACATTATATCAGGCCTTGTGGTTGTGATATACACCATACTGCCAATGAGCTGCTTGTACTGAGTTGCATCAACAGAGATACCATCACTTTTTACATATAACTTAACACCAGGTACCATCGGATTATGAACAACATTGATCGGTGATTTTCAGTCATATATTTCAAGCTATTTTAGTTGTTGGTTCTTTTGTTTTTTTGTGTGTTTTTGAGTCGTGTGTTTATGTCTTTTCTTGTTATTCCCATATGTGGCGAGCATGTTATATGTTTATTGTTTCTATCGTTGGTGCGTTTAATTTGGTTGTTTTTAGTGTGTTTTCAGGCATTTAACAAGCTGGTGATCAGATACTAATGCAATGGCGATCCGAGTGCAAGGAAACAGAGAAAAAAAGGGTTTCAGAAGCCTGGCACGGGTGCCCGTGTCACCTGACACGGGTGCCCGTGTCACCTGACACGGCCTGTGTCAGGATGGCAATGGAAGCTAAGACTTGAACAATGTTTGAGGAAACACAGAAGCATGACACGGGTGCCCGTGTCACATGACACAGCCCGTGTCATGGTCCCTATTAAAGATGTGCGCAGCCAAAGTTCCAGTAGCCTGACACGGGTGCCCGTGTCACACGACACGGCCCGTGTCATGACACTTGGATGCAAATTTTTGTCATTTCCAAATTCTCATGTGCTGAGGGCAGTTTAGGCATTTCGTATGCATTTTTGTAATCTGATACATTAGGCTGATCGTGACTGAGAGACGACCCTTTGGACTTTGGAATTTTCACGCTTGGGAGAGAACAAGAGATTAAGAGAGGAGAAGAATGATCGATCAAATGCGGAAGCAGTTGACGATCCAACCAATCCCTTGAATATTGTAATGTCTCTTTTCCTTATGTATGTGATTTTCATTGTTTTGAATATGAGTGGCTAAACCCCCAATGCTAGGGGGTGTCCCTGAGTTTCTTGTAATGACATTGAATTTGATTTTATGAATTTCACTGCTTCTATATTCATTGTGTTGATTGATCTGATCTTATTATAAAAATCAATATTGGAAAATGAGATTTTTAATCATCGGTTAACAGTAGGTAGGAATGCCACCGTTAATTTTTTTCAATCAAAACTTTTTATCGCATATGACCAAGGAATTGGGATATCATATTTAACCGTAAAAACTTTCGATGTGCAAAAGCTTGATGTTCTTTCTATACAATCAAGGAATTGGGGTATAGAAGGAATACCAAAGGTTTTTCTTAGAGGAATCTCTTAAAAACTAGATTTGAAAGGCGGTAGTGTTTTAGTTGCAGTGCTATTTTAACGAATATAAATAATTTGTCATTATAAGAATTTCTCATACACCTTCCCTAGTATAATTCTCATATTTGTCATCCTTATTATTTTCCAAAATTTTATGTTTGCAAGTCATTTGATAATATCTAAACCAACCCCAAAGAACTTTTGTTCAATTGAAAACAGTTAAAAAAACTTAATTTGCCACGCAGTCCTCGAGATCGATATTCGGGGAATTTTCCCTATTATTACTACAATGGGCAAAAATAGTACACTTGCTATTTTCCCATCAAACAACATTGCAGTCCAGCAATTGAAATCTTTCCAAAATATGCTTTGCATACTTCTGTTGACTGATAAATGTTCCCTCCTTACTTTGAAATACCTCCACACCCAGAAAATACCTCATTTTTCCTAAGTCTGTCATTTCAAACTCAGCATTCATTGATGACTTAAACTTTTCCAATAATGAATTAGTATTGCTGGTGTACATCACATCATCCACATATACATTTACCAGCAACACATGAGCTCCCTTTCTTTTGATAAATAGTGTGTGCTTGTATGTACACCTTTCAAAATCAGCCTTGAGAAAGTATTTCTCAATTATATTGTACCAAGCTCGCGGAGCTTGTTTTAACCCATAAAGTGCTTTCTTAAGCTTATAAACCTTTGATTCCTCCCCAGCAACCACAAACCCTTGTGGTTTCTCCACATAAACATCCTAGGTAAGCTCATTGTATAAGAAAACACTCTTCACGTCCAGCCGACAAACAAGATATCCATGATATGCAGCAAAAGCTAGAAAGACTCTAATTGTGTCCCACCTAGCCACAGGAGCAAATACTTCAGTGTAGTCTATACCTTCCTTCTGAGCGTACCCTTTCACAACCAATCTTGCTTTGTATTTATCAACACTCCCATTCTCCTTCAACTTTGTTTTAAACACCCACTTCACCCCAATCTGCTTCACACCTGATGGAAGCTCAGTAAGACACCATGTATTGTTCTTCTCAATTGCTTGAATTTCTTGCTTCATGGCAATTCTCCATTTCTCCTCCTTCACTATATCTTCAAAAAATAAAGGATGCTCTGCTGAAGCTAGCATAACACATAGATTTGTTTGACTGAAACTGAGATCATAGTCTTCCAAATACGTAGGAAGTCTCCTTTGCCTCAGTTCCAAATCTACAACAATCACATTTGACTCATTCTGCACAAGGTGATCCTCCACTTCATTTGTAGGACTCTGATTACTTTCCTCCTCACTGTCATTTGCATCTGAATCATAAACTTCATCATCACATCCTTCCCAGATCAGTGTTGTTGATGCAGAACTACTTTCAGGCTCACTATCCCATCCCTTTTGCTCATCAAAGCTAACATCTCAACTAACAACCACCTTTTTAGTGTTAGGATTGTATAGTCTGTATGCTTTTGATTCTAGAGACATTCCAAAAAAGAAACATCTCCAACTCTTATCATCAAGTTTCTTCCTTTCCTGATTTCGAACATGTACAAAAGTAACACATCCAAAAACTTTAAAATGCTCGACCGAAGGTGGATTACCTATCCAAAGTTCTTGAGGAGTTTTATCCTTGTTAGCAATTGTGGGACTTTTGTTGAGAATGTAGGTTGTCCAGGAAACTGCTTCAGGCCAGAAAGTAGTAGGTACCTTGGTATCTTTCATCATGCATCTGACCATATTCATAATGGTCATATTTTTCCTTTCTGCTACTCCATTCTGCTGTGGAGTGAGAGTTGTAGTGAGTTGTCTTCTGATTCCCTCTTTATCACACATGTCTTGGAACAGTTTAAGAGTAAAGTCTCCTCTTCTATCTGTTCTAAGACATGTAATGGCAGACCTTGATTCCTTCTCAATTTGAGCCTTGAATTTCTTGAAAACATCAAATGTTTCTGATTTTGCTTTCAAGAAAAAACCTCGTAGTTTTCGACTAAAATCATCAATCACTGTAAGAACATAATTTTTCATGCTGCTTGATTGAGTAGTGATATGGCCACACAGATATGCATGAAGCAGTTGCAACCTCTGAGTGGATTTCCAATTGCTTTGCTTTGGAAAATTCTTTCTCTACTACTTCCCTACCATACAAGTTAAGCAAATTTCAGAATTTCATGTTAGCTTGGGCAGACCTGTAACCAACTTCTGCTTCTCTAACTTCATTAAATTTTGATAGCTCAAATGTCCAAATCTACGATGCCACAAAGTTAACAAATCTTCCTTGACACCGGTAATTTAAAAACATTGATCTAAGCTGCTTTGCTCACTTTTTTTTGGCATAGTGTGAAGTACAAACATTCTTTTTGTCTTCATTTTGATTTGCAGTAAAAGTCCTTTCTCCTCATGAAAGACTTTGCATACATTGTTCTTGATGAGAAAGGTGAGTCCTTTCTCCTGCATTTGGCCAACACTAAGCAAATTTATTGTCAAACCAGGTACATAGAAAACATCCTGAACCACAAGCACCTTTTATTATGTTACCAGCCGTGCACTACCTTTTCCAACAACTTCAAGTTTGTTGCCATTTCCCAGCTTGACAGATCGCCTAAATTTCTCATCAAGAGTGACAAATCATTCCTTGGTTCCACTCATGTGATTGATGCATCCAGAATCCAAGAACCACCAGCTCTGTTGACTCTCAAAGCTTTGATCTCCATAAACCATTAAGCTCACTTCTTCCTTCCTTCTTTGCACTTCTTCAATAGTCGCCATAAGGAGCATTTCCTCTGTCATATCATCATGATAATATCCTGCATTGGAATAATTTGCTTGAGCAGTCTAATCAGGACATTCATTTTTGAAGTGTACGAGTTTGTAACAATGGAAACACTACACTGTATCACAATTCCAGGGCCTTCCTCCTCTACCTCTTCCTCTGCCCCGAAAATTTCCCTTACCATTTCCTCTTCCACCTCTGCCCCCATAGTCATCAGTAGCTTTTAAGGCCTGATCATCTTCACCACTCTTCCGGTTGAATTTTTGTTCATGTACCAACAATGAACTCTGAAGTGCATCAACTGTGAGGGTGTCAATATCTTTTGATTCTTCTATAAAGCAAACAATATAATTGAATCTCGTTGTTAGGGTGCGAAGAATCTTCTCAACCACCTTCACATCATCCATTGTTTCACCACAATTCCTCATAGCATTTTCCACCACCACGACTCTTCCAAAATAGACATTCACTGACTCACCATCTCTCATTTCCAACACTTCAAAATCTCTCCTAAGAGTCTGCAGTTGTGCTCTATTGACTCTTGCATTGCCTTGATATTTGTTCTTCATAGAATCCCATAATTCCTTGGTAGTACTCTTCTCGGTGATAGTCTTCAGAATAGTCTTGTCGATTGAATTATAAAGATGATTCTTTGCTTTGAAGTCCTTCAGCCTCAAATCCTCAAGCGTCTTTGTTTCAGCGGGAGTAAGCGTATCACCATGCGCCGTCTCAGTGAACCCATCAGTGACAACTCCCCAGAACTCTTTAGATCTGAGCAAGTTCTCCATCAACAAGCTATAATGATCGTAATCACCGTCAAACTTAGGTAGGCATACCTGTGCAAAATGATTATTCTCAGTCATGATGAAAATCCTCTCAATTACTCTCTTTTTTAGGTTACATTTTGTTCCTTGCTCTGATGCCACAATGTGCAAGATCTTGAAGCAAACTGACAATTTTATTGAATTTCAATAACTGAGTAAATAGCCACAAAGACTAAACAAACATCCCACAATTTTAGACTAATCCTAACTGACCACTAGCCCACTTCTAAACGTGCTGCAAGTACAAACAAAACAGACTTTGACTAATTCTAATTAAAGGAAAATAATAGACTCTATTAATTAATTAATAAACTAATGCATGATAACTTGCAGTTGAAAATATTCTAACAAAAGCTTATTCTTGAACCTAATAACTTAATTGTTTTTCCTCACAACTTTCAAATTTGAAAGAACTAGACAATAATACACTATATACATTGATACACGCTTTACTTACATACATTTAGACATTTATTCATATGTTTCTTGTAATACAATCTTTAAACTTGAACATTAAAAGTTGATAGCCTAAGGACTCTTAAGGATCAATTTTAGTTCGAGGTTAATCATCAAATTTATTTGTTGAGATTGAGAAAAATCATAACTAATATTATGTGATTGACCAAATGTTGTATCAATATAAGAGATTTGTTGAGATTGAGAAAAATCATAACTAATATTATGTGATTGACCAAATGTTGTATCAATACAAGAGATTTGTTGAGATTGAGAAAAATCATAACTAATATTATGTGATTGACCAAATGTTGTATCAAGACAAACTAATATCATGCTCGTTTAGATTTTCATCTAAACGTATAGAGTATAAATATCTTGTTGGATTATCATAGTGACCTATTTATTTATAAAGAAAATATATAATTAATTAATTATGTTAATCTATAATTAATTAATTAAATAATTGTGAACAATATAAATTACTTATATTAAATCTTTTGCTTACAGAAAACAACAAATGAATTCACTGCTAATATGTCCAATCCAACCCTGCTGATAACTCATAATGAAATGTTTCACTAAGCAAAATAAAGGACATAATGCACTAATTAATTTAGAAACATTTGTTTGCACTATTGATTTAATATTTAAATCGGATTATATGAATAAGAGAAATCGTAGTAGATTAATCATATTAAGGATCACATACCACATTGGTAAAAGCATGACACATTTTTCTCATAAAAAGACAAGAGAAGAGGCCAAAGCATTTACCCATCAATGGAAAGGAAAAAGGGAAATGGAGAAAATAAAAATATTAGTAAAGACAGAAAGATTCATTTGGACCATCAATGCACAACTAAACAAACTTCCTTAATGAATAAAAAACAAAAAATCAAATACAATACTATAAAGTATAATTTAGAATGGATGAGACAGTTATTTTGAAGACTTTTTTTTTTGGAGGGTGTTGAATAATTGAATTGTGAAAGATGAGAGAGTTCACGGGCTAGCTTAATGTGTTTTTCTCTTCAATCACTTTTATTCATCAACCTAGATTTTGTTTGTTTTCAATTTTGGTAATACTATACTATATGTGATAATAAGTTGTTGGCAAAAGGAAAATGAGAATTTTGGGGTCTATGATAATTCACGGCTTGTTTTAACTTTTTGTGTGGATTTTCATTCTTATCACCATTATTATCTTACTAATTCTATTCACTTAACATGTTCCAACGAATAATCTACAGGCTAATTATATTTATTATGTTTTGTTCGGAATAATTCAGAGAATCAAGTTAGTTTTTACGATTTGAACTCAGAATCTCTTTCTCGGTGATGAAATATGATAGACATTTTTGTATTTGTGTGCGAGATCATAGTCATGTATTATTGTGGAAATGATTTTATCAAAAAGTCCAAAATAAAACTGGAGAAACATGTGTCTTGCAGAAGATATAATTGCATGTAGTTGAAAATGATCCTTGAACTTGAAGACAAAGATGAAACTAGATGAGCTTGTCAAATTTCATAGTTTAACAGGATTTTGATTCCACTCTGGAACATTATGTAATCTCAGCCACAAACTTGTGAAAACCAAGGGACCACCACCACTTTTCATGTTCCCAAATCCTACTCACTCTATCCATGCTTGTGACTCTAAGAAGAATTGGAATTCATGATTAGCCTCATAGTTTTCTAATCTCTAGATTCTCTACATTGTAATCATTTTTCATGTAGTAAAATATAACAAACAAAAAAATTGTACTTGGACATGCCGACATGTGATGAAAATTGATTATAAAAAACAGAGACACCAAGACATAGGTGTGAAATAGTGCTATGAGTGAATCCTAACTTCACATCAGCATCTACTGTTACTGTTCTCCCATGAGACCAAAACCATTTACAGTGCTGATTTAGTATCCTCAAACTGTTCTGATTAATGTAAAGTAGTCTATTAAACAACAAAAATCAACATGGCAGAAAAATCACTTATTGACTAACATTTGCAACCTATATTAATTATTATTAATTTATTTTTGTTAGTATGTAATAGTTATTATTGATATTAAATTTACACAAGCATTCTTGTGTTGTGTCTAAATATATAAAATTGGTAGAGAAACAGCTAGAAATGCACGTGAACCTTTATATACAAACTTCGAGGACCTCATTGTCATTGCAAACCACCCATTGTTTCCCTGTCAGTAGCTAAGGCCAAAATCTTTGATTTAAAAAACAACACACAGCAGAGAGGAAGAGAACCAAATAATGAGTTTGGTAACTAAAAGAGAGTAAAATAATCAGAGAGAAAGAAGAAGAAGAAAAAGTTAAAACAAAAACCAACCTATGAAACAAATGAAGATGCAAGGTTGTGAGGTTGAAGCCATTGGCATAAACTACAAGATCCACACAAACAGAACAGAACACCCTTTTAAAATCTTCAGCAAATCACCACAACTAGATAATACTAATGGTCAAGAAGCAGAGGATGAGGAAGAAGGAAGAGGTGAAAAAAGTTGCAGTGGAGTGAGGCGTGTACTCAAGAATGTGAGTTTTCAAGCAAAACCATGGGAGATTCTAGCAATTGTTGGACCAAGTGGAGCTGGAAAATCATCACTACTTGAGATCTTAGCAGGTAAACACACTCCACAAAAAGGGTCAGTGTTGTTGAACCAAAAACCTGTTGACAAATCTCGGTTCAGAAAGCTATCAGGGTATGTTACTCAAAAGGATACTTTGTTTCCTTTACTTACAGTTGAAGAAACAATGATGTTCAGTGCAAGGCTAAGGCTAAAACTTCCTCAACAACAACTATGTTCAAGAGTCAAGTCACTGATACAAGAGCTTGGCCTTGATCATGTTGCTGGGACTAGAATCGGCGACGATCGAGTCCGAGGTATATCAGGCGGGGAAAGGCGCAGAGTTTCTATTGGTGTTGAAATAGTACATGATCCAAAAGTTTTGATTCTTGATGAACCAACTTCTGGGCTCGACAGTACTTCAGCTTTGCAAATTATTGATATGCTCAAGGTTATGGCTGAAACTAGGGGAAGAACTATAATACTAAGTATTCATCAACCTGGTTTCAGAATTGTGAAGCTGTTCAATACATTGTTGTTGTTGGCTAACGGTTCTGTGTTACATCATGGAAGTGCTGATTTACTGAGTTTGAATTTGAGATTAATGGGTCTAGAGCTTCCTCTTCATGTTAATGTAGTTGAATTTGCTATTGATTCCATTGATACCATTCAGCGACAGCAACAATGTCAGGTGGAAACCGAAACGCCGAGGCTATTGCAAGGGACAGTGCAACAGAAGAAAGGTGCTGATAATGAACAACAACCAGGTGAGAGTAAAATTGGTAAGTTAACTTTGCAGCAGCTATTTCAACAATCTAAAGTAATCGATGAAGATATCATCAATAATAAAGGAACTGGAGTGGATTTCTCTTATGATTTTGCTAATTCTAGATTGAGAGAAACTATGATTCTAACTCATAGATTCTCCAAAAACATATTTCGTACAAGAGAGCTATTTGCATGTAGGACAATTCAGATGCTGATTTCAGGACTAGTTTTAGGATCAATCTTTTGTAACCTCAAAGATGATCTAAAAGGAACAGAAGAAAAGGTTGGTCTATTTGCTTTCATATTAACCTTTCTGTTATCAAGCAGCATAGAAGCTCTACCAATTTTTCTACAAGAAAAGGAAATTCTCATGAAAGAAACATCTTGCGGAAGCTACCGCGTGTCGTCTTATGCTATTGCAAACGGACTAGTTTACTTGCCATTTCTTCTAATCCTAGCCATTTTGTTCACAGTTCCTTTATACTGGCTTGTTGGTCTCAACACAAACTTCACTGCTTTTCTGCACTTTCTGTTACTGATATGGCTTATTCTTTATACGGCTAATTCAGTTGTGGTGTGTTTCAGTGCTCTTGTGCCTAATTTCATTGTTGGGAATTCAGTGATTAATGGTGTTATAGGTTCTTTCTTCTTGTTCTCTGGTTACTTCATATCAAACCATGAGATTCCTAATTACTGGATTTTCATGCATTATATATCACTTTTTAAGTATCCCTTTGAAGGGTTCCTGATCAACGAGTTCTCAAACTCAAAAAAGTGTTTGGAGTACATGTTTGGTGCATGTGTGATGAAGGGAGAGGATGTGCTTAAAGAAGAAGGCTATGGAGAAGGTAGCAGATGGAAGAATGTTGGTGTCACTGTTGGCTTCATCATGGTTTACAGATTCATTTCTTATGCTATTCTGAGATACAAATGCTCAGAGAGGAGGGTCTAGAGCCTATGGTGAGTTTGTGAATTGTTGTTACCCCTCTCTCTCTCTCTCTCACATTCACTTTCTCTCTCTATGGAGTTCACATGTCTTGGATTTTACTTATGATAGCAACTAAAGAAGATAATATCAATCAAAAAAATGTGTAAAGAATTGTAGATTCTGCCGGTGTCAACAAATTGTACTAACATGATATTACTATTATTATGTTGGATTTTTGTTTTTATATGATTTCTTCAATTCAGAATATTGTTTTTCTCTTCTAAATCAAGATTCCTTCATTTCATCTCTCCTAAGTTTCTTTTTCATTTCAGGCTTGTTGACAATTCACCAGATTTGTTCTCAAAAAAGTACAATGAAAATGTGATTTTGCCATTATATAACTTCTCAAGATAATGGAAATGTTATTTTTTAGAGATTTTGTTTAAAATAAGAATTATTTTTTTGTTGTGGTTTATAATTAGACCAAGTATTTTATTTTTTAAGAGATGGTTAAATTACTACATTTTCAGAAGCTAGTTAGATAACTTCTCAAGATAATCAGAAATATTTTTTTAATTCTGATTTTTTATAAGTTAAGGTAGAGGACTGCTTATTACAGATTTCTGCCTTCTCCCATATTTTAAGAAACAAGATTTATCATATAAACAAACTGAGCAAAGCATCAATTTTAAATTGAAAATATTTGTGTCAATAACTTCAGTTTAAATGAACTCATCATTATAATGTAAGATTAATTTAGATTTACCAAAGGAGCTTGATTCGGGCAGAAGCAAATCTTTCCAAATGTGATGAACTATGATTCGAATCTTCGTTTGAAGTTGTGCATATATTTAGTGTCCAACGACTCCATAAAGAAAATTGTCTTCGGTAGTTGGAGAAATGTAGGATTACCGAAAACAGAAACAGGCAGGGAGAGGAACAAACATCAAATGAACAATTTTCATTTGCATTGTTGACAAGTGAAAGAAAAACTGAAATTTTATGTGACATGACTAACTAGTAATATATGATTTCCATGCTATACAATAAATAGTACAAATAGATTAAAAAGGAAATAAACATAGAGTCTTGACAAACTTTTAACTTCCTATAGAACAGCTGGTTTGAATTAACGACTAAGACTCAGGATCACTATCGCGCAAGACCGCCCCTCTTACTTTGGCCCTGCCAAGAACAAAAACAGGTGAGTAAGTATACTATCGTAATAGCCACAATGTATTATCTGAATTAAGATTTGCAAGATAGTAAGAACACTTGCCTACGATATGCTGGCATTGCACGATTCTTAACTTTTGCAGTACCTGTATCCCGAGCTGTTTGCTTACCTGCAAGTTAACAGGAAAATGAAAAAAATATATATGAATTCATTAACCCTTGAAAATGTGAAGTGGTGAAGCAAAATGTTTAACATATATAAGAGAATCCTGCTTAACAAACAACACTAAAATATAAGCAGAAGCTCCAATAAAACATAAGCAGAAGCTCAGATTTTTTTTCATATTACAATATAATTCAAAATGGTGCTAGAAGTAGCTTTTATTTTCTTAACCTTTGGCTAGTGTTTTCTTCACACATGATAAATAGACCTAAAGCAGTCATCATTTTATTAAACGGAGAAATTGATGCAGATCTAGAAAATGGTGAACAAATTCGATAGTTTAAATATTTTAATTATGGTGTGATTGGTTGTAAAGAGAAAGTGATAAGAGAGAACTAAGTAAGGGAGAGTGTGATAAGAGAGATAGATATGAGAAATAAAGAAAATTTGAGGCATTGTTTGGTATAGGAGAAAAAGAAAAGAAATAGTGAAGCATGAAATGTTGATTATTTTTTTTACTTTTTTTGGTAAGAAATGTTTATTAGTTTTTAGAGTACAAGAATGCCCCCTTAGCACTAAATTAAAAGCAAACAAGGGGCATAAATGAAAATTTAGAAACCAAATAGCATTTCTTCCCTATTTTGAAGAGATTGTAAAACATGGCGCCTCTCACACACTCTTGGTTTTGAGAATAAAATTCACAACATAGATTCACCACATATACCACAGAAAGTCAGTAAAATCTTAAACCCTCCTAACAACTTTTTAATTACTTCTTTAATAAAAGACTGTATTGTCTGAATGACAGAATACATAACACACCTGGAGAGTTTTGCACTCCATTATTAGAGACACCTGCTTTCTCTGAGTCGCTAATTTTTTTAAACTTTTGCCGTCCATCCAATTGTGTGGTTTCATTTCTTTCCTGGTAGGGAGAAAAAGAGTGCTCATAATAAGATAACAGTGGGAGTAACTCAAAAGAAGTAAAAGCCTAAGTTTTCCACAAACTTAAAAATTATTCAGGCACAATTGGATTTGAGCAAATAAAAACCCATGATTAGCCTGTGGGAAAAAGAGAAATAATTGCATACTGCATGATTTGTAAAGCTTTCAGAATAGGTCAACAAATCACACACTAAAAGAATGAGGACCCTATAACTTTCTGCCATTATTAATTTTGTTACTGCTGTAAGGTAGGAATGACAGATAAATTCCCAGGAACTCCTACCAAAAAATTATGATTTGAGAAAGCAACCAAATAAGTTATAAATAAATACCCCAAGCATAATAGTTCTACTCAATTTGGATATTGTACCTTCTCAGCTACCATCATGTTTGTCAACTGGACAGAGCGATCTTGCACTGGCGGCACAAAAAGATGCAACGGTTAAAACCGGCAGTCCGGCACAGGGCCATATAGATCCAATTGAAGTTATATATTAGTTCCACACATCTTTGGGAGGCTCATCTAAAGATAGAGCCTAGCATATCAACTTAATAAAATTTCATTTTTGAACATAGTTAGAAAGAACCAAACAGAAATCAAGACATTTTGTAAGATTCAAAAGATTGACATAATATAAGGAGGATGATCTAACCATCTATAAGAGAACATTTTATACTTTTGAATGCCTTAAAGAGGCCCAAGGATAAATTTGATACGGCTTCACTAGCACTAGAGTCCACAAGTTTGATGAGAGGAATGGTGATAAGAGGCATTCCTTTTGATTTTTGCGCAATTAATTTAGCAGAACTAATGCCTGAAATAAGTAACACAAAATAGATGGGAGTGAAGTGACAAATCAGTAAGCTTCCCTAAAATGATTCCTCAAAACAAACAGTATTGCATTATTCATGGCATGCATCTGAGAATTTATAAAATGCAATGCAACATATCAAAGAGGTTCGTCCACATAAGATACTTGTACCAAGATTATATAATGAGGACATTAATATTATAGTATCTCTATCCCAACACTATAGATTCAATAAGCAATTACCAAGAGTGAGTCTGTTTGGATTGACATATTTAAGCTTATCTACTAAAATAAACACATTTGAGATTGTTTGCGAGAGAGAACTTATAGTAACAACTTGTGACATGTCCATAAGCTCTCTAGGACAGCTTATGAAAACAACTTGACTTTATTTTATCTTTTGTTATAGTAATAGCTTGTCCATAAACACTTATACAATTACTGTTTTTGCTATAAGCATTAAGTTAAGCTGTTCCTTGAAACTGGTCTCAATTCAGTCACACTTACAAAGCATGTCATTTTTACTTTAAAAAATTTCATAAGATAGAAGCAAGTAGAAGTGACAAGAGTAGTGCTGACCATTAGAATTTGAATCTGCCTCAAGAACAAGCTTCAGATCTTCTGACTTGAGGGAAGTTACAAAATAATCAATAAACTCTGACCAAGAGCCCCCTATTCCAATAATATCCCTCTGCACAAAAGGTCAAAAGATGACTATTACTATGAATAAAAATTGAGATCTCTCACAAATTTGAAGCTAATTTACCTAATAGCACAGTTTTAACACAGTATAACCAAATAGAACGATGAGAAGGTGATTGAGTATACTCACAATGTCCTCAAGCAATGAAACAGAAAGACGAGCTTCCCAAGTATCAGAGTGGAAATCAGTGACATGAATTAGAAAGTGAGAAGAATCAGGAGCGTAAGCATGGAACAAAAAAGGACGCAAAGGTGAACAAGTGTGAGTTTGCCACTCCAGTTTGGGTTCGGCAAAGATTGGTTCAAAGTGTTGAAACGCCATTGCCGGATAAATTGATGCAGAGAAGCTTCATTAGCTAGCTACAAGAGAGGTTCTTCCACTGTAAGAAAAAGAAGAAAATTGAGTAACCTTTGTTGAAAACCCTCGTGTTAAAGTTGGTAACGTATGAATCGAAAAAATAAAAATCTAGGGTTTTGACGTTGATAATAGTAATTTATAAATTGCTGACTGGTGTTAAGGTGAGGAACACAAGATTGGGGAAGGTGATGATGTACAGTACCGGGAGGGAAGAAGCCGTAAGAAGAGTCACTTGTCAAAATAATACTCCCTCCTTTTGGTTTTATTAAATAAATATCATTTTCACTTTTTAATATAAAAATAATTATTTTGTTTCAGTTATTTTTTAATAATTAATCCGTATATTACTTCAATTATATTTATAAAATTATAATATTAATTTTATAAAATATAATATTTTACGACAATATTATTACATTAATTAATTAAAACGAATAAAATATTTTAGATAAATCAATATACATTTAAATATTTCCTGCATCACAATTCATAAACAAAAATAGTATGGTTTAAAAATGTCATCACATAATTCTAGATTGGTTCAGATTTAAATATTTAATCTTTATTGGAATTAGGGGTTAAAATAGGTTTAATTAGACTAAGTTTTAAAAGGTTTGAGTATGTGCTACGATAAATTTACAAGATTTGAGTATGATCAATGATCTACTATAGACTCTCTTTTTTTGTCTGACATAATCTTTTTAAAAACTTGATCCGACATAAATCCTATTTAAAAGCTTGTTTCTTATTAATGTTTTCAATTAATATTGTGTGTGTGTGCGTGTGTGTGTGTGACTATAGGTTGACCTATAAGCCATATTTTTTTATTAAATAAGTCTGACCTTAAATAGCCTATGCTATAGGCCCATGTAGGTCGACCTGACATATTCGCATCCCTAATTGGAACAAAGAATGGATAAGAGATCATTAAAGATGAATATCATGCAAATGCTTACAATAATGGTAACCCGTGTCTCTGATGATCAAAAAAAGTATTTTTATGTAAACACTTAACGCTCAAGTCAGTGTTTAAGTGTGGTTGAAAAATGGAAGTGTGAATGAGAAGAATATTATGGTGTGGGGGACAGTTATAATCGTTCCCAAATTAATCCAACATTGATGTGAAGGAACGTTAGATCCATATCAACGTTGGAGATGACCACGAGAGGCGTTCTCATATGTGATGCTCCATAGCAAATGTCCATCTAGATGTCCGTTAATAGAGAACTATTGATGAATTAGACCGGTTTTATTAGGACTCTAACCAACTTGAAATAGTTACCCATTAGTCCTCACTACTAGTAATGAAGTGAGAAATGTTGAAGTAAAATTTTTGAGACCGGTCCAAACCGAGTTCTTATGAGGAAGTAGGCACGTTGAGAAAATGTTTATGGGAAGAGAATGATATTTATTGTGGCACTAAGTAAGAGTATATGGCATTGAGAACATGTGTATTAATGCCCATCAATAGACAAAACATTGTCTCGGGGAAGGTCTTTTTGTTCCCTCGCACGCCGAATCTGATGGGCATAGACCCATATGTGGCAACAAAAACATGATCTATTTGCATGGTTAACAAAGTAGATGTCATGCCTCAAACTTGTGATGGATTGTCACACTTTAGATCTTCAAGATAATGTCCCATATGTGGCACAATGAAAAGTGAAATAGTCACCAGAAAAGGCTGAAGCATCTAAGAGAGTCGTCAAGGAACTTCTTAAAGTCATATTCATATCTGAGGCAAAACGCACGACATGGCTTTCCAACATGTTTTTGGTGAAGAAAGGAAATAATAAATGGCGTGTGTGTGTGTTAATTATTTATACTTAAATATGGTATGCCTTAAGAATGCATACCTACTTCCAAACATCGACAAATTTTGATGAGAGCTCATTGGGGTTTAAACTTATGTATTTTATGGATGCTTACTTTAGGTATAACAATATAATAACAAGATCATGTTCATAGCTATAACACGGTGGGATAACTGATTTTGTCGTTTTTGTTTTCACAAAAACAATGTTACAGATAGCAAGAGTCACCACCGACTTTTATTTCATCCAATTAGGAAAGGCATAAAAGAACAGGAAAAACCTTTTAAAAGATTTTGAGTTCGGGGGGTAAGTTATACAAAGGGAAGGTGTTAGCACCTTTTGTATCCATGGTTATCCATGGACTTTTAATTGCTTAGTTCACTTTATTTGTTTTGTTTGAAAAGTGTAGTGTGTGGTTTAAAATATTTTCGTAAAGATTTAACTTTGTAATGATTCTCGTATGAGTATATACAAAGTGTTTACTTGTTTGAAAGTATTTTGAAAAAGAGGATGGGGTGTAAAAAGTATTTGTTTTGAAAGTTGTGAGCAAGAATTTAAGAGTTACTTACCCTAAGTTGTAAAGTTTTTCTTGTTATTTTCGTTTCCTTAGGGATAGAACTGTCTTTATTATTAGTTAGTAAGTAGTTTTATCCTTGGATTTGGGACAGGCGTAGGGTCATTGAATGGTCATAGAAGGCAACATGTAAGGATACCTTAGCAATTCGAAGGGACTATCATCATTTTTCCGTAGGGTCAAGATCATTTATTCAAAGGCAACTTTGAAGGGACAACGAGGGACTGTGATCTTTTATTCGAAAGGCAACTTTGAAGGGACAACGAGGGACTATGATTTTTTATTCGAAAGGCAACTGTGATGATTTGTTTCTTTAGGCAACAAGTTAAGTTATCCCTACGTTCAAGGGACTAGACCGTATTTCATAAGGCAACAAAGAGAGGTTACCCTAGAGGTGTGAGTGTGCAAGTGTATTTAATTCAATTATTTTAGTCTTGGAAATTAGGGTTTGCTACGGTTGATTTTAGTCTTACCATATAATGCGGAAAATAAACCTTAATTTAAATTATTACATGGCTTTGGGAGTGATACATAAATAAAAACCTGACTAAAAATGTAAAGTGTGGAAAATAAAACCTAAAACTATTACAAGGCTTTAGCAGTTACATTGTTTGAACGAAAATAAAATCGTGCGAGAAAAATAAATTATTACAAATTTTGCGCATCCTATACAATTATTCTAAAACAATAAAATCGAGAAGAAAAATATAAAGGAAATATTGATTAAGATTTTGATTAATTGATTTTGATTAAAAAAAATGTTTGATAAAAAAAGAATTAGTTTAATGAATAAATTAAATTTGAATTAATTATGTAAAAGTAAATATTTTTTTATGCTTTATGATTTTTATGAAAATAATGATATTATTAAGTTATTTTTTTTATTGGTTAGAAAAATATTAATTTAAATTAGATGATTATTTGAAAAATAAAAAAGAAAAGAAAATAAGGCATATAAACAAAGAAAAAAGGAAAAGGTTCCAAAATAGAGGGGGCGCTGGGAACAGTCCTTTGAGTTCATTGGTGCCCTCAATTTAGTCTGAAAACGTATATAAATGGAGATTCGAAGCATGGAAGTTTTATGTCCTAACAATGGCAAGCCACAGTTTTTGTACATAAACTTCAATTTGGTTGCCCAGATAGCTTGCTCACATCATACAAAACACAAATATGCAAAGAGATTAGATGTATCATGTGTATAAATATGATATCGAAAAATTTAAAAAAAAAAACAAAACAAAAAAGCAAATTCGGTTATGGCATTTTATGAGGTTTTAAAGCAATGTGATGATTGAGACACCTTCAGAGGAACCTCGGGAACGTGTTTAAACCTTCAAATCTCCTTGAGAATGGCTGCAACTCTAAAACTGAATCCTGCTCTCTTTGATCAAAAATTTTGTGTCCTTGCTTTCTGAAGGTGTTATGTATTTATAGAGGAAGTATTTAGGTCAACTTGTGGGCTTGGGTTCAATTTATTTTGGGATGATGTGATTTGATTTGAAAACTTTCTATTTTGGTCATATTTGGCCATCATATCTTTCTCCTCTTGTTTTTCACGAATTTTGGATCAAATATTATGTAAATAAACCTCAAAATCTGATCCCAAAGTAATCCATAGATCAAATATTTGATTTTTCAATATTTATTTTAATTGAAATGGAATTAAAATGAATTAAATCCAATAAAATATAAAATAAACAAAGAAAATCAAAATATATGGATCATCTTAATATTAAGTTTGAATTGTGAAAACATAGGCCCATTTGGCAAAAACTCAAGTTTGGTCATTGTTTGCCTTATATACCTCCTCAAATTTGCTCAACTTTAACAATGCATAACTTCCTCAATTTTTATCATATGAAAGTGCTCTTTGACTTTTTAGAAAGCTTAAAGTGTCCTTTAATCACTCCTTTTGGTCCCATGTCCATTTGATCTTCCATGTTCAAGTTATGAGCTTTTGAAAAAGTTGACTTTTTGTTGACTTTTTGTTGACTTTTTAGAGGACCTGTAATGTCTTGGCCCATATCTCTCAAATGAAGCATTTCTGACTTTGGCTAGTGAGACACAAAGTTGTAGGGAATTGAATTTCCTTCACAATGAGTTTTGGATGGGAAATTTCTGATGACGCATGTGAAAGTTAGGTCTGGTCAAAGTTTAGTTGACTGTCTCCTTAAGAAACCCTAATTTAGCAACTTTTGCCTTGTGATGAATTTGAGGTTTTCTTGATGAATCATGATCAACCCTTGATGAAATAATGAATCTTACTTCATAATCTTGATGTTGACCAAAACTCTTGAAGTTTGACTGTATGTTGACCACATATGACTTTTTACCCAAGTTAACTGATTATTGATCATCTGAGCATCTGACTGGCCAAACTTGTAGGGTAAATCTTCAAAATTGACATAGTATCCTTTGAAGTAAATGGGATATCATGAAGTCCACTTGGGGCTTTTGAAGTCAAATTTACCTTGAGAAACACAAAACCCTAATTTGAGATCTATTATTTAGGAGAAGACTTTGTCTGATGAAACCTTGAGTTCCTTTGAGCAATTGAGAATCTTATGAACATTTAGAGACCTCTTGAGACATATTGTCTTGAAGATATGAGGACAAAATTTGGGGTACAACAATAGCTTACGCAAGAAATTCATGTTACAAAGTCATGTCATTCGACCTTAGGTTCTATGTACCAAAGGATAATGAATAAGGTATTCAGTGATCAAATTAGAGATATGTTGGAAGTTTATATAGACGACATGATTTTCAAGTCCAAGAAACAAGAAGAACATGCAATGCATTTTGGTGGCCATATTTTGGGAAGTTATAAAGCAAGAGAAACAATTAAATGGTGTGCTAATAGCTATGTCTCAGCTCTTCTCAAGATCATCCCATCATAAATTACCATTTTATATCTACTAAGGAAATAGGAAACATTTGAATGGGCACCACAATATGAAACCACATTCACAAAGCTCAAAGAGTTATAATCACAACCACGCGTGTTAATTTAACCTAATGACATAGAACCTTATTTGTCTATTCTGAAGTAGTATAATCCATCTTGGTGCATGAAAGTGCCAGCTCTCAAAACTCATTTTACTTTATTACGAAAGTACTACAAAGGTCGAAGATGCGTTATTTGAAAGCAAACAAAATTATATAACTCTTGTAACATCAACAAGAAAAATGAGACATATTTTCGAGCACATCCTATGGTTGTAAGGACAAATTATCCCACCAGAAAGATACTCTTCAAATCAAATTTATCATGAAGAATGACAAAGTGTGTCATGAAATTTTTCAGAATTCCATATTTCATTTGAACAACGGAAACCCCTTAAAGCTCAAGTACTATAAGATTTCATTGTGGAAGCTATTATCAAAGAACTAGGCGCATCAACTACGTGGACGGTAATCATATATGGGTCATCCAGCTTCACGATAATAACGCTACTAAAGGACAAAAAAGAAGCAATAAATTAAAAGAAAACATTGCTTGTAGCCTTTTATTGAATAATCCCTATATCGACAAGGCCTCAATAATCCTTTGTTAAAATGACTGCTATATGTCGCTCCCGGGATTTTCATCCTAGTACAAACGCGAAAGTGACGCAGAAAAGGTAGAGTCGCCAGCCAGTCATTTTTATCCTGAACGAATGGGAAAGGTAATGCTGCACAAACTGAAGGAAAGGAAAGAACAAGGTCCTGTGAACCAAAGAGACTGGGTTCGGGAGTTGGTTATGAACTGAGAAGGTATTAGCACCCTAGATCATTTGTCGTACCCGATGGGATCCACGTTTGTTTGTCTGTTTTAAAGGGTAAGGATAAAATTGTTGTTGAATAAAAACCGCTACTGGAACTAGAATGAGAGAGGGAATTGGAAAAAGAGAATGAAAATATACGAGAAAAATGTAGGGAAAATAAATAATGTGCTTGAATGGACCATACCCCACTGCCTATGTATCTCATGGGATATGAGAACTAGAGTCGACGTAGTTTGCCTAACTAAGGCGGGAATTTTGTTTGTTTTTTTTTATGAATTGAACTGCTTATGCCTATGCTCATGTGTTGCAGTCTCGTCTTGAGCGAGTGCGTTACCGTCTTGAAAAGAGACAAGTTGTAGCAAGTTCGCATTTAGAATGAATGAGATAAGAAGAAAATTTTCGCAGGAAAGACGTTTGTTATTTGTTTACTGTCTTTTAGAAGAAGTGTTTTGATTTTGTTGTTTGTTAAACATCCTCATGCTAAGACTTGTTCATCATGATAGATATTCTACACTTCATCCAGATATGGGATGCATGCAAATACCCCCATGGCAAAGTCTCCTGGCATATGAGAAAGCTCAACCTTTATTAAGTGTTTTTTATTTATTTTGAGATAAGAAAGAGGACTCAAATCAAGAAAGGGAAAACACTAAGGGAAACTAAGACTCGCCCTAAGTTGTTTATTCAATAGAGATCCTATGGTTAATGTGGTTTTCTAATCCTAAAGATAAAAGAAGAACAAGTTCTAACTCACTTCAAGGATTGAAGATGAGATTAAAACTCAAAGGGAATGAAGAAAGTGAAATGTCGAAGAAGCAAAAATGCTTATCGCAATTACACAAGAGAACTTTAAAAGGATAAGAAAAAAGGTGTATGTGGGATACCCTCTCACACACATGACTTACCATAACCCTTTACAAAACAAAATTTAGTTGAAATTAATCCAAAATGGTAAAAATGAAAGAGGTAATTAAGTATCAAACATGTCCTAGCATGATTATGACCTAAACTAGACTCAATCATAAGCCTAAGGATGCCTAAAGATAAGCAAAACCTAAAGTCAACAGCTACAACAGCGCTTCAGCACACAATCAGCTACCAAATACAACTAACAATACAAACAGCCTATTACAACTACCAAACAACATGAAAATATGTGTAAAAAGTGTCAAAACAGAACAATACAACACACATTTAACAACCTCTGTTTTAAAATACAATAGTGAAAACATGGCAAAATTACATTTTTCTTATAATGAAAATGCATGAATCACAATGCATGGATATGCAACATACTACAATCATTGGTGGATGCAACATAGTTAGTATAATAATGAACGTGTGAGTATGCAAACAACTTAACCATTTTAATGTATTTTCCATACAAAAGCAAATATATGCATTTTCCACAAAATGAAACTTTAATGCAAACAAACAATGGAATGGAAATGTATCTTATGTTTTCTAATCTGAAATGAACATCAACAATGAAATGCAACAAACAAACAAGCAAGAATGAATGCAAACATGTGATCCATACAATTTCAAGTAGCATGCAACATTTTTTATTATGTACACAAACATCCGAAACATACATAGATCATGCAAACAGTGCAAAACAAAATTATAATTTGTTATTAACATGCTAACAATGAAGCTCAATCATGGTAACAACATCCACAACATGTTATGAACACAAATTCAACAATTATGCCGAAAACGGAACCGAACGAAATGCGCGTTGAAAGTTGTCAAAACTACATGCACCTACACCTAAACAGCTCATAAAAACTCCCTAAAATCATATACTAAAGATCCATGATGATTGAAGGGATAATGGATAACAAAAATTCAAGAAAAAATAAGAATTTTCCATTCTGGTTCAGTGGTAACCGGTTACTACCTATGTGGTAATCGGTTACCAGTTCAAAAAACTGGATTTTCTGCAAAATTAACACAGGTAACCGGTTACTACCTATGTGGTAACTGGTTAATCTGAGACTAGAATAATTTTTTTTTTTGCATTTTCTTGTAAAAATCAGTACCAACTTATTCAAATAAGCCTTAACCTAATGCCTATCAATTAAACACGAAAGTTACACCTAAATGCAGCAATCTAACACCAATTGGAACCACAAACACATCAAGATTCTAACTTCTAATGAACAAATCAATTAAAGTATCAAAAATTAAGAAAACACAAAGAATGCGCGATGCGAGATGAAGAGGAATAAGAAAATTTGTGAGGGTTGTAAGGCCTTGGACGAGGGTAGCATGCACATCAAAAAGCTCTAAGGGTCTTTTAATTAGGATTTATGTTATAGAGCAGAAAGTATGGAGATTGTATGGATATATGTGCCATAAATGTAGTAAAGATGTGAGTGACCTCAGATTTTTGAACCATGAGAAACACCCAAGTGTACTTTGTGAAAGCATCAACACAAGTAAGCATATATTTGAAGCCAACAGTGGATGACATTGGTGCTGGACCCCAAACATCTGCATAGATAAACTCAAAGGGAGCTTGATACTATATGGTTGAGGCATGTGAAGGTATCCGATATAACTTACCCAAATAACAAGCAATACAAAAATATAGTTTGCATTGACGTGGAATAGGTATATTACACCTTGTAAGAATAACCTTGAGGACCTCATGATGAGGATGCCCTAGTCTATTGTACCACTGTGTATACACAAATAATCCTATAGGCACTGTATTATTGGTACATGAATTCAAAGAAGCTCCAGACAAAGGAGTACTAGTGAGTGTGTGAACACAAGGTGGCTTATTGGATGAAGAAGACATAGCTTGAAGATCTCCAAAAGAGTAGAGTCCATCCTTCCCTAGTGTTCCTTGAAGCAAGACCTCGAAAGTATACTGAAATTTAACAAGACAATAATTAGGGTGAAAATAAAAATAAAAAAACACTCTGTTATCTCTTGCAAACTGGCTCATTGAGATCAAATTCTTAGTAATTTTAGGCACTAAAAGTAAGTTATTCAGTGTTAGTGTGACATGTGGTTTGTGTGCAAGTGTGAATGAAGTGGTGCCAACAGAAGTTATGGACAAGCCTTGTCCATTTCCAAGCACAACTTGATCAGATCCTGTAGTAGATATACTTTCAAGGAAATGATCAGCTGAATGAGTGACATGATGAGTGGCTCTTGAGTCAGCATACCAATGATTGTTTCTAGTCATGTTTGTGTCAACATCAGAACCTGCAAAATATGCTTGAGGTTGCTTGGCAGCATAGGAGGAAGGTGCAGGAGCAAGAATAACTCCTTGAGATGTACCGCACCATAGTGAGGGAGGAACCCATTGATGAGGAGCCTAAGGAGGAGGGACTTGTGGAAACCACTGAGTTGGATAGGGAGATGAGGATTGAGATGGTACAGGTGGAACACGCCACTGACTGGGACCAGTATGACACTGAAATTCTGTAGTAGCAGACTTTAGCATCATGACCAATTTTGGTATAGATTTGACATTGGATCTTAGATCTTCCACCATTGTGACCACCGCTGCGGTGGAACTGGCCACTGTGACCACTAAGATTGCCATCAAACTGAGTTTGTGACTCTGCGGCAGCGTGTTTTGAAGAAATGTCAGAAATAGTTGACGTCGGAGAGGGAGAAATGTTACCTTGAGTTAGATTGACGGAGAGAACCTCTTATGTAGCCACACATGTAGATATTTCCAGTCTAGCTTCATGAGAAAGAAGCATAGTCTCAACAACGACTATTTCACATGGATAATTGTGATACTGTATAGTGGAGGCTAGGGTTTGATACTCCGGTGGTAATCCATCCATAATTGTTTTGATATGATCACGATGAGTCACTAGATCTCCAATTGATTCAAGAATATTAACGATTTGTTGAATTCGGCCTAGATAGTGAGCGATCGTGCGATCTCCTTTCTCCATGCTTCACAATTTGTACCTTAACTAATGAGATTTGGCATAAATTTGAGTTCTTTGAAATTGATCAATCATCGTTCAAACTTCGTGAGCGTGTATGCATTTAACAACACGTGGAAGCACTGTTTCAGAGTGTGTGGTGAGAAGCCATGTGAAGAGCAATGAATCTTCTTGATGACACTGCACATTTGCTGGATTTTCAAGATCAGACGAACGATTAGAGGTATAGAGATAACGTGGAGGGATCACCGGATTCACCAAGTACCAATGAAGCTTGTGAATGCGAATGATACCTTCCACTTGTTGTTTCCATGAAAGGAAGTTGTGATTATCAAGATTGATGTTGGTTTGTTGAGCAAAAGTTTTGAATGCGTTCTTCAATGGGGAAGCAGACGCGTTTTGAGCAAAAGAAGTTGTGCCACTCACCGGAGTTCCATTCTCCGACGAGGTCGTAGGTGTAGATTCAAGTGAAGGCATGGTTGTGATAGATCACAAGCTAATGATACCATAATAGAGTTTGTTAAATGCAACATATTAGAGAAAAAATAATTTGTATTAACTCATTGTTATTTTGAATAATACAAGATTTAGCTATTTATACAAGTTAGACTCAGCTGCCAACTCAGCATAACAAACTGAGTTGGTTAATTATGTCAGTTGTACTTACAGTTCAGCATTATAATAATGTAACTTATACTTTAATAATCACGACACTATTTTAAGCATAAATAATAATTTTTTCGAGTAAAATAAATAGATAATAATATAAATTGATTACTAAAATATGTATAACTAATCATTTATTCACATGTGTGGTTATAATAGTCGCTATTTAACTCTAACATCTCTCTATCACTGCTAAATTTCCTTTTACTTTGATAGTCATTTTAGTTTATGAAACAACCCTCAAAACAACCTTAAAAAACATATTTACTTAAGAGAGTAACTCGTATTTTCGCATTAGAGACAATATAAAAATGAAGAGTCTAATATATTTTCTCTATTTGCTTTCAATATTTTCTTGTGTATTTTTTTTTTTTTAAATTTTGATTCAATATTACGACCTTTTCTTTATTATTATTATTATTATTATTATTATTATTATTATTATTATTATTATTATTATTATTATTAGAGGATTAGTTAAAATAACTAAGGGTGTGTTTGTTTCAAGGTCCAAAAAATATTTTTGGGAATAGTATATTCCCATGTTTGATTCAAGTTTTATAAAATAATTTTAAGATATTTTTTATTCCAAAGAATCTTATTTACACATCATTTTTTTTATTTTTATTTCAATGCTTAAAGGGTGAGAATATAACATTCCCATGAGAATAAATTTAACTAATTATAACTTCCCATTATCATTCACATTTACTATTATTTTTATAATATTAAATTAAATAATTTCATAATTATTCCTAGGAATCTAAATTTTTACCAAACATTTAAGTTAAAATAATATTCCCAAGAATAATAATCCTTCTAATCAGGAATATGATTACAAGGAATATAATTTTAATCTTTCAAACAAATGTATCCTAAATATTGTGTACTTCATTTAATTCAATGAAACTCAGACTGTGACATCAAATTCCTTCAATGGAAAAAGAAATAAATAAAATACAAATTAATCTTATTATAAAATGATAAATAACACCCTCATAAATATTGTGTACTTCATTTAATTCAATGAAACCCACACTGTGACATCAAATTCCTTCAATGGAAAAAGAAATAAATAAAATACAAATTTATCTTATTATAAAATGATAAATAACACCCTCATTTAAGATGATTTTAAAAATGGGTCATCTTAGAGATGAATGAGTGAACCAAGAGCTTTGGGATGGATCATTTATACAGAAATATGACTAGTCATTATAGAGATATCGTGTTTATAACTTGCAATTAAGTACTCCTCCAAGTCCTTTTTTAGAAGAGACATTTAAATTAACAAAAGTTTATGTATTAAAATCCATAAATTGAACCAAATACACAATTTTATACACAACAAATATCATGAAAAGGAGATGAGGGAGTAGGAGATAATGTATAATATAAAATGTGAGGTTAGTATCCTTGGGACATATTGGAATCAAGAAAATCACATATTCTTAAAAACAGAAAACAATGCGAAAACATTGTGGCAGTTTTCTAATTATTAATAAGAATACTAAAAAAATGGAAGAGGATTGTTCTTAACAAAACAGAAATGGAAGAGGAAAAAACCAACAATTAAGGTTTGCATACTCATAATATGATCATTGAACCTGAATGAATTTTACTTGAGCAAAACAAAAATGTTTCACTAACTCAACTATGCGATTCCACAAAATTGCTGCTAGTTCCATAACTAACTAACATTTATGTACGGAAAGCTATTAAGGACCAGATAAACCAACATGAATTATAAAATTCTCATATCTCAACCAGAAAATTTGCACAAAAGTATTAGATAGTACAACATAATTAAATCTTATACTGAATTAACTGTAGGTTACACCATTTCCACTTATAACTTCACCGATGCGGTACGCTTTACCAGTTTCAACTCTGTTTTCAAGAATACCATTTGCTGCCTCTGGACTAACTACAAGGACCATCCCGATGCCCATATTAAAAGTTCGCATCATCTCAGAACCTTCAATCTTCCCAGCCTAATGTGAAAGGTTATTAGTAATGTCCATTTGTCTCCAAAATATTTGAAGATCAATTTAAAATATGTTACTGTTGCTAAAAATTAAAAACAAAGTCTTTGCTGCTAACATGTTAATTTTGGGCAAAGTCAGAAATATGAATTACCTCCTGAAGCCATTTGAACACTGCCGGCATATCCCATGAGTTTTCATATATAAGAGCCCCGAGGCCTTCAGGAAAAACTCGAGGTATATTATCGGTAAAACCACCACCGGTGATGTGGGCAATTCCCTTTACCCCTCCCTTGCTGATTATGTCAAGCACCTGTTTCAAGAAGAAGAAAAATGTTGTCTAACAGATCAAAAGGGAAGGGGGTTAAAAAAAAAGTGAAGACTTTCAAAAGAATGATAAATGACCTGTTTGACATAGATAGTAGTTGGAGACATCAAAGCTTCAGCAATTGTAATGTCACTGCCGGGAAGTTTATCTTTCAATTGAAGCCCACTTTGAGCAAGCACTCTGTAAAGATATTAATATTAGTACATTTCAAAAACTAATAATTTTATAAAATTTGATAGATTCCATTCTAGAAAACCAACCTTCTTACAAGTGAGAAGCCATTGGAATGAACTCCACTGGATGGCAAACCAATAATAACGTCACCAATGGCAATGTTCTTCCCATTGATTACATCCTCCTTCTTTACAATGCCAACAGCACAACCACTGAGATCGTACTCGCCTTCTTTATATAGACCAGGCATCTCTGCAGTCTGGGAAGTGTACAAAATAAATTAAAGTCGAGAGGCGATACGTAAAAAGTACATTCTATCTTCATCCATATTTATACTGACAGGCAGCTGAGGATGTGAGATAAGAGATTATGTATCTAATATGTTTGTGAGCTTATATATTTTACAATGTAAGATTGCAATAATCAAATGTGGATTGAATAAAATGTCAAATAGAATAAATCTAGATTCCAGAAGCAGCAAATGAAGCAACAAGAAGAAGCAATTGAACAGGTCTTATAAGTAATGTGCAACAAAACAATAGGCACCTAACTAATTTGCTTACAAAAAAAATAACTAATTTGCTTACAAAAAAAATAACTTTGAATGATCAGAGAGACTGTGGCTTGGCAAAACTACACTACAGGGCATCCAATTATATACTAATAATAATAAAAAAAACACAAATTTTGCAATACCTCTCCACCTAGAAGAGCACAATCAGATTGTTTACAACCATTGACAATTCCTTTTATAACCTGAAAAGGTGGAAATTAAATAAAGAATAAGCATTTTTATGGGACAATGAAACTTCAAATTGAACCAAAACAAACCAGCTAGAAGCACATCCATTACCTGCTCAGCAACATCCACATCAAGGTGACCGGTAGCAAAGTAATCAAGGAAAAACAAAGGCTTTGCCCCTGAAGTAACAATGTCATTGACGCTCATTGCAACCTAAACATAAAAACAACAGTTAAACTTGTGCTCTGTGCAACAGAATTACAATTCTAGCTCTAGTTTATAAATAAATCCGTATTCCAAAAAGTTTACCAGATCAATCCCAATAGTGTCATGAATGCCGGTTTCAAAAGCAAGCATCAACTTTGTCCCCACACCATCAGTACCAGCAACGAGATATGAATCACCTGCTCAAAACAAGCCAAATCAATATCCAATAAAAAGAAACTAAGCAATTTAAAGTGATTGAGTATGGTTACTTCTGTTGTGGCAAAATCAACTTTAAATAAATTATTTTAGTAAGAGGTGAATTAAAATTATCTATGATTAAAGCCCAGTTTGAATTAACAACTTAATAAGTGCTTATCTTAATAGTGCTTATATATAAGCAATTTCTATAATAATAAAAAGGCAAAATATATTTGCATGAGTTATAAGTTGTTTTTATATACTACACCGGGTTCACGGAAATAAACTGAAAACTGCTTATGAGCGTGTCATGAATTTTTCTAAAAATCCCCAAAAAGTTTTGCAAGGGTCAATGTCGCTGAATAAACTCGAATAGTCAATACAAACAAATCTTAAACCCTAAACCCTAAATACTTATGAACATGTCGTATAATATGAAAAAGGCTTACCAAGGGGGAATAATCCACCGAAGCCTCCAATCCCAGGCGCCAGCTTAGCTATCCTCCTAACAAGTTCAGAACCGGCATCAATATCAACACCGGCATCTTTATACGTAAGTCCTTTACCATTACCGTCAGCCATAACAGAAACAACTCTCTTATCGTTCCTCTTCAACTTCAACTTCGATAATACGCCGTTGTAACCGTCAATTCCATTGTGCAAACCGTAGCTGATTCCGGCGGCGCATTGACAGCTGCAAGAATTAGGTTTAACCGATGCTACTGCAAGATAGTGGGAAATTTCAGTGGAAGCTCCAAAACTCATTGCTGAAGAGTGGTGGAATGGAACGGAGAGAGAACCCTAGGTTGGTTAGAACGGAAGGGAGAGGTGGCGGCTGTTGAAAAGATGGACGCGGCGGAGAGTTGGGAATTTTGAGAAGGTGATGTGTATGGTAGCGTTTATCAAACGGAGAACATTGGAGTGAGAGATCCTAAACCCCTGTGAATTAATCTCTGGATATATTAACAAAGTAATGTTATTGAAAGACCTAATTTTCTTATTAACCTAACATTACCAACTCAAATTTAGTTTTTTAGTTATTTATTATTTATTTTAGGCAAATATGTGTATTCACTAACCAGTGTTTGTTATATATGTTGGGTTGTTATAAATAAGAATTTTTTTTTAATATAACATACTTTATTAATTAAATTTCCAAAATAACATAACTTTGAAAAAAATTATCAAACTAACATAGTTTGGTAATGCATTCGCCATTTGAATTGAAGAACTAGTGCAAATTATGTTGAATTCGCCAAATGGATTGGCTAGCATCAAAAAAGTTTGCCTAATTCGCCATTCCATTTGGCAAATGAGTGATAATTCCATGCATGCATTCGCCAAATGGAATGTTGCATGTTTAGGGTTGTTTAGGGTTAGCAATTTTTTTACTATATATATGCCTCACTCATAAACATGTATGCCTCACTCATAAACATCAGATTTATCTCACTCCTTCCTTAGAAACCCTAAAAATTCATTCCTTTCAATCTCCCTCTCTCACAACATGGCTTCTCCCCGTCCATCTAGTTATGCATCGACATCGTCTTCCTCAACATCAGAAGAACCGCTTCCAAAATTTGATATTTTGAAGAAAAATGCTTTAGTGTTTTTCTCGGCAACAAAGCCTCCTCTGAAGATGCTGTTATGGAACCCCCAAACTTTGGAACACTTGCACAGAGAATTAACCCGCTGGTTAGAAGGAGAGATCGGCCACAAAGAAAAGATAATTAAAATTGAGAAGCGGGTTGTGGAGTCTGGTGTGACGAAATGGAGAAAAATTGTCAATGATGCAGGTGTTCTTTCGATGATGTTAGGCGGAGGTGAAGTTGTCCTGATGGTTCTGATAGGCTAGATTTGTTGAATGTTGCAGTTGTTCTATTTAAGTATGGTCATGTTTGAATTTATGTATTTTTCCGTTTTATTTATGTACGGTCATTTTCTGAATCATGTATTTCCTTGTTTTATTTATGTATGTTCGTGTTTGTGGTTGTATGATTTTACTGATATGAATGAAATGAACTAGGCTTCCATTTAAAATAAATACGGTTACAATGATTTAATTTACGATGTTGAGCTTGGTCCAACGTTGGGACATTTTTTACGATTGTGCCCGGGCTGACGACATGAACTACACAGTCTCACCATCTTATTCGCCGTATCCATTTCGGTGCGAATACGCGTGCTGTTAGGACGCCATTTTTTCTTTCTTCGCATGTTCTCATTGTGCCAGACTATTTCCCCGTTGTAGGAGGGCCAGTAGTCCTCATTTGCAACA